>JBCEWE010000430.1:10307500-10807610 GCA_039877035.1 Silurus lanzhouensis
GGTGGATGAATATAACAAATAATTAGGCTTATGTTGATAACGTAAGGTTGGACCATACTTACTTATAATCGATTAACCAACCAATAGTTTTTTTAATGAATACTGGATAAAACACAAACATAACACTGTCAGGGCAAGCTGGCAGGAAGGAGCCAATAGCAGGATGCCAGCATGCTTGACACGGGAGACATGAAAAGTCAGATGGATCCGTAGGATTCTTGGAAGGCGTACTGCCGTGGGGTTTATGACTTTGAAAATGGGGAATGGGCCCATGAAATGAGGAATGAGCCTCTTGCACATGACTTTAAGAGGCAGGTCGCAAGTGGAAAGTCAGATCTTTTCGCTGATCTAGTAATGGGGAGCAGGACAGGCTTCTGGGTGGAGAACAGGGGGGCCCAACCTGAAAGGGCGAGAGGCTGATGGTGCCGGTGGGCAGTGTATTATGGGCATATTCAGTCCAGATAATTTTTTGGACCAGGTGAAGGAGTCTTGGGCACAAAGGATGCAGAGACTAGTCTCTAGTTCCTGGGTAAACCTCTCCATTTTGCCATTGGTTTGAGGATGAAAGCCTGGGGAGAAATGCCCAGGAGACGACTGAAGTCCTTCCAAAGATGAGCCAAGAACTTAAACCCCCGATCGAGGGCAATGTCCCGGGGCAAGCCATGCAGGCGAAAAACATGTTAAAGCAGGACCTGGCCAGATTCCTGGGCAGAGGGGAGCAGGACAGGATTCTGGGTGGAGAACAGTGGGCCCAACTTAAAAGGGCGAGAGGCAGATGGTGCTGGTGGGCAGTGTATTATGGACATATTCAGCCCAGATAGTTTTTCGGACCAGGTGGAGGAGTCTTGGGCACAAAGGATGCAGAGGCTAGTCTCTAGTTCCTGGTTGAACCTCTCCATCTTGCCATTGGTTTGAGGATGAAAGCCTGGGGAGAAATGCCCAGGAGACGACTGAAGTCATTCCAAAGATAGGCCAAGAACTTGAGCCTCTGATTTAAAGACAATGTCCCGGGACAAGCCATGCAGGCAGGTAGTTTCGGTAGGGGAATGACCCATCTTGGTGAACCGGTCGATTATTATGAGGATGGCAGTATACCCAGCGGAGGGTCTTGTGACAAAGTCCTCATCGATGTGTGATTAAGGATGTGGGGAACAGAAAGGAGGTGAAGGAACCCTTAGGGAAATGGATAGGGCACACCTAGGGCAGGCGGCAAAGTACGGCCAAGGTGCGAGGGGCGCCCGGGTGACAGTAAAAGAGAGAATTGTGACACTACTGAAGGAATACAGACTGCAATTGTTCATGTCTATGTATAGTTCCTGCGGCAGGCAGCTCTTTGGGCTGATGAAAGATTAAATAAACTCTACTGAATCATGAAAATCTGCTTAGGGAAATAAATATGAATATATTCATTAATAAATATAATTAATAATAAATAAATTATTAATAATATATAATATAGCGCTCTCCGTGCAGCACGCATTTTCACGTTTAAGTACAAACAGCACGTGGCGTTTGTGATTCACCTCTTGAAATTTGAATTTAAAGCCAGAAACAAAAGTATGGGTTTATGCTGATAGCCAATAGTTCCAGCAATCAACTAGCGGTGCTTTGATCCCTATTAAAAACTAATGGACAATTTAGTTTGAAAGTGAAACTTTACTATTAAATACAGATAAGTAACACATATTTATAATAAAATTTTCAAAATATGTCTTTATTTTGCCCGTTGGCGTAGTTTAGGGACCCCTGGTCAAACCCATCATATATTCCTATTCTAGTGAGGACTTTTGTGACCAAGATAAAAAAATAAGAAAAGTAAATGGATTCATAGCAGGGCAGTAACAGTAACAGGAAGTCAATGTTTCTTCACTCATACTGTTTTCTAGAACTGATTGTTGGGTGGAATTATTTATTGGCATTATAAATAAATACAATAAATATGATTGTGTGTTAGGATATGTGCAAGATTGCCTCCATGTACTGCCGTTTGCTGAAAGCTCGGGTGAAGGAGCTTTCCCAGAATTGTGACCCAAGCAGTTCCGTCAACATGGTGAGCGATAAACACCTTAAAAAATCTTCTCTGATGATGCTAATTTCCAAAAAATGTAGTGTCTAAACATCTCCTTGGAATAGTTGTTCAGTGGTCTGATCTTTGCTGTTCTCTCTGTAGCTGTGTGTTGTAGTAAACGATCTGGAGCACCTTCGGTCAGTGTTGGCCCGCCTACCTCAGCAGCTGAACTGGGCAGGGCTTCGAGAGCGGACCCGGAACGTGATCGGAGAAAGCCAGTTTCAGAACACACTCCCCTCCCAGCTGCAGCACACACAAGGCGCCCTCAACCGAGAAATCCGCTCGGCCGTCGACACTCTCGGCCAGAAGGTAGTACACTTTTAAGGTGCAGTTTGAAAATTTATTTGAAAATTGATCCTATAAGGCAAACAAGATATACTTTAGATGGACAAAAGGACACTTGACCTGACTTTGGCATATGTGGGTCTTCCACAAACTGTGTGAGACTCTGAGATTGTGTTTGACGAGACCTGAGACCTGACACCATGTGTAACCTGTGGGTCAATAATTCTGGACTTTTGAATAGATATTTGAAGAAAGTTGCTAAATCTAATGCTGACATTTTTATTGTGCTGCTTTTTACAGTGTGTGTGAGGGTTTGAGAAGTCCTGTAAAACACTGTGTGTGTGTGTGTGTGTGTGTGTGTGTGTGTGTGTGTGTGTGTGTGTGTGTGTGTGTGTGTGTTTCCTCTCCAGCTGCACACTGATATCGGAGATTATGTTCGCAGGATGGCCACACGACATCGGCTCCCTTCAAGATCCACAGAGGATGTGTGTTTCATAGTATTTCTTTCATTCTCTTAACTTTATGACTGTGTGTGCTCTTGAGACCATTAGGGGTGTGTATGAGACCCTGAGATTGTTTGCTCAATAACCTGAGGATGTGTGTGAGACCCTGACGATGTGTGTGAGACTCTGAGGCTCTGATTTTGAGACGCTCTGTGTAATTTTGATGCTATGTGTAACCTTTGGGTCATTAATTATGATCTTTGAATAGTTTGAGGATTTCTACCTTTATGTAATCCATGACTGTAATTTAAAGCTGATTGTGCACTCTGTCTAGGCCGTGGATCCTCTGATGCGGTATTTGGAAAAGGAGCTGCAGTATATGAATGAAAATCTGGTACAGGAGAATTTTAACAGGTTGGCATTTTTTCTAGCACATATATCCTGTCTGGAAACGTTTTAGATGATTTCTCACCAGTAAATGATAAACTAATGACAAAAAAAACTCAGGTGCTGGACTAGGACTATTTCTAAATCAATCTGGCTAAATGAAATATTGCATTTTGCAGGAATACACTATAGGTTTTTTGGTTTTTTTTAGAAACAACTGAATTTTACCGGCGTATGTGGTTTTTCCCCAGTCTTTTACCACAATGTTGGAGGGACACAACAGCATTATATGTCTTTGAATGTGGTAGCATGAAATCTTCCCTTCACTTGAACTAGGAGACCCAAATCTGATCCAGCATGACATCTGTGTGTTTCAGTTTGCTGACGCCGCTGTGGATGAATTCAGTGAAGATTCTGCACCAGGTTTCGAAGCAGGAGGATGCCAACACGGTGTATTTTCAGAGACTTCAGTTTACTCTACAGGTGTGTACCTCGTGTCTCAACTCAAACCCATGCACAATAACATCCCTGTATTAGATTACACAAGGAATTGTGTAGATTCTTCTCTCAAAAATAGTTTGATAGTTTGTGGACACCTAAGATTAATGATCTGATAGTGAAAACTTTTTTCTAGTAAATAAATTGATAAAGAACAAGTGTGGAGAATCCTGAGGACAACCCAATTATATTAAAACACATACTGCCTAAAATCATTAGCTCTACCTTAACTAAAGTAAAGGTCTTCTTCCATAAACCCCCTCCTTGGTCTTCCTCTTTTTCTCCTTCCTGGTGGTTCCATCCTCAGCATTCTCCTACCGATATACCCCATGTCCCTTCTCTGCACATGTCCAAACCATCTCAACCAGGCCTCTCTCACTTTGTCCCTAAAACGTCCTACATGCGCCGTCCTTCTAATAAACTCATTTCTAATCCTGTCCATTGTCGTCACTCCCAACGAAAACCTCAACATCTTCAGCTCTGCTACCTCCAGCTCCACCTCCTGTCTTTTACTGAATGCCACTGTCTCTAAACCATACAACATCGCGGGTCTCACCACAGTCCTATAAACTTTCTCTTTCACTCTCACAGATACTCTTCTATCACTAATCACTCCTGCTATCACTCTTCTCCACCCACTCCACCCTGCCTGCACTCTTTTTCTTCACTTCTCTAACACACTCTCCATTACTTTACACTGTTGACCCCAGGTACCTGAACTCCTCCACCTTCTCCATCTCTTCTCCCTGCAACTGCACCACTCCACTGCCCCCCCCCCCCTCATTCACACACATGTACTCTGTCTTAATCCTACTGACTAAAAAAACTAAAAGTTCACTTTCATTACAAAGAATTTGATTTTTTTATACTTCAGATATTTTATCCATTTAAACCTTCTTTGGGGTCGAAAAACAAATATTTATGTTCAGTGCCAGATTTTAAAAAGAAGATGAATTCACTCCCATCAGTAAGTTTATTAAATGAACAACTGTGGCTTCGACCTGAACAAACAACAGAGCAATAGTGATGCAAAGAATTCCTGAGAGTTTGATTAAGAAAAATAAAATGAATTCAGTGTACAATGTGTTCATTAGTGTATTGATTTGCAGTTAAAAAACAAAAAACCTTTGTTCCCCTTTTTAATTAAACAGTAAATCAGAAAAGGGAGAAAATGGCTTTTCAATGTTTAAAGTTATTAATTCAATACCAAATACAATACTAAATATGTTCAATGCCATAGGGTGTACAATATTTCCAACATACACTATATTTCCAAAACATAGGGGCAGGTGGGGCAGGGCAGGGCTGTTCAGCCATGATTTTCCAGGTATTTTGTGCAGGTATAACATTGTAAATAGAGGACATGAGTGGGACTCTTTTTTCCCCCTGAAACACTCTTGTTGCTTTTCAAAACTATATTCCATAGTCAAGTCAAGTCAGGTTTATTTGTATAGCGCTTTTCACAACAGACATTGTCTCAAAGCAGCTTTACAGAAATCAACAGTTAAGGTGAATGGTGTGTATTTATCCCTGATGAGCAGCCGTGGCGACTGTGGCAAAGAAAAACTCCCTTAGATGTAATAAAGAAGAAACCTTGAGAGGAACCAGACTCAAAAGGGGAACCCATCCTCATTTGGGTGACATCAAGAGTTTGATCAAAAATCTTTAAACAATACAGAACACTGGAGAGTGAGAACTAACATGAGCACTGGAGTGTAAGATTATAAGTAATGTTCTTTCTACAGTCTTTGGTATAAAAGTAGGGGCTACTAAGCTCAACATTTGTGATAATCATAGATCCAGCTTCATTCCATATGAACCGCTTGAAGTGAAGCCAGAATGTTAATTGAAGACACTGGTGCATATTATGCTGATTGTTGATCAGTAATTTTTAAATCTGGGTTGTTCAAGAATCCCAAATAACTCAAAGCCACAAAATAAGACGGCAAGAAACTATAATGGTGGTTTAAATTTTTAATATTTTGCATTATTAGCAAAACATAGTTTCTTCAGAAATTCTTCATTGAAACTGTATCCCACACCTGATTCTCCATCGCATACTGATTATTCTGTCATAACATTATAACAAAAAACTGTAAATGGTATATCATATATTTATATATTATAATATATTACAATATATGTGTGTGTGTGTGTGTGTGTGTGTGTGTGTGTGTGTGTGTGTGTGTGTGTGCTGGACAGTGCCTGGAACAGTGTTTTCATGCTGAAGGGAACGGACTTCCGCTGGAAACGCTACACACAGAGGAATATAAGGTCAGTGATTGAACCACATTTCATTGTGAACATTTTAGATTTAGAGAATCAGCTTTTTCATCACTACTTCATTAGCATTAAAATCAGGCCAATTACTTCCTCAGTTTGAATTCCTGCAAAGTCTACAGATAGAATTTTTTTTTCCCCCATTTAAGTAACCCAAATAAATGGAAAGAAAGATGACTATTAAATCCTTATGTTGGTTGTTTGTACAAACTGTCATGGATTTGGACTACATGATATAGACACAAAGTTAAAATGTGCTAAAGTGAATTCATAAATTTTCAAGTTTGGAAGCTGTACTTTAATCATCTATAATTTTCATCTTTAATGTCATCACAGAACTTTTACATAAATCATAATTTTATAATACTATAATAATACTTTTCTTTATACTATTTCTCATTCCAGGCTCTGCAAACTCACCTGATGCTCAATGCCATGAGCTGCCAGCAGCTAATAGAAAAGTTTTTTGAGAGGAAAGTGTGGGAGCAGGTATGGTGTACACTAAATAGACAAATGTTTGTGGATCCCTGACCATAAGATTTGTATTTGCTTTGTGAATATCCCATTCCACATTTAGCCCCAATACAGTGCATCTGGAATAAAATGCATACATACAAGCGTTTTACTTTTTGATTAAACTTATAGATTATATAAGAGAAAAAAATGATCTTGAACAGGGTGACAATAATTATGCTTCTGTGCTACTACTGTTTTTTGTTTGTTTGTTTGTTTGTTTTTTTAGAAAGGAAAGATTTATTTGTTTTTATGTTACAGCCTTATTCCAAAAGGGATTACATTCATTATTATCCTCAAAAATCTACAAACAATACCCAATAATGTCCACATGAAAGAAGTGTGTTTGAAATCTCTGCAAATTTATTACAAATAAAAAAACACGTACATAAGTACTAACAGCCTTTGCCATGACACTAAAATTTAGCTCCTGTGCATCCTGTTTCCACTGATCATTCTTGAGATGTTTTTGCAACTTGATTGGAGTCCTCCTGTGGTAAATACAGTTGATTGGACATGGTTTTAAAAGGCACACACCGGTCCATATGAGGTCCCACAGTTACAGTGCATGTCAGAGCACAAACCAAGCCATGAAGTAGGAAATGTCTGTAGACCTCTGAGACAGGACTGTATCGAGGCACAGATCTGGGGAAGGGTACAGAAAAATCTCAGCATTGAAGGTCCAAATGGGCACAGTGGCATCCATCATCAATAAATCGAAGAAGTTTGGAACCACCAGGACTCTTCCTAAAGTGAGCCGCCCGGCCAAAATGAGCGATCGGTGTGGAGGGCTTTAGTCAGGGAGGTGACCAAGAACCGGATGGTCACTCTGAAAGCGCTCCAGTGTTTCTTTGTGGTGAGAGGAGAACCTTCCAGAAGAACAATAATCTCTGCAGCACTCCACCAATCAGGTCTATATGGTAGAGTGGCCACACGCAAGCCACTTCTTAGTAAAAGGCACATGACAGCCCACCTGGAGTTTGCTAAAAAAAGGCACCTGAAGGACTCTCAGACCATGAGAAACAAACATTGATCTCTTCTAAACCCAGACTTAAGCCTGAATAAACATCTCTATAGATATCTGAAAATGGCTGTGCACCGATGCTCCCCATCCAACCTGATGGACCTTGAGAGGTTCTGCAAAGTGAATACATTCCTGGGAAGATGTTCTAGATGTTGGAGTTTGCTTGTGAGGATTTGTGCTCATTCAGCCACAAGGGTGTGGGTGTTAGTAAAGTCAGGTACTGATGTACGTGAGGTGAGGAGAGGAGGCCTCAGTCAGCATTCACAAACACCTCAAAGGTGTTCAGTAGGGTTGGGGGTCAGAGCTCTGTAGCGGGAAATTTTTTTTCACTTCAATCCATTTAAAGCATATCTTCATGAAGTTGGCTTTATGCACAGGGGCATGGTCATAAAGATTTGGGTCTCCCAATTAAAGTGAAAGAAAAATGTTCTGATACTGTGTTCAAAGACATTTCATAAATAATTGGTTATGGTTGGAAAAGTTTGCTGTCCCAAAACATGTGTGTATGTGTGAAAAGGAGAAATACATTTCTCGCAAAAATTACATATTTGGCAGAGTTTTTCCTTACGCAAGGACAGATGTGCTTATTATTGGGAAATATTTGTGTTCTCAACAGAAAGTGTGTCACGGAGAGAAATACGGAGCAGTTACGCTCATCACCTCGTACAAGCGCTCAGAGTCGAAACTGCATGTGGAGGTGCTGAATGCCGTGAACCTCATTCCCCTCGACTCCAACGGTACACAGCATGAGCCTGCTTTAACAGCATTATGACTATTAAATGTTGAATATTGCAATGTTATTTATGTTATATGAAATGTATTCTGGATACAAATGTTTTTCTTTTTAACGTCAGGAGATATCATCTAATATTTTATCAGAGAACATTTTGTCTACTGGAAATGATTTAGATATTGTTTATCGCAAGGTCACTTCCTGAAACCATTTTGATTTTAATTTTATGAGAACAGATTACATCCAGAAACTAATAGAAATTTGGCTTTTGTCATTGAATGAGTCATGACAAAATTCAGACTAATGCTTCTGTTTAAGACTAAAGTCATACTCATTAATTTTTTACTCTTCAGGTTTCAGTGACCCGTTTGTTCAACTGTCATTGGAGCCACGACACATTTTCCCACAGGTGGACCAACGATCGACTAAGGTCAAAAACCGTGACCTGAACCCACTGTTTGAGGAGTGCTTCGAGTTGTAAGTAATTAACATACAAATTACAATGGCTTAGAACTATTTAATTTAATTTAATTTGTAGAGCGCTTTTAACAATGGTCATTTTTGTAAAGCAGCTTTTCCCAGATAAAGAGGTTATAACATTTACATTTATAACTCTAATGCCTATAAATTGACCCTTCATGGGCGAGCCAGCAGCGACTTTGTCAAGAAAAACGTCCTGAGACTTCATGAGAAAGAAGAACCAGACTCAGAAGGGAACCCATCCTTATCTGGGTGGCATTGACTGTACATTCATTACAGTTTTATCAATGTTGACTACAATCATCATGAAGAGTTTGACAACCTCAACAATAATAGAACTATAATTAATCAATATTCGATGGCCTCAGATGAGGAGGGTTCACTTTTGAATCTGGCTCCTCTCAAGGTTTCTTCCTCATACCATCTAGTTTTCGTCACTGGCTCATTCATTAAATAGATAGAATTAAAGGTTAATTTATAAATTCTAAATGTATATTTGTGAATCTATAAAATCTTGTATAAAGTCAAGCTAACCAGATTGCATACAAGAAAAAAAATCTTGAACAGGGTGCCAATAATTATGCTTCTGTACTTCTATAAATTATTTTTATTTATTTAAAGAAAGGAAACATTTCTTAGCTTAATTTAATTTGTGTACTGTAGACCTTTGCGTGTGTGTTGATTAAGGGCTTGTGATGTTAATAGTCCTCCTGTGCTGCGGGGGGCGCAGTGCTGTTTCTTTACAGCAATGTCAGTCAGCCGGAGCGTGCCTCCTGGTGACGGTACTGGACTACGATGCCTTGCGCAGCGACGACTTTGAAGGAGAGGCGTTTCTCTCGCTGAAGGCGGTGCCTGGAATCGCGGGAGGTGAAGGCCCTGTTCTCAATCCCGCTCAGATCCGCCTGCCTCTGCTGCACCCCAAACCAAACAGTACGAGTTTTCCATTTCTCCCGCTGCTTTTGAAATGTTATCTTCACAACCGTGGTGCACAATAACAAAGTAAATGTAAAACTGTACTTAAAGAGCTTTTTCACGTATCTGGACTTTACTGAATTATTTCCTTTTGGGCAGACGTTTACTTTACTACATTTCAAAGTCTAGTATCTTATTTTTTTACTTCACTACATTTTGCAAAATTAACTGGTGGTCTAGTGGTTAGGATGCGGCGCTCTCACCCCGATCCCCGGTCAGGGAACCAACCCCAGCCATTAGGGTTGCACAAGCCAACTAAGTTGATTAAGCAAAGAGTCTTGTGATAAATGAAAATAGGACAAATCTTTGGCTACTTTTAAATTTTGGTAAATTTGAAGGCAAATACTTTTACTCGTGAAAGTTTAAAGGGACACTTTTACTTAGGTTACCTAGTGCATGTCTACTTTAACTCAAGGACATGTTTTGTGTATTTTGTCCTTCACTGCTCTAAAGTGCAAACTCCAATTCAACTTCATGAAACTTGAGCTCTGGAGTCCCAGCCATTAGTCTTATTGTCTAAAGTTTAAAAACGTAAACATCCCTCCAAGGACAGGGAATCCAAGAGAGCAAAAAATTGGTTATGCTCTATAGGTGAGACAGACATAGCTCTCACAACCCTGCCAATCAGACTGAAATGAGCTAATCGGGGTGCTAGTGAGCTCATAGTGCTCCACACAGCCAGCCAAAAAGATGTATTTAGGCTTTGTGTCACAGAGGAAATGTTGGCCTTACACACTTCCAGTTAGTAGCTAGTACAGTTACATTAATGGCATTTGGCATCTAATCCATACAACTGAGCAGCTATGGAGTTAAGGGCCTTGCTCAGGGAGTGGCAGCTCCCAATAAACTGGGACTTTCAGGTTCCTCGTAAGTGATCAACCAAGCAGGGACTTTTTATTATTAACAATTGGAGACCACTCTGTGCAGATGGGGATGGTTCCACATCAACAGCCTATAGATCCATGAGCAACTTACTAAACAAATTACAAGGTCCTAAGCAACTCAAGATCTTTGAGGATGGATTTGGACTGTAATTAAAATCAACAGTCTACTACAATGGCTCAGGAACGCAGGTTGCAGGAACAGTCCTACATATAAACGCCTCACTGAACAGAACACCTCAACAATGAATGGACATTCGGTGTTGATGAGGACGGGTTCCCTTTTAAACCTGGGTTCTCTCAAAGTTTCTTCCTCATGCCATCTGAAGGAGTTTTTTCTTGCCACTCACCACTAGCCAACTCATTAAGTATAAATGTACAATTATAAGGGACCAGGGGTCACCAACCTTTTTAAAACTGAGAGCTACTTCTTGGGTACCAAATAATGTGAAGGGCTACCAGTTTGATAAACACTTCTGAAATAACAATTTGCTCAATTTACCTTTAATTATATGTTATTAATTATAATTCATGATATTTATCAATGTGAAGACACTGATCATGTTAATGATTTTTCACAATAATTAGCAACAATGATTTAACAAGGTAGAAAACAGATAGATGCAGCTCACTAGTAAGTGGCGCTTTGGGGAGCTATTTTTAGGAGCTTTTTTTGGAGCTGCCATGTTGGTGGGCACCATGTAGTTGACCCCTGTTATAGACAAAAAAAACTATTTTTTTTTTTTACATCTTTATAACCCCTTTTAAAAGTGCTATATAAATAGAAATTAATAGAATTTAATTATCCCATTTCTAGGAGGTAAAAGTTACTTCATAGTTCAATTTAAGGTTCACACAATTAAATAAGTTTAACCCCAGCAATCACTCACAGATCGGATATAGTTTATATATATATATATATATATATATATATAGGTTTGCGTGCTTGTTTGTTCATGTATATTCCATTTATTTAAAGGTCGCCTAGAAATTCCTAAATTGTCGAGCTTTCTGGGAAAATTTCAAAGCGGTGGGTTTAGAACCATCAGCCAACCAAAAATAAATAAATAAATAAATAGCCCAGAAAACCTTTTTTGGATTGGGAAATAATTGATCAAATGTTAATAAAAACGTCTGGGTGTTTCCAGGTGACACGAATCTGAAGACGCTCGAGAGCAGAAGGAACGAGCGTGACGCTCAGGCCTTCGTCAAACTGCGCAGACAGAGAGAACGCAAATCTCAAGAAGCCTAAATCTCAAGTCTTGGAGGCGAGAGTTTTGGAACCGATCATCTCTACTGATGTTCTGTATTTATCTGGAGACTGTAATGTTATAGTGATTTAGGTGTTTATTCTAGAGCAGAGATGGTAAAAGACAGGAGGTGGAGCTGGAGGTAGCAGAGATGGAGATGTTGAGGTTTTCGTTGGGAGTGACCAGGATGGACAGGATTGGAAATTAGTTTATTAGAGGGACAGCGCATGTAGGACGTTTTGGAGACAAGGTGAGGTAGGCGAGATTAAGATGGTTTAACCATGTGCAGAGGAGGGACATGGGGTATATCAGTGGGAGAATGATGAGGATGGAGCCACCAGAAAGGAGAAAAAGAGGAAGACCAAGGAGGGGGTTTATAGATGTGGTGAGGGAAGACATGCAGGTAGTTGGTTTAAAAGAGGCAGATGTAGAGGACAGGGGGGTATGGAGACGGATAATCCGCTGTGGCGACCCCTAAAGGGAGAAGCCGAAAGAAGAAGAAAATGAAGATGTTATCCTCAAACACGCCTGTGTGTATATTATTGTGTGTGAAAGTGTGAAAAGACAAGACTTGTAACGCAGGAACAGTTTTACACCAGGATCATGATTAGGGACCATCTATCTAAAATATTAGAATGAAATATTCATATGAAAGGTTTTGCTTGATGAAATCTCTGCTCTCTTTTATTTTCCTGTATAGTTTGCTTTAAATTAAAAAACACATTTGTATAAACATACTTGACTTGAGACGTGTTCATCCAAAAATATACATTTGTTTATTGTAGAAAATCAGAATGAAATACTGAACGGTTTGGACAACGCAGATGATTACAGACTTCACAGTGAAGCTCTGATCCAAAAAGCTTATAAAGGAGTCGAATGTAAAAATCTTCGCACAGCTTCCAAGCGCGATTTTCCTCTCGCACGCTTTTCATCTCCTGATTAAGCTCCATTGGCGAGGAAACACTACTCTTTGTAGCAGCCCTTCATGACAGAAACTAATGAATGCGTATGTAGACCTGGTCTGAATCTCCACTACACTCGTCCCTACACGCTGCCGGGCTTTAATAATACGGCTGTGCGGTCTCACCCGAGGTCTTCTACGATGTGCTCTAGTGGGTGGGCGGAGTCAGTGCACACGACAGATGCTGAAATCAAACTTCACAATTAAATACCGAAACAAGTAAAAATTTTAGATGGCTTTCAGTAAATGCTATACTGCTTCATGTATTCGAGACAATTAAAGCATTATCGAATAAAATCCCAGATCTGGGCAAGACGAATAATGTATGTTTTGAATATTCATTAAGTAAAGATTCTAGACAGAGATGCACCAAGGATTCTGATTTCGATAGGAAACCGAGATTGGATTTCTTAATACGGGATGAGTGTGAGCTCTGAAAGCTTCTATAGCGCTGAACATGGAATGTTAAATTGATCTTTCATGAACCATTTACATTAATGGCATTTGGCAGACGTCCTTGTACACGGTGACTTACAATTATCTCATTTGGAACACCTTGAGCAGTTGAGGGTTAAAGGTCTTGCACAAGGGCCCAGCAGTGGCAGCTTGGGGGTGCTGGAACTAGAACTCACAACCTTCCGCTTGAAAGTCCAACACTTTAAACACTAAACTACAACTTTCCTCGCACCGTATGGACAAAAGTTTTGAAACAAGGGATTTTTCCAACTATATGTGGTTTTCCCACAAACTTTTCCCACAAAGTTGGAGGCACACAATTGTATTGGATGCCTTTGGATGCGCTCGAATGAAATTTTTCCTTCACTTAAACTGACAAACCTTCCAGCATGACGATACCCCTGTGCAACATCATGGAAATATAGTACATGGGTTAGAGTTGAGGATTTTAAGTGGCCCCCTATAGCGGCTCTGACCTGAACCTTAGTGAACACCTTAGAGTTAAATTTGAATACTGACTACACTTCAAAATCTTCACAAAAGAGTGAAAGAGATCATTAACAGCAAACAGGAACTAAATTAGGGAACTAAACTGTGGGGGAGGAGGTAGTAGCTCAGTGGTAAAGGCTCTGGGTTACTGATCGGAAGGTCGGTGGTTCAAGCCTCTGCATTGCCAAGCTGCCACCCCCGTTCCCCCGTGCAAGGCCCTCAACCCTCTCCGCTCCAGGCTGTATCATGGCTGACCCTGCGCTCTGACCCCTGCTTCCCATCGCTGGGATATGTAAAGAAAATTTTTTACTGCGCTTTCTTTCTTAGTTGTGGAATGAAATGTTCAAAACACACTAATATGATCTTTAGGTGTAACTTTTGCCCACAAACTATATTTAGAAATTTCATGGAATTCAACAAACAAAAAAAAATCCCTAAAAAAAAAACCTGCAATATGGCGATCCACATATCGGTCTCGTATCAGTACCAGGTGTCCGACTGGTGCATCCTGAACATTCATCAATGACACATTCACAGGGTATTGTTCATGTCAACCTCTGTGAATGTCTAATAGACTGTTCCGGAAAATCAGCATGTTCAGGCAAAAAAGATTTACACTCCGAAACAAAAAGCAGATCAATGGACTAGAAATACAAGCTCAAAGAATTACAGTGCAGAGAAAAAGAACATTCATATGGCTGATATTTGTGTTCCCACATCCCACCATTTATGAACAACAATATTGAAAATTCAGCTTACAAAAAAAAAAAACTAACATTCATTATTTTACCACTAATAATTTGCTTCTAGGGGGAAAAAAAACAAACCAAAACAAACAAAACCATGCTAACCAAGAGCCATATATGCTGTATATAAGAATGTAGGAGAAAGAAGCAGGGAGCAGATCTCAGCCTGGGGTAAGGCCAGCCTTTAGCAATAGAAGCCAAAGACTTCAATGTTTGGGACCTTAATTACTGTAGGTTGAACTGTGCATGCTGGGGCACTGGAGTTTCTGGGGCGATTGTGAAAAAAACTGGAAATCGCATAGATCAATATAGAGCACTATACAGGAGGCAGCAGTGACTGGGACACCGGTTTGGATAAATAAATCATTTGGTTAATAGAATACTACTTCTGGTGTAATCTCGTGATGAACTTAATTTTTTTGTGATCTTGACATAAGAGTCAAAATAGAAATAGCTCTGTGCCGCAAACCATTCAAACGGCATCTCTCATGCGTCAATCGGTAGCCATGCAGAGGCACCGGACCCTCAAGTTGGCCGTAGATGAAACTGACTACACATTGAGGGTCACTATATTGTCTTCTACAATAAAGTTCCTGACAGAGTCCTTCTCAAGTGTCGGACACTTAAGTGTAAGTTGTCGATCACTGACAGACATGTGATCATCTATGGTGCTGTGACGATACTGGCTCTAGAACATGTTCTTTTGCCAAATACACAGAAAAATTAAGTACTGATCACAAGGAAACAATGTTTATGTCAGGATCACGAGAAAATTAAGTCGTGGTTTTGTTATGGCAAGAATAATTGTGTCGTGCTCACGAGAAAACGAGATTATAATAATGCATGGCCTAATAGGACTTTTATTGAAACGTGAACTTATTTTGAGTGCCACTAAAACCTCTATTTATATATACACTGTATATATGTGTGTAATTAAGATGATTTTTGTGGCATCCAAAATGTGTGTGTGTGTGTATATACACTATTTCCAAAGGTTTTGGGTCACCTGGTCATAAGTACGGTATGTGATGTTTGTGCATTGCATTAGACATATAGTCCAAATTCACTCATGATTCCCTCCACTCTTCTGGGAAGATGTTCCACTAAATTTTGGAGTGTGTTTATGGATATTTGTGTTCATCAGCCACAAGAGTATGATGAAAGGCAGGTACTGATGTAGGTGAGGAGACCTGGGGTGCAGTCCGCTCTCATGTAGTCATGTTCAGTAGGGATGAGATCAGAGCTCTATAGCAGACCACTCAAGATCTTCCTCTCTAAAGCATGTAAACCAGATCTTCAAGGAGCTCACTTGGTGCACAGGGGCATCACCATGCTGGAACAGGTTTGGGTTTTCAAGTTCAAATGAATGCAAAATTGTATTTTAGCTCATCCAAAAGACATCCTGTACAACTGAGTGCCTCCAGAATTGTGGTAACAGTTTGGAAAAGAACCACAAATAGCAGGAAAAGTCAGGTGAGCCAATACTTTTGGAAAAATATATAGTGTATATGCGCTTTGGTATCCATTTTGATCAATACATTTTTTGAGTCGAAAGAATCTCTCTCTATACATAATAGTACTTATACGCAGCCTAAATTCACAGGGCATTATGGGTAATACTACTGTGATATGTCTAACTAAAACTGAAGATTAAGACGATCCAAAATGGCTGCACCCAAAACGGTGTACTATCAGGTGAACCGTTAGCAAACGGAGCTTTGAGGTACTCTTTGCAACCCGAAATATTTTTCTGAGCTTTTAAATCAATATTAAAGCTACACTTGATTCGAGTTGAAAGAGGCACATTAAAGTTAAAGGGTACTGTAGTCCTATTTGTAGTTTCTATGTAACAGTTTAAATGCTGTGCCTCCTGAGCATTCCTAATTGCAGTCATGACAAATCATAACATTCGTTGGATCCAACACAAGGTCAGGTGATGTCTCTAAGGGGTGGGTTTTGAGTTGAGGAGTAGTGTTAGGCATGGGTCAAATAAGAGATTGGAGCAGGAAGTGTGTAAGCGTTCGGGTTGTTCGGTCTTGCCCGTATTTGCTTCCTAAGCTCAGTGGAGTTTGTGTGTGAGAGAACTAAATGCTGAGGTAAAAAGGTTTTACATGACCATTTCAAACCTTCTCCTGGAGATCCTGCTAAGTAAAAAAAAATAATAATAGCAGCCAGATGAACCAGTCAAGCTTAGATTACATCATAATTGAAAATGTTTGAGATATATATATATATATATAAAAAAACACTGAACCAATGCTAACTGGTACAACTTGTAACTTGCAATCCCACCTGGCTACAAGCTTGCTTACTACTGGTGCGATTGGCTGCAGGAGTGTTGGATTTGTGCTGAAATTGAACTAAATCTCCAGGAGGAGGATGGGAGCGATGTTCAGTGCTAAGCATAGAGGAATGGATCAGCATTATATGGCTGTTAATTAGGACTGGGAAGGATTTAGGCTCTGCTGATGCTCGGCGCACACGGGGCATTCGGCCGAGGCCGTGCAACGTTCGCAACACACACCATGCTGACATGGCAATGCCACGGATCCCAACTCCTCGCATGACACGCAATATAACCGCTGCTTCCTGTACACGGCCTGAGAGAGAGAAAGAAGGAAGGGGGGGAGGGAAAAAAAAAAAAAAAAAAAGGGTTATAGGGTTTCAACAGGAACTGTTGAAACCAATCCTCATCAACTTCCCCTCATACACAGCTAAGTGAATGGGGAAGTCAACAAGGGTGTTGTTAAAACACTAAAAACTGTATATTAGTGTGTGTGTGCACGCGTGTGGTACCTGTTCTACCGTCCGTAAGCAGGTGCATATCTGAGTTTGCAGGCTGCATATGGAGCTAAGAGGGAGTTTGTGCAACAGCTGGAGCTGGTGGAGCTGCAGTCGTGGGTTATCAGAGCTGCGCAAGCTCTCCACCGCCTCCTCCAGGAGTGAGACCTGTTCCTGGGCTTCCTCTTCAGCCTGACGCGCTCTGTCCGCCTCTAACCCCAACCGGCCCGCCAGCAACCGAGCCTCTTCAGCATCCGCCTTCAGTACTGCCCATGACTACACACAATGACACATCAACACACACCCACACACCTGTAGAAAAGTACTTTCAATGTACAATCTGTAATTAACAGCTGTTGAACCGATTAATCAATCATTTTTTTAATGGATACTGGTTAAACGAACGAACAAACAACACTTCATGTAAAGAAGTATTAAACTTTATTACAAAAAATGATAATATTTAAATTATAAATATAGCGCTCTCCGTGCAGCGCGTTGTCTCGCGTGTAAAAACAAAGACGTTGTGTTGGTGAGTCGCCTCTAGAGGGAGCCTGACATAATGACGCAAACAGAAGCCGGAAAAACTATCAGCATGCATTTCTGCCTATATCCAACAGTTCCAGCATCCAACTACTGGTACCGATTAATCGGGAGACCTCCAACTGTAAGATTGTTGAATGGTCCAAACCCACCTGAGACATTTGCCTCCAGCTGTGGTCCCAGTGCTTCAGCAACCTATGAGACTCCTCCACTTCCTGTTTGAGACGGGAGGCCTCGGAGAACATGGTTCCAGTGGAGAGCAGGGCTGGGGGTGTCCCGGGAGAACAGCCCAAGGGAAAATGTTCCCAGATGCTACTGTTCATTCCATTTAAACCTACACATTACATATGGTAAGTTAGTCTACACGGTTTATTGGTACTGTCTGGGCTTTAGTTCAGAACGACCTCGTGACTATCAACACCCTCTGACCAATCAGATGCACAAATTCAACATAATATAACTGCAAACCTGAAGAAGTATACAAACCTAAAGAGTTATGAGACGATCCTAAAAAATTGCTCTCTGATTGGGTGGGCGGTGGTAACTGGGCAGACAGAAATGGAGAAGGGTGAGCTCGGATTGGAGGAGAAGGAGAGGCCGATCTGAAAGGGGAGGGACTGCTGAGGGATCCAGGGATGTTGACAGGAGCTGAACTCTGAAGCTGACTTCCTCCTGTTTAGAGCAACAAAACATAATTAAAAAAAAAATATATTTTAATAAAAGAAGCCAAATTAGCAAGATGCATTTAATATGTATATGAGGAGGCTGGTCATGATAACGACCTCTCTTGCAGAAATAATTGTGGTAAATGAAAAATGTTTGAAATAATGTTAATATAATAGCTTCATAAGGCACATACAGCCAATTCAAAGAGCAATAAACCTTAAATTGTCATGAATACAAAAGACATTAGAACTGGAACAGCAATTCAAATGAAATATCCCAAATCTGCATGTTCAATAACTATTTGATTCACTGTTTAGCTGTAGCTCATGCAGGTCAATCCCCAGACATAAAAAGCTAAAAGCTGTAAATGTAAAGTGATGTAAGTGATGCTCACCTAACATGAGTCCAATGCTGGGCATGGAGCTGCTTTCCAGACTTTTCTCCAGAGCTGACACTCCAAAAGCATTCAGGTCAAGATCATCCAGTGCTGACTCTGATCCAAAAAAAAAAAAAAACACCACATGTAAACCCATAGTACCAGGAACAAGCCTCCCAGGCCTTTTTCACCACGTCTCCAGAGTCTCCAGTGTCAGTGCTTTGTAACACACAATAGTTCGTGGCTTTAGGCTTCTTATAGATTTCAAGTAACAAAAGTGTTAGATGATTGATGAAGGTGGGTCACCTATAGAGTCTGGTTTCTCTCAGTTTCTTCTTACCATCTACTGGAGTTTTCCTAGCCACTGTTTCCAAAGTAACCTTATAGCGACTACTTTATAAATTGAATGCATATTTTCAAGCTGTTTCTGTAAAGCTAAAACTATTTGGGATTATGTTCATTGCAAAAAGCAAACAAAATTGAAATGATTTTCTCTGCTACATCGGACTTCCTCTTACAATACCACAGCTCCTCTGTCAGCACCCTGTCGTACGCTTTCTCTAAATCCACAAACACACAATGCAACTGACCTTCTCTATACTTCTCCATCAACATTCTCAAAGCAAATAATGCGTCTGCATGAAACCATACTGCTGCTCACAGATGGTCACCTCTTCTCTCAGCCTGGCTTCTACTACTCTTTCCCATAACTTCATGGTGTGACTGATCAACTTAATTCCCCTGTAGTTACTGCAGTTCTACACATCTCCAATACTGCTTTTTCTTATTTTATATTTATACTTTATTCATTAACAGCACTCATGTCTACTGACCTACTACAGACTCCACGGTGTCGCTGGTGGGGTAGAAAGGCAGTGCATTGGCATTCATGCTAGATGAAGGTGCAGGACTGGGGGGAGTCGCCGCCAGGCTGGAGGGCACACTGGATGACAGACTGAGTGGGCTCCCCACGGGCAGGAACACAGACAGCTCCTACAGCAGCAGACCAAAAATGTGTGTTTTAAACGTGTTGTGTTAAAAAACACAACATAAAATGTTTATTAAAAAAACAAAAAGAAAAACCTACAAGAAATTTCGTAATGATAATCAGATAAATCTTAAAATGATGTCAAAAGAGGTCGAATAAAATCAGAATACCGGCTTGCTGTGTAACCCGATTTCTTTATTGCGGTGTTCCATTGCATATGTCTTCTGTTTTGCCTAATAAAGAAAAGAAAAAAAAAAGGAATTAAATAATAAACCACCCTGGAAAAAGATAACCAAGGCATTAATAGCTTTTCAGTGGATAAAGTCATGGAGATACAAATCAAAAGATTCACTTATTGTCCACAACAAACATCATAATGAAGAAAAAGCCTCAGAAATATGGCCTGATTATTGGTGCCAAATACGTTAGGGTTAGAGATTTGGGTTAGCTGGACAAAGTATTTCAAATTCTGTTGATTTCGGTTCATCGGTTATGCCGATTAATTGGCACAGATAGTTGATTTGCTAGAACCATCAGCTAGAAATCCATATCGATAGTTTTTCCGGGTTGCCTCCTTTGGTGACGCAGCTGGGAAGGTACGCTGTCATTACGAGAGCCGCCTCTAGGGGCGAATCACTGACGCTACGTGTTTGTTTTAACATGCAAGACCGTGCGCTGCATGGAGTGAGCATAATGCACAAAAAAAACTATATTACATTAATTTATTCATTATAGAATTATATTTGTTAATTAATATTCCTATTTATTTGATTAACACATTTTTAATAATTCAGTACTGTTTTTTTTGTAATAAAAGGTTGTATTATGTATAATAAAATATAACAATATTTTACATGGAGTGTCATGTTTGTTGTTTTTTAATCCAGTATCCATTTAAAATAAAATATTGGTTAATTAATCGGTTATCAGCAATTACGGTCCTATTTAGCTATTGGTCAAATTTATCGATCGACCTCTAGCTTTTACACAGAACAGTGTTTTAGCCTGGAAAATACAGTAATGAGAATTTAATGTGTATATGAATCCAAACCCCAATTTCACAAGTCTACACAGACAATTTACTTAAAGAAAAAATTCAAATAGAAAATATTTCACAAAACCTGATCCTCTCTCTCAAAGCCTGGAGCTTTCCCATAACCCCCTTCTCCTGCCCAGATGGAATTGAGCGGATCCAAAATGGAGGTCTCTTCATACAGAATCCTTCCCAAAAGGCTTTGCTCAGCGCTGTCAGCGAGTGCTGAAATGAAGGCTGAGGGTGAGGAGCTGCACTCTGGGAAAGGATGATTATCACTCATACTTACTTCTGGAGAAAGTGAAGAAAAATATTCATCATATAAATGATCATAAATCAAATTTTTTTTTTACTTAATAGCATACATAGTGTATACGTTTTTATAAGAAAATATTCCATTGAAAGTTAAACTCCTGACACTAGTTGATGGTGTGAAGGTGGACTGGTGTACAGTTGGACTTGGTGATGTTACACATGGTCTGCTTAAGAAGTAATTGGTAAAATGACGGAGTTCTTACTCTCGAGGTGGGCAAATGCGCAGAAAGGCCCTCTGGGACAGCTGCCACTCTGCTGCATATCATTGCATTTGCTGGATTTGTAGATCTGCATGGAGAACCACAGCGGATTAGAAAGGCAGTAATGGTGTCACCTCTTACAATTTAATCTACTCATCAGTTTTTTTTTTTATGCACAATTTTCAGTTTATTTTGATATATTAGCTATCGATTGTTTTAGCGATCGAGTATTCTACGATGTTTTTTACAATCCATAATTGTACGACGTACGAGATTCATTGGCAGATCAAATTGCTATTTACTCTCGTTTCTTTTGGGCGACTGCTGATTCAGGAGCGGTGTACTGTACCTCAGGGTGGAACTGCTGCTCTGTACGAGTGTGACAGTACTGGCAGCTCTCGCCGCTCTCACACTTACTCGGGTCACCCCACTCATCACTGTGCTTCACTGAAGGACACGGCAAAGCCCTGCGAACACAAACATGTACCAGGGACATTAACGGGTTTAAGAGGACACTGATGTTTGCAGTGGGCGTGTCTTAATGAAGAAGATTTAATATATATCAATTATTACATTATTGTGTGACAATAATACAGAACAGACATTAAACTGAACTACTGATGCTTCCAGACAATCAGATCAAGCATTCAGACTGACCATAAAAAAACGAATAAATCATACCATAAGACCATAAAAATAGCTGGCTAACAATACTTCGGTAAATGTTGTATCCTGGGTCTTTACTGACCATAGAAAATAATTCAAATGCCCCGAAATGTGCTTTACTGATGTAGAAGACCTTTCACAGAACAGTCTGTGTGCAAGATATACTATACAGGGTACAATCTATTTGTAAGATGCATTAATGTTCAAATGAAACTAAATAATTGCAAGAATAAAAAAGAAATAATTAAAAAATACAATAAAGTAAAAAAAAAAAAAAAAAAAAAAAAAAAAAAAAACTTTATCCAGAAAGGGGAAAAAAAATACAATTGATAAAAAGATTAAAAAACACTTTACTGCCTATTAAATCTATACCTGAATTTTTCCTTAATCAAATAGTCAACAAAAAAATTACACCCAAATTATGTGGAAGTAGTTCTATTTCAGTTTTTCCTGCAGCTAAATCTCAAAAATTTTAAAAAGCATCCTATAGTTTAAAAAAAGTCCTATAGTAAACACGTTTGGTGTATGAAATTTAAATATGTTAAATACATATATACGGTGACAAGAAATGACTATGCAAATCGGTCAATTTACATAAATATTTTCAGCAGTCAATTGGTCCATGGTTCGTTTTTTTTCTTAAATCCCAATAAAAAAAATTTTTAAAACCCTGCCAAATACGACACATTCGTTCCTTTTTATAATTTAATATTCAAAGCAGAAAAAGAAGAGAGCGGCTTTTTAGCCACCCAAGAAAAAAAATAATAAAACTAAATAAATAAATAAATACATTTGTATTCTTTTTCTCTATTGGTGTAATTATAACGGAGTGTGACCCTAATCTCACCATACTAAATATGATCAATGCCCTAAAGTGCACAATATCTCCAATGTAGCATCCAATCGAACTGGAGATCGAATCCTAACCTGGAACTAAAAGGGAATTTTATAAACGATTCCGTATATTTAATTGCGTATTACTCCTATAAAAGAGTACCTGTATTTGTGCTTGTGAGGGCAGCGTCTGCGGTCTTTGCTGTTGTGGTAGTAGGGGCAGGCGTAACCTTGTCGACACAGACGAGGAGGCTTTTTACAGAGCTCAGTCTTATAGTGCGACAACACGTAGCTGTTATCTGCAGACAGCCAGGAGGAAAAAGGTTCACAGCACAATGTCATATAACATATACATTCGATTTATTACTCTTAGGGTTATAAGATGATTCGAGTAGCTACTTGAATGTGATTTCATATTTTAAAAAGAGCCTGTAAAAGCCTGTAAAAGAACACTAGTATACTGAAAAGTTAACGGTGTGCGATAAAAACAACAACAAAAAAAGAATTATTATATCTCATTGGGGGGTTTGTTTGGGCTAACGATAATTAGATGATAATTGTTCATTGTTTGGTGGTCAGTTCACAGCATTACCAGATTTCCAGGAACTTACTTTTCAAATAACTTATAGATTTTTACCTTTTATGGGTTTTTTTTTATTATTTTTTTTTACCTTTTTTAACAAATGTGCATCTTTTTGACATGTTTTATTCTAAAAAGACATTTTGGCTGTTGCCAAGCAAATAAAATCAATATTTTATAATATAATTTATGAATAAATTGTATCAAATATTTTAGGAAAAAAAATTAGGAAATTTCCGGACTATTAAGCGCACCTATATATAAACCGCACCCGCTGATTGGCATTCTGAGACACTGAGAAGATTTTTATTTTTAACATAAATAAGCGTCTACACTAAAACTAATGAGCTTTACACAGGCTTTAATGAAAGAAACGTTACACGGTGTAATGGGTGAAATATGTTGCGCTTCCTTTAGGAGCAGAGCGGCATTTTGGGAATAGCCTGCCACTGCTTTTTTTTCCGGTATTACTGCATGTGTGGAGACCGAGGAATATGTCCTTATTATTTTCTGATGCTCATTTCTAAGTTTCTTTGACTAACCCGTAACGCTGTTGCCAAGAAAAATAAAAAGCACGAGTTTTGGAAACCGATCTGTGCTTATATGATTTCTGTTGCAACTGGAGTTAGTGAGCTCTCCCTTCACCCAGACTCAACGCGTTACAACGGCTTGTATCTAAACAGATTCCTACCAAGAAAGTCATTGTTCACTGTCTTCCTCCTTCCTTTCACAACAATTTCTCTCGGGAGTTTATCTTTTGCCATCGTCGTGCATTTAAAAAAACTTTTTTTCTCCCGATGCCGTGCAGCTCAGAACACGGGTGAGGTGCGTTTTTTCATTGGTCTAATGTTATGGGGCTTGAAGTTTTGGCTTGAAGTTTGTGAAACCGGGAAAAAAACAGAAAAAATTCATAAATTAGCCGCTTCGTTGTTTAAGCCGCGGGGTTCAAAACGTGGTGAAAAAGTAGCGGCTTAAAGTCCGGAAAATACGGCGTATATATTTTATATTATATATATATATATATATATTTTTTTTTTTTTTTATATATATATATATATATATATATATATATATATATATATATATATAATATATATATATATATATATAATATATATATATATATATATATATATATATATATATATATATAAATAAATAATAATATATATATATAAAAAAAAAAAAACACTTCGCATGCAATATTGATTAACTGCAACAAATTATATAAAATTGACATTTTCTGCCCCATACCTTACATTTTGTGATCGTTCTAAACTCATTTTAATAGCCAATCATGCAGGGAAAGAACACAAGTGCACGAGTCTAACCTGCTAAAAGAACGCTCCAATTACACTGTGCACTGAAGTGATGGGTTTGATATATGAGAAGATGCAATACTACTGATGATCCTCACCCTGCCATCGGGGCTCCTCGCTCAGAGTCTTCTCTATAAGAGCAGCGCTGGCCACTAATCCGGACTGTCCGTCCCCCACTCCGCTCTCCATCAACCCCGATCCGGTCTGAACCTCCAGAGTCTGGACCTCCCTGCAAGATATTTACATTATTATGCTTCACTCTTCTTCACTTCTGTCCAAGACGTGTGTGTGTGTGTGTGTGTGTGTGTGTTATACCTGACATCATAGACGGGACATCGCAAGTCATGAGAGCCGTGAGCAAAAGCACAGTGGGGGCCGTTTTTACTGCAATGGCCTTTTGTATCTGTCTCATGAATACAGGAGCCGGTCTTATAGTAGCGCAGGTGATAGCGCCTCTCCGTGTCTCCGGCTGTCCGGTGCAGGTAAGGACATCTAGATGTGAACAAGACATAAAGCACATGATGAGAGAGAAAAATACAAGGTAGGTTTAATTTGAGAGCCTGAAATTTATTTATTTATACAAACAGTGGTGTGAAAAAGTTACTTATTTCCTGATTTCTTATTTTTTTGCATGTTTGTCACACTTTAATGTTTCAGAGCATCAAACTAATTTAAATATTAGTAAAAGATAACACAAGTAAACAAACCATGCAGGTTTTTAAATAAACGTTTTTATTATTGAGGGAAAACAAAATCCAAAACTACATGGCCCCGTGTGAAAAACTGTTTGCCCTAGACATCATGCTGAGGATCAGAGAATTTCAGAAACAAATGAGAAAGAAAGTAATGGAGATCTATCAGTCTGGAAAAGGTTATAAAGCCATTTCTGAAGCTTTAATTCTCCAGTGAACCACAGTGAGAGAAATTATTCACAAATTACAAAAACATGAAACAGTGGAGAACCTTTCCAGGAGTGACCAGCCGATCCAAATTTACCCCAAGAGCACAGAGACGATTCATCCAAGAGGTCACAAAAGACCCCACAACAACATCCAAAGAACTGCACATCTCTCTTTCCTCAGTTAGGGTCAGTGTTCATTAATCCACCATAAGAGAGAGACTGAAAATGGTCTGCATGGCAGAGTTCCAAGAAGAAAACCGCTGCTGAGCAAAAAAAGGCTTGTCTCAGTTTTGCCAGAAAACATCTTGATGACTTCCAAGACTTTTGGGAAAATACTCTGTGGACTGACGAGACAAAAGTTTAACTTTTTGGAAGGTGTCCCACATTACGTCTGGCATAAAAGTAACACCACATTTTAAAAAAGAACATCATACCAACAGTAAAATATGGTGGTGGTAATGTGATGGTCTGGGGCTGTTTTGCTGCTTTAGGACCTGGAAAACTTGCTGTGATAAATGGAACCATGAATTCTGCTGTTTATCAAAAAAAAAAAAAAAAAAAAAAAAAAGATCCTGGAGGAGAATATTCAGCTATCTGTTTCTGACCTCAAGCTGAAGTGAACTTGGGGACAACGATCCAAAACACACCAGCAAGTCCACCTCTGAATGGCTGAAGAAAAGCAATATGAAGACTTTGAAATGGCCTAGTCAAAGTCCTGACCTGAATCCAATTGAGCTGCTGTGGCATGACCTTAAAAAGGAGGTTCATGTTGGAAAACCGTCCAATGTGGCTGAATTACAACAATTCTGCATAGATGAGTGACCAAAGTTCCTCAACAGCGTAGTAACAGACTCATTACAAGTTATCACTAACGCTTGATTGCAGTTGTTGCTGTTAAGGGCGGCGCAACCAGTTATTATGTTTAGAGGGAAAACACTTTCACACAGGGTCATGTAGTTTTGGATTTTGTTTTCCCTCAATAATACAAACCTTCATTTAAAAACTGCATGTTGTGTTCACTTGTTATCTTTTACTAATATTTAAATTAGTTTGATGATCTGAAACATGCAAAAAAAAAAAAAAAAAAGGAAGAGACTTTCACACCACTGTATATATAAATATACACAATCTACAACAAAGGCTTAGGACCAGAGTTTGCATGAAGAGTTCAGCATTTAAGCACCCATCACTGATCAGTACACCCCAACAATGATGGAGCTGTAACTAATGGACATTCAGGGTCACCCAAATGAGGATGGGTTTCCTTTTGGTTCTGGTTCCTCTCAAGGTTTCACCCTCATGAAGCTTAGGGAGGTGTTTCCACTGGCTTCAATAAACTTATAGGCACAAAAATATCATTTTAAAAGTTTTAGAACCTCTTTATGTCTTTAAAGCTGCTTTGGGACGGCTTTTAAAATCTGCCCTTTAAATATGCCTTCAATAGTAAAGCGTAGGAGAAAAGCTTTTGATGATTTCCACATGACAAGGAATTACATCAAAGAGCTTAGACTGAAAAACGCTCAACTATTTCTTCAACAGAAACACATTTACGAATTTCCCTCGTACAACAAAGAACAACGTAACATGGACAGTTAGGCTTAACGTTTAAAACCATGCTTTTTTTGGGAGTAGGTGCTCAAAGGTCGTCCTCTTCTTACTCGTCTCCGTCGGGGCAGGTGCCCGTGCCCTCGTCGTACTTGGCGCAGTAAACATCGGGACTGTAGTTGAACGAGCCGTCCCGCCTGCGGATAGGCCGTCTCCGTCTCTGGTTCAGGAAGTGCCAATGGAAGCAGGTGAAGGGCCGGTGCTGAGTGCACTTGTGCTGTACGAACAGAGGACACTGCTCCGTCCTAAACTCCTTCAGATATCTGAAAGGGGAAAACAAGAGGGTGGGGCCAATACACAAATATGCACATTTTAACAGAAATGTTTTCATTATTATTATTTTTTAGGTTCAATGGCTAGATGTAGACATACTGTATAGGGACATTTTAACCCAATATTTCGAACACATACGCCCAAAATTCGCATCTTTCAGAGTATATAAAAACGCATATTCAGGATCAAAGACCGTGTGGGCGTGTCTAGTTTACATATCATGCATATTCATTAATTCGCAGCTTTAATTTTACATTTTTACAGCTTTGAAGACATTGTAGACAAAACAAAAGTTTTTTTTACTATTATTGTTTTGGGATGTAATGTCCACATGTACTTTGAGAGTACTATTAGAGATTTATTATATATGATTAGAGTTTATATGGCTTATACAGCGATTATACATACACACACACTAATATATAATATAATATTATATATACATACATACACACATACATACATAAAATAACATTTAATACTGAATTAAGCAAATGGTTATAAGACATAAAATGAATGTATATATAAAATAAAATAAAAATGGCGAGTTAACTTTTTAAAAAACTTGCTACCCTTTCCAAACGACTGCTTGAAGGATATAAAGTGCACTATCTAGGGCACTAGACGGCGTTATGTAGAACAGGATGTAGGACACTGAATGTAGGAAGTATAAAGTGGATTGGGACTGTGTGTGTATATTTGTGTGTAGGCCTGAATAAAGGAAGAGAGATGGGGTTTAATGGACAATACGGCACGTAAACATGTTACAGAGCAATTTCAGAGCGTGTGTGTGTGTGTGTGTGTGTGTGTGTTTGTGTGTAAAACGTACGTGTAGTGCTGGGGCTTCTCGGTCTGCGCCTGCAGCGCGTTGGCGGGAGAAGACAAAGGCGGTGAAGAGGAGGAGGAGGATGATGAAGCTCCTTGGTTGCCTGCCGGTGCACTGGCCTGTCCATGCGCTTTGGACATCTTTATATTCCAATAAAAATCACCGCCATCCAACTATTTAAGCTAAAAATTATTACGAGCTCCCAAGCCTGCTTTCTTTTTCGAACTGCGCATGCGCCGAGTATCCCTCCCCCTCCCTCCCTCCCCACGTGTGTTTTTTTTTTTTTTTTTTTTTTTTAATAAAAAGAACTTCCGGGTTCATATTGATGACGTTCGAATAAAATTAAGGCCACTATCACCGAAAAGTGTTAATATAAGATAAAAATAATATTTATTCTGCAGGGGGAGCTTGAGATAAAATATGAAACTGACCATAGACTCGTTTGCAGAAAGTAATTTATATATATATTATATATATATATATATGTGATTTTCCTGCATAAACAATACTGAGTTTCTTCTCCTTAAAGAGATTTTACCCTGATCTACTTCATTAGAGCACCACACTGATCAGGCCTTACTTTATGAGCACCTGTCTAATATTGTGTTGGTCCCCCTTTTTACTGCTGTTTTAGAGACGCTCTGACCCAGTCGTCTAGCCACAATTTAGCCCTTTACAAACTTACTCAAATCCTTACGCGTTCCCATTTTTCCTGCTTCTATCAAATCAGATTTAAGAACAAAATGTTCACTTGCTGCCTAATACATCTCACCTACTAACATGTGCCATGATGAAGAGATAATCAGTGATATTCACTGACCAGTCATAATGGTATAATGTCATAATGTTTATATATATATATATATAGGTTTTGATTATTGAGGGAAAACTAAATCCAAAACTACATGGCCCTGTGTGAAAAAGTGTTTGCCCTCTAAACATAATAACTGGTTGTGCTGCCCTTAACAGCAACAACTGCAATCAAGCGTTTGTGATAACTTGTAATGAGTTACTGTTACTGAATTGTTGTAATTCAGCCACATTGGACGGTTTTCCAGCATGAACCGCCTTTTTAAGGTTATGCCACAGCATCTCAATAGGATTCAGGTCAGGACTTTGACTAGGCCATTTCAAAGTCTTCATATTGTTTTTCTTCAGCCATTCAGAGGTGGACTTGCTGGTTTGTTTTGGATCATTGTCCTGCTGCAGAACCCAAGTTAGCTTCAGCTTGAGGTCAGGAACAGATGGCCGGACATTCTCCTTCAGGATTTTTTTGGTAAACAGCAGAACTCATGTTTCTATTTATCACATCAAGTCTTCCAGGTCCTGAAGCAGTAAAACAGCCCCAGACCATCACACTACCACCACCATATTTTACTGTTGGTATGATGTTCCTTTTTTAAAATGTGGTGTTACTTTTATGCCAGACGTAATGGGACACACACCTTCCAAGAAGTTAAACTTTTCAGTCAGTCCACAGAGTATTTTCCCAAAAGTCTCATCAAGGGGATCATCAAGATGATTTCTGGCAAAACTGAGACGAACCTTTATGTTCTTTTTTCTCAGCAGCGGTTTTCGTCTTGGAACTCTGCCATGAAGACTATTTTTGCCATCTCTTTTTTATGTGGCGTCATGAACACTGACCTTAACTGAGGCAAGTGAGATCTGCAGTTCTTTGGATGTTGTTGTGGGGTCTTTAGTGACATCTTGGCTGAGTCGTCGCTGTGTAAATTTGGTCAGCCGGCCACTCCTGGGAAGGTTCTCCACTGTTCCATGTTTTTGCCATTTATAAATAATGGCTCTCACTGTGGTTCACTGGAGTCCCAAAGCTTTAGAAATTACTTTATAACCTTTTCCACTTAATACGTTCCTGAGGGAAGTATTTTAACTCCACATGTAAAAAAAAAAAAAAAAAAAAAAAAAAAAAAAAAAAAAAAAAAACAACTGCATTGCGTTGCTGTGTACCTGTACTATGCAAACCTGTCTGTCTGTCTGTCTGTCTGTCTGTCTATCTATCTATCTATCTATCTATCTATCTATCTATCTATCTATCTATCTATCTATCGTATATATATATATATATAGTATATAGTATATATCAAAACATTCCTGAGACATAGATTTTAAATTAAATTAACAATATACCTTCCAGCCAGTGTCTAGTCCAGTATCTCACACAGCTCACAGTTCTCAAACATTAAAAAAAAAAAACTTTTCAAGAACATGCATGTGTCTCTCAAACATTATAAAATACTAGGCATTTTCACAAGCACTGTAAACCTGTCCATGTTTTGTATCTGAGCTACAAATTGAATATACCATTTTTCTTATTCTTTTATGCTATTTTCAGCTGACCCGCCCTCATTCATTCTATTTGTCATGCTTCATCTGTGTGTTTAAAACAACAATTCACCATGTTTGAGTCATGAGCATTTACTAACATGAAATATTATCCACACTCATGTTGTCAATATCATATCATATTTGTAGTTTTACATTTTCTATGTGCTGTTAATCTGCACCATTATCTGTATATATAAAATATAGTTTCGTACTAAAGATAAATACATAAATCAATTAATGTTTTTGTTAACCTTCATAACAGGGTTTAAAATGTGTTAGAACCAATTTGTTTTATTCATAAGGGAAACCTGTTCTTTGACAATTGCATTTGTTGAAGTAAATCCAAAAAGGAAAATTAAGCCATGAAAACATCATTGTAGTCGAACACACTGACTTGTTATGTCCTTTAGCTTATCTTATTTCACATGTTTTATCTGGTGTTTTATTATGACATTTAGGATGTAATAAAAAACATTTGAGTTATTCAGACATTTTTCCTTTTTTAGTACACTTTTTTAAACAAAAGTTACATTTACAAGCCATTTCCATAGTACTACAAGATTACAGAAATTATTACAATTATGCATATTCTATATATTGTGGTACTACAAATAGAAACTATGGAAATGCACATACCATCCATTTCATTAGAAATACCTGTACATTTTGCTGTTATCTGATTAGCCAATCATGTAACAGCAGAACAATGAAAAAAAAAGCATGCAATTGCAGCCATGAGAATCAGGAAATGTTCATTTCAAACATAAGAATGGGAGGATTTTGATAGTGGCAAGGTTGTTTGGGCTAGAAAGTGAGTACACCCTGAATGATAACAGCTGTGTGTTGCTTATCCATGCAAAGCCACAAGTCCTTTTCATCATGTTCATGTGTTTAACCAACAGCCAACCTTCAGCTTTATTCAGAAAAATGACAGAAACTTTGCAAAAATGATTAAATGTTCCACCTTTAATCTAAAAAGTGCTGGTGCGCTTTGCAGATAAACGTAGTTTAGTTTAGTTAAGCCGGAGTTTTTTCATAAAAGCCTGTTAAAACATTTTAGTATTGTTCATGTTGCTTTTGTAGTCTCCTCCTACAATTATTTCATTTATACACCTGAGCACGTGAGGATTAAAGGCCTCGCTGAAGGGCACTGCATTGGCAGCTGGGCAGTGCAGGGATTTGAACTCACAACCTTCCGAAATGAAGGCCATCTAAACCTCTGATCTACCGCTTTCCTCAACAGGGAAAAAAGCAAGACTTATATCTGCAGATTTTTTTATTGCATTGCGGTGCTGATTGGCTGATTTGACAACTGCATGATGTGCAGGTCTACAGGCGTTTCTAATAAAGTGCAGAGGAGAAGGTCAAATTAAAATCTCTTTACATATTTACAAGTGTTCATTTTCATGAGTGAGCATGGTAAGGAATATCTTTTTATTTATGTGTATTTATATAATTGTGCTTTAATGATTCCACCACCAAAATCAGAACGTGTTCATCAATGATCATTGTAAATAAATGATCAACAAATGAAGTGGCTCCTGAGTGCATATACAGTATGGAAAAAAAGTACCTTGGAACACCTTATATTTCCAGCCATATGTGGTTCTTCCTCAGACTGTTCACACAAAGTTAGATTCACACATTTGTATAGGATGTGCTTGGATACAGTAGCATTTAGAAACCCAAACCTGTTCCAGCACGACAGTGCCTCTGTGCACAAAGCCAGCTCCATGAAGCCATATGGTTTGTATATATATATATATATATATATATATATATATATATATATATATATATATATATATATATATATATATCAAAATAATTGATAATAATATTTGTTGTCAATGAATGCCGTTATCGATTAGTTGGGCTGCTCAAGTTACAAGTTAGCATGATTTTAGGATAACACAGCCACTTGTGAAATGACGGAGAGTACAGGGTCAACAGGCAGCAGGAAAAAGTGTGAGTCCAGAGTCACAGGTGAAGGTAAAAACATCAGTTACAACTGTTTGTTTGTAACTTCGGGACAGTCGCACTGGATCCGTTCTGTCGTGACTCGCGAGAATCAGGTTGCGGGATCGGCTCGTTTACGACATTTTGATGGATTCAATTAAAACGGTGCGAACAAACACTAAATCTGCAAGCAGCAAATAACAGCAGCAGCAAACGATTAAATTTTTAATTACTGTTGTGGTTTTTAGCGAATGCTTAAGCGTTTGTACACCAACGTATATTTTTTCCTTTTTAAACCTGCTGCGTTCCGTTCCATTCTCCTTTTATAGCATTTGGTTACCACAACAGTTAATTTAATGTGGCTTTACTAGAAGGTCAAATGCTTGTTTTTTTTCAATGTTTGTATATTTAATTTATGCGCATATCATTAAATTATTAAATATGTAATTAATTGTATATTCTAGATGCTTCAAATCTTCATAATTGATCCAAATATCTGTGTATTTTTTAAACAAAAAATGTCCAAACACCGTTGTATTATATTTGATATTGAGTTTTTTAGGCATGATTATCAATCTGCTATTATCATTAAAAATGTTGATTTACCCAATTTGCTTCACCTTGCATAATGAAATGCTGTTTTTCTTTTTTTTTTTTGTTTTACAGAAAGAAACAACCCTGCATGAGTGAATTTGTTCAAGCTAAAATCCAACATGAACTTCTCAATAAGCAGCTACTATAAGCTTCATAAAATATCAAAGTAAAGATAGTTAAACTCAACATGTGGCTTTTTTAAAAATGTACCTTGAATTTGTGTTTTAGACTCTAATCAACATGCGCATAAACAAATACGAATGCTTAATGCAAATATATGTTAATTATTAGTGTTGGAGCATGACGACAAAATATTCTTGTAAATGTTTTAAAGTAATTATAGTGTTTTAAATGACGTAAATCATCAGGACAGCAAACGTGTGTTGCATGAAAGATTTTAATTTTGCCTCTTTTATATATTTTTTTTATATTTTTAATAATAATCGTCAATCGGAAATGCGTGCTGCGTTAATAAAATTAGTTGCGTTAAAATTAATTTGCGTTAACTGTAAATTGCGTTGCGTTAATTAGAATTGATATAAATCGTGTTGCGTTAATTATAATTGATAAGAATCTTTCAGGCTCATTTGTGAAATTAACAATGTAAAAATAATGAAATGACACTCGCAGAACACGAGTGTGAATCCCAGTATACCCGTGTGCTTTGCTGATAAGCGCAGTTTATAAAGAATAAAGCATGATTTCCTCATAAACGCCTGTAAAAACCTTTTGGTATTGTCCATGTAGCTTTTGTAGTCTCCTCAGACGAACCATTCAGTGCTTTTAAACCCTGTAGCTGTGGGAATGAAAAGAAACAGTAGAGCTCATGAACAGAGGAATGAAAACGGATTAAACAATGTGAAATCTGTACTAATCTTTACTAACTGTCGTCTATTAGCCAGGACATGTCTGATGTCCAAATCTTGCTTCATTAGTGTTGATCTGATGCTGTATGTTTTAGATAACATTAGAGAGATATTGGAAACTAATATAATAGCATATAATATAATGGTGGCATGATGTGGAGTTCAGTCCTGTCCTATAGCAGCAAACTATATTCTTCGTATGCAAAAGTAGTTTGCAAACAATTTTGCATTAATTAAGAAACATCTACAGGATTTATGGGTTTAATGCTGTGGAATCTCCTTGAAGATAGTTGCTTATAGTTTGTATGAAATAAACATCACTACAGTGCAATAAAAGCACAATAATGCAATGCATTTTGAATGCACTAATGCAGAAATGAAATTTGAAACCCAAACAAGACCTGGCTACCCGCCTTGGATATATAATTACCAGAGGGTTAATAATGTTTAAGGTATTGGTGAGCTTTGGATTCTCACCAATGCGGTGGACGATCTCTTCACACTCGGCGCTGGATGCCGCCTTTAGAACCACACAGCAGAAACCCGTATCTGGATTATCTCTGAAACAGGACAAAAAATGATCAAAAGTGTTAATATCGTTAATGTCAGTGTTAATATCGACCAAGCTAATCAAGTTTAAGTTCATATATATATATATATATATATATATATATATATATATATATATATATATATATATATATATATATATAAAATTATTTAGATGCCTACCCCACACAGAAAGCAAAGATGGTGAAATCCGGCTGGCTGAATCTCCCCACACATGAAATCTCAGGAAAGTGGTGCTGGAACAGCTGCTGTATAAAATTAAAGAGTTTCTTCTTAGTATTATTGATATCTATATAAAAAATAAACATGTTTATTTATCGCATTAAACAACGGCTCCAAACCTGTTTATTGGATTTGTCAGTGCAGGTCAGGTGTGTTTCCTTCACGTCCAACAACACGTCCTGGGAAAATCGAAGAGAAAGGCTTCAAACTTGTCACATGTATAATACAGCATAGTAAAATTCTTTCTCTGCATCTCCCAGAGATGTTAGAATGCCGGGGTCAGAGCGCAGGGTCAGCCTTTATACAGTGTCCCTGAATCACAGGCAGTGAAGGGCTTCGCTCAAGGGCCCAAGAGGGGCAGCTTGGCGATGCTGGGGTTTGAACTCCTGACCTTCTTATCAGTAACCCAGAGCCTAAATCACTGATTTACCACTTTATGCACTGCACACCTTTTTATTTTATTTTGGGGACAAGTCAAAAGGTTTCTTCCTCTTGCCATCTCAAGGGGTTTTTCCTTTCCACAGGCTCACTCATTAGGGGTAAACATACAATTATAAGGAACAAACTTGTAGGCAATAAACTTAGACATTATTTTATACAACTTTATAACCACTATATCTCTGTGAACCTGTTTTGAGACAATGTGCATTGTTGTTTTTCCGCAATCCAGCAGACTTTCTTTTTTTGATTCTGATGCTTATTAATATCATGGTCATATTGTGCTTAATGCTTCAGTTGGAATGATGTATTGATGTATTCGTACCTTTCTGCTCTGCCTCCTTTGCAGCACGGTGGGTATGGCATACTGCAGAACCTCCTTTCCTCCATACTGACAGAAAAACAAGAAACATTTCACACTTCATAAACTAAAAGTCGTATTTGAATTATGGGAGAGGGTTTAATAAATAAATTCAGCTATTCAGCACTTAGCTTTTGAATTGCACTTAAGTCTATGTGAGACTAACACACAACACACACACACACACACACACACAACACACACGCTAGAATCGTGTTCAGATAAGAAATCAAAATTTTTTATGTTATGCAATATCAGGTTGAGCGAAGAAAATCAGCTTTATCTATTATGTGTTTGCTTTGCTTTAAGGCTTGGGGGAGTGTGGATGCTATTATATAATAAACGACATGGACAAAAGTATGGGGACACCAAGGTTTTTCAGCCATATGTGCTTCTTCCTCAAACTGTTGAAAACACACAATTGTACAGGATGTCTTTGAATGCGGTAGCATGAAATTGTCCCCCACTTGAACTAGGAGATCAAATCTTGTTCCAGCATGACAGTGCCCCTGAGCACAAAGCCAGCTCCATGAAGATATGCTTTACATGGGTTGGTGTGGAAGATATCGAGTGGCCTCCAAAATAACTTAATACATTTTAAACAACTTCAGGATGAATTGGAATGCTGAATGCACCCTCCTCACCTCACCTACATCAGTGACTGATGAACAAGTACCCAAAGGAGCACAAATCACCATCCATCAAAATCTAGTGGAACAAATTGGGACTAAATACAGAATGTTAAAAGAGCACACACAAATCGTATAGTCAGATGTCCACAAACAGCCCTAAGTGTATCAATTCTATAGTGGCTCTGAATTCATACTTATTAAATTATGAGCGTAGAGTTAATATTTCCCGTACCATTCCTATATTTGTTCTTCCCACCAGCTGCACTGCATACAGAATCCTGTTACAGAATAATAGCAGATGATTCGTATTCACTCAGACGTCTTCATTACACTGAGCACATTACAGAGAAACGCTGGAGCTTCTCACCGTCCCTCTTTGACACACTGGCTCTGGCTGTCATGCTGCACCGAGGGTTTGGAAGGAGGCGAGCCGAATTTCAGAGAGGGATTTTCCCGTTTCAGCTGGCGTAAAAGCAGCACCAGGGGGCGATACACCGACCCGTTCTCACCTCTCCAGCGTAACAGGCGCAGGGTCAGAGGCTGTCCTTTTAATCTGGACAGCACCACACCTGCCTTTACACAACACACAATAGGTGAGAGTTGATTAAAAATTACAATAAAACCTGCGTCATTACAAGTCACACGATTACAAAACCATGTCATGAAATGGCTGACTGGCTTTTTCCACAATTATAAAAGAATAAGTGTTTCTACCTAATTTCTATTGTATAGTTGTATATATATATATATAAATAAAAACACACACAACTATACAATAGAAATATCACCTAATCTTATCATTTTTGAGACACATGCATGCTACTTTTGTTTGTCTGTATCAAATTCGGTAAAAAGCAAAAACAAGAATTAGAAAGTAAATGACTGTGAGAAAGTTCTGTGGACAGATGAGTCCAAATTGGACATTTTGTCTCTAACAGAAGAACTTGTGTACGATGGAGAACAGGAGAGATGATGTTAGCAGACTGCCTCACCCCCCACAGTCTAACATGGAGGTAGAAGTTTAATGGTTTGGGGTTGTTTTGGAGCAGGGATGGTTCTGGAAAGTGAAAGGAAAACTGAATCAAAATAGCAACGATTCTATTCTCTAACACCATGCGATTCCACCTGGACTGCTGCTCATTGGAACCGACTCCAAAGCTTTACAGAAACGTATGTCCAAATACTGTAAGTGTTGTTTAGAGAGCAAACAGTCGTCTGGAATGATATTTATCATGAAATGGCCTGCCCAGTTACTGCACCTAAATCCTATTGAACTGCTCTGGGATTAACTGGATTGCAAGGTCAGAAAGAAATCTCTATTGAAGAACAATTTCGGAAATTTTACAAGAGGCACGGCAAAGTATTTCAGCTGAATGTTTGGAGAAACTAACTGTTCGGATTTAGAGAGTGTGTAAAGCTGTTATTCATCTTAACGGGGATTTTTCAATGAAAATGTCATAGAGAAAGCTGTTACTTGGTTTTTAAACATAAAATAAAAGAAGAGAAGAAGATAAGAGTTTGTGCTTTCAGGTTTCTCAGTAACGAGAATCTGAGAAAGAAAAGAGAGAGGCTGGTAAGGAATGACGTTTATAGCTGCTATAATGCAAGTGATAACAGGAACAAACCTGTTTCAAAGTGAATTAATGTATAAATATAATAAAACCAGATTAAAAACTATGATAAGTCAGTCATTAAAAAGTATAATAAAAAAAAGTGAGGGAATCATTGTAGCATAATTTGTGCTTTTCTAAGCAACTAAACAAGTTCAAGGCGTTTACACCTCAATCACACAAATTCCTTGCGTTGCTCAGTTCTAGTGCAAACAAAAGCACAAACCCTGCCTTCACACAACACAAAGTGGCTTTGAACAATGAACACATTGGGCTTAACATAACATATAACTGAAACCACTCACTTAAGTATTTACAGTACACACTGGTGAAGATATGGTAAAAATATGAACAGTGGTGGACATTAACAAAGTAAATGTAATTCGTTACTGTACTTAAGTAGCTTTTTTGTGTATCTGTAGTTCACTGAAGTCCATTTGGGGAGACTTTTAATTGAAATTCACTACATTTTAAATTCGAATATCTTACATTTTTACTCAATTACTTTTTGCAAAAATCAGTCGTTCCATTTTATTCCTGTTTGTTCCTGTTTTAAACTTGTTTTGATCGCCGTTTGGTATTTATTTTGCACCAACATGCAGTTCAGCGTCAGATCAACAGAGGGCAGAACATTTTAAGAGGAATAAATGATGGAAGAATCTCCTGATTTGAACTCGCCACAACACCCGTGACCTCATTTGCACCATTTTTTTTAGTAGTTGCAAAGAAGGTTTTGGGCTCATGATCATTTTAATGGATATCAATCAGTGTTTTACTCATTAATATCATTCTATTAATAGATCGTTGCGCTACATTAGAGTCTTTTCACATAAACTGAGGGGGCACTTTTACTTTTACCGGAGTCATATTTTACCTACTGTAACTCAAGTACATTTTGTGTACTTTGTCCACCACAGAATTTGAGCACCACACATTAAATAGTATATATGAGGCTAAATTCCAAAACCTGTCCATTGTTGGAATTTCTCAGCGAAATGCCATTGATTTCGTCGATGATGTCTCCAGGCTCTGCAAACATCTCAGCCTGAGCCACACCGCCTTGGAGCAGCTCCAACACAAACACACGCCTGTCCAGATATCTGAGAGAGACCGAGGAATCATGAGGAAGGTAGATAAACAAGGCTTACAGCAGAACAAAGAACATATAATGTCAGCACTGTGTCAGCAGATACAAGCAGAAAGGTGTGTGTACAGCAAGTGCGCAGAAGCATGCGCAGAAATCCTCAGTGTAAAAGCTGTGAGTGTGTCGCATGCAGATGTAGGCATGCTAACCTGAGAACCATCCCCAGCTCGCGACAAGGCACGGCCTCATACGTTTCACACACCTATAACACACGAGTAGGCTTTGATCATGCATTATCACATGCACTCAGTGATAATTATGCAAGTTGTGAAGCTTCAGACTTACAGGGAGCAGCCAACTCTCATCCAGAAAGCTGCAGTTCTGAAGTGGAGGATGTGGACATGGGGGTTAAAGTGGGACCGTAGACAATGAGAGTATCAGTTTATGTAATATTAACTATATTTATGGGAGGCATGGTCCATTTGCTGTTTGTCACAGAATGAAGTGTGATGTCTGTGTTGTCTGTCCGGGTGAGGGAAGTGCGGTTTCTATTTTGTTTGTCACAGAGAAGGTCACTGAGAACTGTTTGTACCTCTCATGTGCGCAAATGCGTCTACTTCACCAAAAATGTGTATTTTTATCAAGATGATTACTAATAAATAACTATTTCCGGTACGGATTGTGCAGTTACATAACGTACACTATTATAAATACCAAAATTGCCCCCAATTGTTTTGACATACTTCAGACAAGAAGGAGACGCATTTGCACACATATGTAGTACAAATAGTGTTTCCAGTACGGATCGGTGCTGTTAGTACTACTGATGGAGGTGTGGTTTCAGTAGTATCGGGTGCAGCAAAAGGTGTCATGGCCTCCATGCAGATGGTCAGTAAAAGCAGAGTGGCCTCTTTGCTGTCATTTTTAATGAAGGAGGTGTGGCCTTATATTAAACAGTTTTAGTAAAGGGGGAGTGGCTAGATAATGAAGGTGTGGTCTATGTGGTGTCTGTTGCATTGAAGAAGGAGTGGCTCTTTGCTTTCAGTCTTATGAAAGAAGGTGTGGCTCTTTGCTATCAGTCTTATCAAAGAAGGTGTGGCTCTTTGCTATCGGTCTGAGTGAAGAAGGTGTGGCTCTTTGCTATCAGTCTTAGTGAAATAGGTGTGGCTTGTTGGTTTCGGTCTTAGTGAAGGAGGTGTGGCTTGTTGGTTTCAGTCTAAGTGAAAGGGGTGTGGCTCTTTGCTATCAGACTTAGTAAAGGAGGTGTGGCTCTTTGCTATCAGTCTTTGTAAAGGAGGTGTGGCTTATTGGTTTCAGTCTAAGTGAAGGAGGTGTGGCTCTTTGCTATCAGACTTAGTAAAGGAGGTGTGGCTCTTTGCTATCAGTCTTTGTAAAGGAGGTGTGGCTTGTTGGTTTCAGTCTAAGTGAAAGAGGTGTGGCTCTTTGCTATCAGACTTAGTAAAGGAGGTGTGGCTCTTTGCTATCAGTCTTTGTAAAGGAGGTGTGGCTTATTGGTTTCAGTCTAAGTGAAGGAGGTGTGGCTCTTTGCTATCAGTGCCCAGTTACAGTTAATGAGGCATGGCCTATTGAGGTAAGTACACAATATTTCATCAGCTTCAAATTGTATTCTATTAAATTGGCGGATGCTTTAAATGTATTATGGATGGTTGGTCATGTATAATGGCATATCATATAACGAGAGGAGGAAATACGTGTGTAAACGTTCAGAGCAGATACTTACCTGCATGTTGAGCTTAAACTCCATTTCAGAGAGAACCAGACACAGAGACAGGAAAGGCTCTAAGTGAATAAAAACCCACAAAATAAACGTGTCAGTGTTAAATGCCTATATGTACATCAAATACAGGTTTATTAGTGAAGCCTCACCTACAAATTCTTCATTCCTCAACACAGAAATGTCAGGACTGTACCACTGCAAACAGGCACAATAATGAAAAATATTTTCTGTATAAACTGATCCAATGAAAGTAAAATAGTAATGAATTTACTGACCTCTATGATGCTGGATGTGTGTAGCAGATGGGTGACTATATTTCCCAGAGTTCTCCTGCTCAGCATTAGACGGATGAAATAGCGTCCCCGGCCCTGAGCACTGAGGAGTTTGGGACATGCTGTGGTCTGCTGCACAGCTAAAGAGACAGCGGTCAGCCTTTCCGGAACAACAGTGGGATATACAAAAAATAAAATCAATGAAGTAGATGATTGATCATGATAATCAGATGCCATTGGCTATCCTGGTACAACCCTATTAATCTACACATGAGCCACAAAGCATCACTGTTGATGTTTATTGAAAACAATGTTCTACAATCTGCATGATGCGGTTTATTTTTACAGCAACATGTTATGACAGTGGTGTCTTTGCCTCAGTCACCATCCATCTCAATCACAATGTCAAAAACCTAGCACATTTTGAACTTACATTTATCTAAACTTATGTTTTTACCAAAAGGATATAAAACATGCTTAAACTCCAAACCAAAGATACCCAAACTTTTTTCCTACGAAGGGCCTACGAAGCCTGTGGTCCAAAAGTAAAATTATATTATATCAAACTGTATTATATTAGAATGTCTAATTAATTATTATATTATAATCTAATTATATTAGAATGAAAGTGTACATGGTGTCCCTCATTTATGAATTCATAATATTCAGAAATAAATAAATACATAGAACAATTACTCTGCAATTTGCTTAACTAAGAGTTTTATTTTCAAAGTTTTCTGGTTCAATTGAACTTAAAAATAGTACAATATAAATATAGAAACAATCCTATTATAGTACAGTTTAAAGAGCTCAATGCCCAATAAAGCCATTCAGTCTATAAGCAATGCTGCCTTTTGCTTGTAATATCAGTGCCCTCTAAAGAGTGGCGTAAAGCTTTTTAATTCTTTTCTTTACAGTTTTGGAAATTAATCTAATTCAAATTCACTTTTCTATACTATTCTATACTTTCAATTTTATTTATTTTTGTTGCAGCTCTAAAATAAAACTAAATATATAATATTAAATATGAAATTATAAATAAACATATATTATTTGTATATTAATTTAATATATTAAATTGTGTTTTTAACAATGTATTGTCCAAAGCAGCTTTACAGAGATAAATAGGTTATAAAATATGATTTATATATTTTAGTGCTTAAAAGTTTTTTCCCTTATAAGTTTATCCCAAATGAGCAAACCAGTGGTGACACTCGCAAAAAAAAAAAAAGAGATGGTATAGTATGAGGAAGAAACCTTGAGACACTCCTAATGTTCAGTGGTAGGTGTTTAAATGCAGAACATTTCATGTAAATTGCAGTCCTTAAACTTTATAGTTGACCATTTATATTAATTACAATTCAAGTACATCTGAATATACCAGTGTTTTTCCCTCCATTCTCTTCTTATATATGGCACGGTGAGCAAAATTAAAAGTTGCCATGGGCTGACTTTGGTCCACGGGATCTAGTTTGTTCAAAATATTTTAGGGTGCCAATAAAGTGCAGCAGACAACGTTATTGGTTTAATCCTGAGTTCAGTTAGGAAGGCCTGCTCTCCTTTTGGTTTCCTTCAGGGTTTCCAGTTTTATAGAATCCTATCAAAAGTGTTGAATTGCATCCCGTCAAGTGTTTCTGATATTTGTATATATATAAAATGCATTGTGAGATAAGGACTGACCTTCCACATGTGTCCAGTTGAACTAACTGCTCAAAACAAGACCAATAGTCTCTGTGTGTCAAACTCAGCACAGGTTCTTCAGAAGGGAGGGAGGGAGGAAGGAAGGAAGAAAGAAAGAAAGAAAGAAAGAAAGAAAGAAAGAAAGAAAGAAAGAAAGAAAGCTCATTTAAATGCAATAAGAACATAGATTTAGGTCTTGATAGACATGTACTGTATGTATACAACGTGCTGCATGAGAATGGAAGTGTGTTACAGAGAAATTGTGTGTTATTGTATTGATTGTTTCCTGATAATCAGACCTCCAGATGGGGTTTTATTCCACATATAGCGCAGCTCGTTTCCAACCAACAATTTGATAAAATAATCGCTTTTTTTATCCAGTTATAGTTACATTTAATGTTATGTAATCGCTCCTCATGTTATTGACATAGAATATGTATTTTATGTCAGTGTTTTGTGTGTCAAGCCCCCTGTCAATCATATATGAAAGCAGAACAAGACACCAATCAACAGTGTAAAAACATGTGCCAAATCAAACGTGCGGATGATCCGCTGTGGCAACCCCTAACCGGAGAAGCCGAAAGAAAGAAAGTTTTAATGCCATCCCTTGTATACTTTGTTAGAGTATTTTTTTTGTGTAGTCTGTCCCTTTTTTCTTACTTTCATTTCTTTGGCACTCTAGATGTTCTTCTTTACTTGTCACAACAATTAACGCTTATTGTTTTACCAAAAGAGCCACTTGTACCCACTTTCCCACCAAATAAAATTTGTCTGGACTCACAAAACATATTTGACTTTTAAATCAATAACACAATTTGTTGTTTTATGCAAATGGTAAATAGCTGCATAGTTCAATCACTAGGTTGCAACTATTATGATTTCTTCTGAAGAGCCATTTTTGGAATATAACATTGAATCATCACCTGTTGACCAATCAGAATCGAGAATTTCACTGCACCGTGGTGTAAAGCTGATAAATGCACTTGCGAGACATTCGGCCATAGTTGTGTCCCTGGTTTAAAGTAAACAGTTGAGTTGCTTGTGTGTGTGTGTGTGTGTGTGTGTGTGTGTGTGTGTTTGTATGTGTGTAGGAAATAAAGTTCTAATGATGAAGGAAAAGAAATCTCACGCTGCAGTCCTTTTCGCAGAATGAGCTCCAGCAGCTCACAGCATGAAGCCAGGTGAGGACTCGTGTCAGTCACCGTGTTTTCAGCCTGCAGCTCCAAAATACACACTGCAAAACACACACAGCATGATAAAGCACATGTATAGAGAAATTAGATGTTTTCCAGGAAGTGCTTTTATTATCAATTCAATTTGATAATACATAAAAACTATAATACACCACGCCTACTTTGCAGTGTGAGAATGTTTCATGATGTTGAGGTCTTTCTGCACTTGGCCTTGGAAAATGTGTTTGTGTTTTATTTCCCTTTAAGTTTGAAAGGGAATTTCCCTGAATGATTGTTACTATATTGTTAAAATAAATTATATAAAAGAATATTACATTAGTAATTATTAATTATAATTGTTAAATAATAATTCGTTTAGTAACAGCAACACTAGGGAGTGTTGAAGTAGTAACAGTATTAGTAGTAATAGCAGTATTAAAATTATTATTATTATTATTATTAGTAGTAGTACTAGGAGGAGGAGGAGGAGGAGGAGGAAGAGGAAAAAAAGGAGTATATGTAGTACTAGCATTAGATGTTAGGTATAATAAGACCGCCTGATATTCCGCCTCTTTTGCTGCCAAAACAGTCCTTAACCACTGAGCATTAGCAGCTTTAACTTCTCCTGCAATTTGAGCTTCAGGAGCTCATCTGCTGATTCGACCACATGAACCAGCCTTCGTTCCCCACATGCATTAATGAGCCTCGGTCGCACACCTCCCTGTCGCCGGTTCACCACTGTTCCTTTCTTGGAGCACTTTTGATAGATACTGAACTACAGACCAGAAACATCTCACAAGAGCTGCGGTTTTGGAGATGCTCTGACCCAGACGTCTAGACGTCACAATTTAGCCTTAGTCAAACTTATGCAAATCCTTATGCTCGCCCATTTTTCCTGCTTTTAACATCAACTTTGAGTACAAAATGTTCACTTGCTGCCTAATAAACATACCCACACACTTACAGATGCCATGATGAAGATATAATTGGTGTTATTTACTCACTGGTCATAATGTTATGTCTGAGCAGCGTATGTAGTAGTAGGTGTATTTGTATGGGAAGGAGGAAGACGAGGATAAGGTGAGAGTAAAAACAGTAGTAGAAAGTGTAGGTGAATTGATGGAGAGGAAAAGATGAAGAGTATCTGAAGGTGTATTAGGTGTTATAGGGGAAAGAGGAGGAAGGAAATTTGAGAGAGATAGACAGACACAAGTTTATTGTCATTGCAAAGTGCAGGTACACAGCACTAAAATGCAGTTTTGCATCTACTAAAGGTGCAAACAGTAGCAATTGTGCAAACTAAGAAGTGCAGATAAATATGTAAATATATGCACAGCATGAAAAAAAGTGGCCTTTTGTAAATAGGACACTTCTGCACTTCTGGTTAGATGCTAACTGCATTTTATTAGCTCTGTACATGTACCTTGCACAATGACAATAAAGTTAAATCTATATATATCGGTAAATGTGAAATATTAGGCAGGATGTTCAGTAACAGAAATAAATTGTAGATGCTCCAGTAAATCAGCCTGATTACTGACAATCTTAAGAACAAATATTGACACTGGGACAAGTGTGAACAGAATTATTTACATTATGTAAAGTAAGAGCTAACCCTGGAGAATGGCTGAGTCTCAAATACAGCCTTATTCCCTTGATAGTGCACATAATGCCCATGACCAGCTTTGTGGTGCAGTATTTAATATTTGTGATATAAGTAGCCTAATATCATGGGACAATATAATAATAATAATAATAATAATAATAATAATAATAATAATAATTATTATTATTATTATTATTATTATTATTATTGTTTTTATTATTATATAATGAATGCATCAGGGTTAATTATGAATCAGAATATGAAATCTTACCTTTCAGTGTCTCAATAAGCGGGTCTTTAGTCGGCATTGCGCTTAATTCTTTGATATCCTGTAAAATATGAGCGCATGAACGCACATTTCCGCAAACGCACTGCGCGGATATGATGGCATTTCATTCCCGGATCTGGAGCTTATTCAAACAGAGACATGCTTCAATAAATAAGGACATATAAATAAATAAATTCTGTCCTGCTTTCAGAAAGGCTGAAGCGACCGCGCTCACATGAAGAGGGTAATTATGCAGAATATGAAGCTGAGGATGTTTAATGTGTGTTTGTGTTAGTGTGTTAGTGTGTGTGTGTGTGTGTGTGCGCACGCCAGTGTTCAAGGCAAACCCCTTCCCTTAAAAACATTTGTTTTTGGCGGCATCTAGTGCCTGGGCTTAGATTGCAGAAAGGATTCAATACAAAATATATGTGAACATCATTCGGAGGTGGGGGTTGGAGGACATCATTTTTGAAGCCCCTTATCAGATTAAAAAAGAGCTTTATTGCCAAGTATGTTTGCACTTATAAGTACGTATAAGCATTTTTTTTTTGGTGACAGAAGTTTCCAGCTGCACACTTTTTATACAAAAAAAAAGTGGTATTGCATGGAAAGATACAAAAATAAATAAAAAGTGGTATTGCACATATTGGGGGGAGGTGGCAGCCTAGTGATCTGGGATCTGGGGGTTGTGGTTTCAAATCCCAGCCATACCAGGCCACCCTTAAACCCATCCCACAATGGGTGCCCAGTTGCAGGAATGGAGATAAAGTACTTTGCCATGGATGGTTTCAAGCCCGGCTGCAAAGAGTGGGTGTCAGGCTATTAACCTGACCCCATAACAAAACTGCTACGGAAAAAAGCAAGTACGCCGCTGGCCAATGTGCCTCATGGCTCAGGAGGAATAAATTAATAAAAGGTTACCCGTGTATATTCTTATTGCACAAGAGGGAGAGCATTTAACTGTTCATGGGGTAGATTGTCTGGGGGAAGAAACTTTTCTTGTGCCTGGCCTTGCTGATGTTTGGTGCTCTGTAGTGTCGGCCAGACCGCAAATATTTTCACTTTTTATTAAAGAATTAAAGAATTTATAATATTAGAGAATTTAGATTATTTGCATTTATAATATTGGATACCTGAGCGTACAATCGTCTCACACATATAATACACTCAATATATTCTAGTGCTTTTTAACACAATTTTAACAATGACCTGATTAATGCTTTTGCGGGTGAATGAACATAATTCTGAATAGCCACACTCCAAAATTTTGTGGAAAGCCTTCCCAGAAGAGTGGAGGTTATTAGAATAGCAAATGAGGGAACTAAATCTGGAACAGGATGTTCCAAGCAATTTAAGTGATGGTCTGTGATTCACAAATTTTCAGCCATAATCTGAAGTGTGACCCTCTCTGTCTGCTGCTAATAAAATTTTTTGAATAAATGAATATGAATGAATTAATAAATAAATAAATAAATAAATGGACAGATGTTTCACAAAAACACTTTTTATATTCTTCATGTTCATGATAATTATAATCATGACTATCACCACCAACATATCATCATCACCTTCATCATCATCATCGCCTTCTTCTCCTTCTTCTTCTTCTTTTTCTTCAGTAACGGTTTTCTTGTGACCAGGGTCAATAAATCCAAGTCTCAACGCATTGGGTGGTTCCATTAAATTCCAGAGCAAGAACGGGAGCTTTGAGGATGGATTTGGACTGTAGTTAATGTCAACAGTCTGCTACAGTGACTCAGGACTACAGTTTGCTTCATCATCACTGCACACCACAACATCGTATATCTGCAATAAATAAACATTCGGTGCAACCCAGATGAGGATGGGTTCCCTCTTGAGTCTGGTTCCTCTCAAGGTTTCCTCCTTATACCATCTCAGGGAGTTTTTCCTTCACCACAGTCACCACCGGCTCACTCATCAGGGACAAACTTACACTTATAAAGAACATCTTATTTATTCTTTATCACCACATTATCTGTGTAAAGCTGCTTTGAGACAATGTTGAATTATTAAAAGCGCAATACAAATAAAAATGGATTGAATTGAATTGAAGTTCCATTACTTTTCAGTCCTAACTGAATGTATATGAAATATATTCTTTTAAGCCATTAATATGGAGAGATTAGGTTTGACAAAATGTTTCCATGAAAATTATACATTATTTTTTTAGCTTGATAAATGAGGTCACTGATGTGAAATTGTAGCTCATCATTTAAAACAGATCGAAATATAAAAATTTACCAAAAAGTACCAACTTTACAACATACTGTCCTAATAAACCTTGCAGAAGTTGATCTTAATCGAGTGCTTTTCCTTATGAGAGACAGAAAGACCCAAAGAGAGTCATCTTTATAAAGACTAATCTAATTCACATCAGGGCACTGACTCAGAACGTGATCGTCCCTGCTGCTTTCTCCATCACTGCTGATTTGGACCATCAGGTTCAGGTCAGTATGTTCGCACACTGATTGAGATCAGACATGTGGAGCAGCATTAGGCCTGACAGCATCCTGCAGAGAGAACTAATAACACTGAAGCCACAAAATGCTGGAACAGCTCTCTGAACTGCTTTAGAAGAACCTGTTGACCTGAAAAGAAACAATCCAAATCACCATGTTTGATGAGTAGTGCACTACAGAAAATAAGGTCTGTGGTAGATTGGTGGTTAAGGAAATTGGACTGTGAAGCCAAAGGTCGTGAGTTTAAATCCCAACCACACTACACTGCCACACCTCGACCACTGAGCAGGACCCCCAACCCATAGCTTTTCAGGTGTATGAATGAGATGAAAATCTTAGTTGCTCTGAATAAGGGCTTTTACCAAATGCTGTATATGTCAAATTTCTTTTCACTTAATACTCAAGTGGTAAAATATAATTTCTTTCTTTCAATAATATACTTTGACCTTCTCTACTATAAGCAACTAAAAATGCATTTGAAAAGATCATGTTGTGTAAAGAGGCATTTTAACACATAAAAGTAAAAACTAGTTCTGTTATTACCCAAACTGAGATTAACTCAAGACCAAGACCAGAGTGTTTGTTTATTTTATTTTATTTTATTTCTTTCTTTTATTTATTGTGCACGAGAATAAAATTAATACAATAAAATAGACAAAGTAAAAGTACAACCAATATGCAGTGCATGGAGAGGCAGAAAACCCAAAAGAGCTTATTTAATGTCCTCCATCTAAACTTAAAAAAAAAAGAAAAGACTAATAAAACTGAGGAAAAAACTAAACGACTGCAAATTAATTATGTGTCAAGCTGTCTCTCAAAACCAAGCGCAAGTCTGAATCAATACTAAGACCAGACCAGCACTTTTTAAATTCATCTGAAATATTTACATACTTATAACCCTAAAAAGTCATAATAAAACAATTATTTTATATCATTGCAGATGTCAATTTGATGTTTAGGAGATTTCATTTGGTTTTCATGATTCATGTTACATTATATAACACATAATTTTCATGGTAAACATGGTAAAAAAATGGTAAACATTTAAAATGCAGAAACCCTGTAAATACCCACAATGTACTGAAATCTGTGAACTTTCAATAAAACTATAATAGAATAATCATAGAAGTATTAATATAGTAATAATGATAGCGTATGTTGAATATTGGTACTCAGCAGTCATTGAGAGTGTGTCAATGGGCAGGATGTTTTAAATAAAAAAGCACAATAAAAAGCAGTTTTAACAGCCAATTAATGGATGTGTTTGGAAGTATTTTTATGGCTACAATCAAGAAAAAATACTAACAATGTGTTCAAATTGTAAGTCACTTAATTTGTATCATGTTTGCAAACATGCTCACATTGACAACCTCACATTTTGTTATATTGAGTAATTATAACAGATGTTTAAATATATAGAAACAAGATCTCATACAAGTAAATCTTTTGCAGTTAATATCTTTATCGTTTATCTGTAATAAATGGACATTCTGTGCCTTTGGTTTGGTTGAACCCAAGCCATGAGGATGTGGTTCCATCTTCAGTCTGGTTCCTCTCAAGGTTTCTTCCTTATGCCATCTTGGGGAGATTTTTCTTGCCACAGTTTCCACCGGCCAACTCATTAGAAACAAACTTAGAACATCTTATTACCACAATAATTCTTTATTACCACATTATCTGTGTAAAGCTGCTTTGAGACAATGTTCATTGTTTAAAGCGCTATACAGAAAAAAATGAATTGAATTGAATTTTGTATTCATTTTGATGACATTTTTTACACAATCCCTTATCCAATCCTGACTCAGCACAACAGCAAGAACAATAACAGTTACCAATTGAATTAAAAACGAATTGAAAATAAGTTAATAATTGCATTTTAAGCAAAGAAAGTTATTTAACAAAGGGAATGCACCTGTAATTTAATTATATTCCTGCCGGCCTGCTCATTAGGAATAAACTCATAGTAATAAACTCGTAGAGACTAATTTATGACAATAAAATGTATATTTGTAATCTTTTTAACTAAGTAAATCTGCATTGGGACAATGTTTATTATTAAAAGTGCTGTACAAATTAATCAAAATAAAAATTTAATTAAACTGTGCTCTCAGAATTAAATACCAAGACCTCTTAGTTTGAGATCAAGACAAGAGTCCAAATGCAGTCGAGATTGAGAAAAGTCAGAGACCTACAAAAAAATGGTTTTGAGACTTATCTCAAGTACAAATATTTTCAATAGTGAGATACTCGCACCAATATGAAAATAAAGAGGTTACACAGAAGGTTAAAAAACATTTATCTGTCCTAGTAAATGGTTTTAACAGAAATGGGTGCATGAATCAGTGATGATTTCCCACGAATGTTAGTGTGAACAGATATCATTTTACTGAAGCCATGCCAAATGGGCATAATATTTACCTCAGGTAACAGGACAGAAACAGAGTGAGAGCAAATGAAAAATATAATTTGGCAGTAATGCTGTTTTTTTTCTTAGTAGATTATGTTTAAAAAGTATACGATTTTTTTATGTAGGATTATGAAATTCTAGAAATGTACATGCAGTTAATATAAATACAAGAGAAAAACCCATTTTAGTTCAGGAAAAGTCAGTAGTATTTAGTAGTATATATATATTTTTTTTGTTTTGTATCGTCATATGTTATATGATTGTTTGCACTATAATGTTCAACAATAAGCCATAACATTAAAACCAACCTGCCATGTTAGTTCTTACTCTCCAGTGTTTTATAATATTTTAAGATTCATATTTCATACCGGATCAGTATGAATTGGATGATGTGGAAATGGTGAAGCAGGAAGTGGATAGGATTAGTAAAGTGGAAGTGAAAGCAGCGATTAAGAGGATGAAGAGTGGAAAGTCAGTTGGACAAGATGACAGAAATGTGGAGATGTTTAGGAGAGATTGCAGTAAAGTTTTTAATCAGGTTGTTCAACAAGATTTTAGAAGGTGAAAGGATGCCTGAGGAATGGAGAGGGAGTGTGCTGGTACCGATCTTTAAGCATAAGGGAGATGTGCAGACCTGCAGTAACTACAGGGGAATTAAGTTGATCAGTCACACTATGAAGTTATGGGAAAGAGTAGTGGAAGCCAGGCTGAGAGAAAAGGTGACCATCTGTGAGCAACAGTATGGTTTCATGCCGAGGAAGAGCACCACAGATTTAGAGAAAGCGTATGTCAGGGTGGAGAGAGGAGTTGTGATACTGTATGAGGAAGTCAGGTGTGTCAGAGAAGTATGTGAGGGTGGTGCAGGACATGTATGAGGACAGTGTGACAGCAGTGAAGTGTGCAGTAGGAACGACAGACTGGTTCAAGGTGGAGGTTGGACTGCATCAAGGATCGGCTCTGAGCCCTTTCCTATTTGCAGTGGTGATAGACAGACTGACAGACAAGGTCAGACAGGATTCCATAGACTATGATGTTTGCGGATGATATTGTGATTTGTGGTGAGAGTAGGGAGCAGGTGGAGAAGAGCCGGGAGAGGTGAAGGTATGTGCTGGAGAGAAGGGGAATGAAATTCAGTAGGAGTAAGACAGAGTACATGTGTGTGAATGAGAGGAAGGGCAGTGGAGTGGTGCAGTTGCAGAGAGAAGAGGTGGTGCAGGTGGAGGAGTTTAAGTAACTGAGATCAACAGTGCAAAGTAATGGAGAGTGTGTTAGAGAAGTGAAGAAAAGAGTGCAGGCAGGTTGGAGTGGGTGGAGAAGAGTGATAGCAGGAGTGATTTGTGACAGAAGAGTATCTGCAAGAGTGAAAGGGAAAGTTTATAGGACTGTGGTGAGACCTGCAATGTTGTATGATTTAGAGACAGTGGCATGTGGTGAGGGAAGACATGCAGGTAGTTGGTTTGAAAGAGACAGATGTAGAGGACAAGGGGGTATGGGGACGGATGATCCGCTGTGGTGACCCCTAATCTAGGGGAGTTTTTCCTTGCCACAATCACCACAGTCATTCCACAGTCACCACAGTCATTCTTTAAAGCTGCTTTAATACAATATCCATTGTGAAAAGCTCTATAGAAATAAACTTGATTTGACTTGAAACTTGACTAATAATTTGAAGGTCCCTGTTGTGCTACCAACTCCACAAGACCTCTGTGGGCATGTTGTGTTATCTGACAACCAGATAGCAGTATCAGATCCTGTATTCTGGATAAGTTCTGGAAGTACTCTTACTTGGTTCTCCGGCCGGCCGTGTCAAAGTTACTCAGCTCTTTAAACTCACCTATTTATATATATGAGTATATAGTATTTATACACAAGCATCTACAGTAAAAGGAGCACAGCATGGTGGTGATATGAGAGAACTTGTTGCTGTGGCTTTCCCTTTGCTGTATCTTATATTTATACCTTCAGATGTGTACAAACCAGTGATCAGGAGAATCTTCAGGTATTTAGGGGGTTAAATACTGTCTATATGCATAATAACAAATAGTAATACAATAAATTGCACATTTTGAAATAATTCTTCACCCGTACAGCTGAAATAAGACGATGTTCTGGGGCGCAATAAAGCACGTTGTGTAAGCAGTCTACAGAGGATGACCATTAATTGTTTAATTCATGAAACACCTGAAGCGTTTTATATAGTGCGGTTTTCCTGGAAGTCCATTAACCCAGAAAAACACCCAGAGTGTGGACAGAGCACACAGAAACATCTGCTCAGCTGCTGTATTGGCCAAGTCAATGACCAAATACAATATGAAGCTGAAGTAGACTCTTAAAACCTTGATATTTTGTTTTGAAAACCTTTAAATGTCATAGGATGAAAAAAAAAAAAGCCAGAATGAAGAAAACCCCATTTGATAATGCATTATTACACCACAGTGCTGAATTCTTAAATGTGGTATGGTTAAATGGTCAAAAGGTGTTGATTAATTTTCCACAGCAGCAACTTTGACAGTAGTGCCAATGTCCATTTTACATAAAACATTTTTATTTTAAAACAGTGAGTACATTTGAAAATTAATATCAATATACAAATGAAATAAATCAGAAATCCAATGAACACTGAGCTTATGGAGTCCCAGGTGTCCATAGGAAATGATCATACATCCTTCAACAACCACTTGTGTCATGTAAAGTTAAATGAACCTGCAACACTGTTGATTTTTTTCCACTGAGAGAACATGTTAAGTCATGTTCACATTGCTGCCCTTTACTCCCAGGGCGCTGTAAAAAAAAAAAAAAAAAAAAAAGCTTCAAGCTCCACATGGTGAAAAAATAGAGAGGATAAAACACACAAGGATAAACAACCAGAATCTGTCAGAATGTCTATTACAAAACAACCTACCCAAATGATCTAGCTTACACTACAGTACTGTTCATTTCTCAATTCTGAATGGTCAGACAAATTGTTAATTTTCTATAGTAAAAACTACACGATACATAGAAAAGTACTGGGACACCTGACTTTACCAGCTTCATGTGGCTCTTCCCCAAACTTTTACCACAAAGTTGGAGGCACACAATTGAATGTGACGTCTTTAGATGCAGTAGAATAAAATATTTCCTTCACTTGAACTAGGAGACTCAATCTCAGCTTTATGGATATATGGTTAACATGGGTTGGAGTGAAAGATCTTAAATGGCCTTCTATAGAGTGCTATACAGTGCCCCCTAAGCACAGAGCATTTAGGACCTTGCTCCAGTGCACAAGTGTAGCAGCTTGAACCAAGAGCCTTAACTACTGAGCAACCACATCACTGTTTTTTGCATATCCCAGCTCGTCAGGAAGCTGGGGTCAGAGCACAGGGTCAGCAATGATAAAGCACCCCTGGAGCAGAGAGGGTTAAGGGCCTTGCTCAAGGGCCTAAAAGTGGCAGCTTGCATTGTTATTGACCTTATGATTAGTAACCCAGAACCTTAGCCACTGAACCATCACTGAACTGAATACAGGACAAAAAGTAATCTTAATGCAGAAAGGGGTTTTTAAAGTAGTAATCTCATGGTCAGGTGTACACAAACTTATAGTGTATGTTTGTCTATATAGTGTATGATCTAAGTACAAAACAAGTTAGATGCACCAAGTTGTTATTAATTTTAAAGCAATTCTAGTTTTATTAAGGTTCCATTGAATAAAGAAGTTGCTAATTTCCATTAGTTGATAGAGGCCAAAAAGTTGGATGGTAAAAGAAATTTAAAAAAAAAGGGGGAAGGAATTTTTTGCATCTCCCCTAAATGCACAGACACAGCGAGATGCACTAACATTTGTGAGGCAACATTTAACAAAAAACAGCTACAATAAAATGTCAGAATTTGTGTAAAGTAAATACATTTAGCCAAGATTACGTAACATTGAAAGTCATACAGGCACTCATAGCTGTCTTCCTCTCGCTCTTGCTCAAAAATCTAACCTTCGCCGAGCCATCACTGTGATTGGACCCATCGCTTGATCCTACCTCAACCAGGCTCACCGTCTGTGCCTGTGGTGCCATGTTCACCTTATTGGCCAAACGTTTCTGCACCACGCACCCAAACACCTTTCGAAAACCTTTGCGGAAATGCTTGGAAACTAGTGCGTAGACGATTGGGTTGAGGCAGGAGTTGGTGTAAGCCACTAGATGTGAAAGAATGCGTAGCACATAGGTGGCGTGGTTGAGAGGGAAATGGCCGAACCACATGCACATGATGATGAGGTGGTGTGGGAGCCAACAGAGGCAAAAAAGAACAGCCACAATCACTATCATCTTCGTCACCCTGCGTTTGGCGAGGCGACTATCACACACCTCCTGCACTGGGTCTACGCTTGTCCACAGGTAGCGGATGGTCCTGGCATATGTCAGACCCAGGACCAAGACGGGAATCAGATATCCAAATACAAACGTGCAAATGTCCATGGCTTTGCGGTTTTGGATGCCCCAGGCAGGGACACACACAGTGGTGCCATTTAGATCCATCTGCTGATAGTAGCTAAAATAGGGACTGGAGAACACCAGCGAGAGAGTCCATACCACTCCGATAGAAGCGAGAGTGTTATGTGGCGTTCGAAGTTCTCTGGCGTGAAGGGGGTAACAAATGGCTAAATATCTGGAAGAAAAAGATCAAAATATTTTTAATAAAGCAAAATTATTGGTCACAGCTGTGACTGGTTTCAATCGTTCATCACACTGTAATTAAACAGAAATATCTAGTGGTACTAAATAATGAAGATCTATTTTTTTTGTTTTTTTAAATGAATATTTGACGATTATTTTAATGCAATTGTATTTGCAACATTTAGAATATTTCACCTTGTACACACGCCTCACATGTGTGCATCCATCAATAGATTACCTTTGTTTATTATTAATAAAAAACTGAATTAACTTAAAAGTATAATCCTTAAATGTATGTACACACTCAAACTTTGCAAAAGTAACAACATTATAGACATTAGAATTACTGCATGCTGAATAGCAACTGTAAACTTAATGTTTATAATAATTAATATAATAATTATTACCTAAAACAGATTACAGCAGCCTAATTATTTTTGAATATAATGCTCTTGTTCACCAAATATACTATATATATATATATAAAAGTAATGGGACATCTGACTATTCAAGCCATATGTGGTTCTTTCTCAAACCGTTAACACAATGCTGGAGGCTCACAATTGAATAGAATGTCAGTAACATTAAATTTCCTTCACTTGAACTAGAAGATATAAACCTGTGTTGGCATGACAATGCCCCCTTTGCACAAAGTCAGCTTTATGAACATATGCTTTGCATGAGTTGGAGTGGAATATCTTCTGCTATAAAGCACTGACCTCAACCCTATTGAACATCTTTGGGATGAATGTAAATGCTGACTGCACCCCTGAGCTCCTCATCTCACCTACATCAGTACCTGAATTTGCTAATGCCCTTCCGGCTAAATGGGCGTAAATCTCCACAACCACACTTCAAAGTCTAGTGGAACATTTCCCCAGAAATGTGGAGGTTATTATAACAGCAAATTGGGAGTAAAGGTGGAAATTGATTTTCAAAATGTTATTTTTTAAAAAGAAGTGTGGAGATTAGTGTACATAATCTTTGAATGTTATGGTTTTATGTATCAGGACATAATAAAAAAACGTTTTTTGAGGTCTTAAGGCAAATACAACCTTAGATGAATAACAACACATGACATATTTTACAGTGTGCTATGTTTGTTTTTTTTTTTGTTTTTTTTTTACAAAAATAATGCCAAAATGGAAAAGTTACAAGAGAAAAACTAAGTATACCTTTACATCTTATATAAGATTTTTAAAGATTAAGTAGCAGCCAGATGCTCTTAATCAAATGCCCACTTCTGTGAACCCACATTTTAGTAGTTTGCTGGTCTAAAACATTTACACCAGAATGTTCCAGATAAATTCAGGTTTCCTCCACCAAGGAGGAATAACACCAAAAATGATCTTAGAGATGCCCAACAATCTGGAAAGGGTTATAAGGCCATTTCCAAATAATTTAAAGCTCATTATTCTACAGTGTGGAACATTATTCACATGTGGAAAAAACATTCAGGACAGCTGCCAATATTACTACTAGTAGACATTCTCAACAAATTCAATCCAAGGCCATGCAATGCAATTACCCTTTACCCTCTCTAACTCTACAGGTCTTAGTTAGCATGCTAAATGTGAAAGTTGTTGACAATACAAATAGAAAAAGTTTGAACAAGTTTGGTTTGTTTGGTAGGGGGGCCAGGAGAAAGCTTCTTCTGTAAGAACTACATGATGACCATAAAAATGTGGCCTCTTATTTGTGCTTACCCAGTAGTTTGCCAAAGCCTGTTGAGATCAGAACAGAAAATGTATCCATATGGAAGAAGGTGGTGAAGGTAAAAAACATGCAGGCTGCCAGCTTTTAAATACTGTAGGTGTCCAATGATTGATAAATAAATATTTGATTGCAGAATAATGTACCCTAAGCTGTTTAGTAGGATCATGATTTTGCATATCATTGCATGAATGACTGCCTAACACATAATATATTATTATATTTATGGTTAACAATCAAATTATTATTTAGTTAGAAACTTGTTGCTATGAATACAGGTGTAATCAGTTGTATTCTTATGAATTATTTGTTTGTCATTGAGTCAGTGTGTCTGATGCTAAGTAGCCCTTCTTTACCAAACACCAAGTATAGTAACTAAATTAGGATACCATTATGAGTCATTTGTGAACTTAAACATTAAACTGTTGGTTACTTCAAAACTAACCTTCATCTGGGAGATCACAGGGATTATGTATGTGAATATTTAATGTGTTAACTGGTTGCATATGTCAGATTAATTGCATGCCTCGGCCCAAAGAAAAGCTGTTGTTAAACATTGATTACTGAATCAACTAAATCGGTGTAATGGTGAAGAGATCAAATAGGCCAATTAATGAAATGTTTGTAAAGAAATTTCTTGCTCCCTTGTAAAAGTATTTTTTAGTATTTTTAAAATACAAAAATACAGCAGTTTATTTTGATACATGGTGTGGCAACTGTATTTTGAAGTTCCTATCAAAGGCTACATCAATGCTGCGTTTTATAATGCTATGGTAACATTCTTTGTTTGACCGGTTGAGTGTGTCAAACATGCCAAGGATTTGGCTTAAATAACCTCGGCGGGTGACGTCGTCACAATGCGTGCACCTGTGAGGCATAAATAGACGTGAGAAGGACACCCCTTCAGGTTTCTTTGTCTTCAGAGACTGCATTTTGTGTGTGTGCTGTGTGTTTAACATGTGCTGTTAAAAATAAATAAATAAATAAATAAATAAATAAGGGAAGGTATATATAAAAATAATGTCTTATGAGTCTCATTTTGGTTGATGACCCACATGATTTTTGCTTAGAGTGTCTGGGGGAAAAGTACACAGTTCGTGCTCTTGAGGACATGAACTGTCCTTCGAGCACTACCCATCAGAGTGCTCCTGTCCTGACTCTATTTTTTTCAAAAAAGGCGAATCTACACTTCCTCCTTAAGATCATGGGGCTCGCACGTTGAGCTGGCTGAGAGGTGAGATGCGGACACACCCTTCTCTCTCACTCTTTTGCCAGGCCTTGATGTTCCCATGTCCACTGCTGAGGCATGCTTTGGTGCTTCCTCAGAGAGAGGCAATGACATGGTTTCCCTTGCCTCCGACAATATTGAAATTGAGAGCACCGCCTACAAGTGCTCCTCACGTGATGATAAAGTATTTTAGGAGTTACTTGAGGTGATGAATCGTGCTGTGGCCAGACTTAATTTAGACTGGCCACAGGAGCAAGAGAATCCAAGACACTCTAAACTAGATTTCTGTTGGGTGGCCAGTGGGAGGAACCCCAACGTTGGTCCCTTCCAATTATTCCCTGATCTCCATAGTGAGTTATCAGGATGATGAAGTAAACCTTATTCCTCTCAAGTCTTTGTGCCCACAATATTGATTTATTTGACCATTGTGGGTGTAAATGTGCAGGAGTATATGATGATACCCCAGGTGGAAGAGAAACTTGCAGGCTATCTCTCTTCTGACGACACGCCATTGCTTAAAAAGCCAGCCCTCCCAACCAGGCCGTGTAAAACAAAATCCACATTGGTGGGGAAGGCAATCCAGGCAGTTGGTCAGGCAAATGCTGCACTACACACCATGGTGGTTTTGCAGGTGTACCAGGCTGACCTGCACAAAGGCCTTAGCATGGGTGGAGGCATTAGTGAGGAGGCTACCTCCAGGGAGGACCACAAGAAATTCTAACAGAGAGCCAGGTCTTCTTCCTGACATCCTTAGGGGACTGCTGTACAATCTTCGCCGCCACTGGTGTTCTGGCAGGCAGCGGTCTCCAACAAAAAGTTACATGCTTGGTTGCTTTCTGCCATGTGTCAGGTCCCCGAACACCTAGCCGCCCCTCATCAAAGGGTAGTGTCAAAACTAGTGCCACTTTCAGAGAAACTGGCAGCATGGAAACCCAAACATCGCTCAATGGGTCGTAAGGACCGCAAAAAAATGGGCTGCATGTTACAGCTTGCACATCCTCCTTCACACTTCAACTGCATGGTACCCACTACCATGAAGTCAGAACAAGCACAGTTGTTGAGACAAGAGTAGCAAGTAAACAAATGGGCCACATAACAGGTTCGCCTGCCAGACAGAGAGACAGGTTACTTTAGCTGGTATTTTCTAGGTACCAAGGAAAATGAGGAGTTGTGTCCAATTTTAGACAGGTTGAGCTGCTACCTCAGAAAATACAAGTTCCGAAAGTTGACAGTCAGTATAACTGTATCTCAGATCCAATCCAGGTATTGGATACCAAGGGCTCTGAAGAGGCCATCCTCTTGACTGGCACATCAATTGCCTTAAACTTATGGCTGTATTCCGGGCCCTGAAATAACCCCTTTAGCACTTAAGTGTCTACCAAGCTACCAAGTCCTAGTGTGTGTGGACAACACTGCAGTAGCCTCTTACATTAATCACCAAGGCAGACTGTGTTCGCACTGCCTGGACAAACAATTGCAGCAGTTTCTGCCTCAGGCCTAGGACAAGTTCCTTTCCTCAGAGCAATTTACATTCTGGTGTGTATAAATATGGGAGCAGACCTGTGTCCAGACAAGCTGTGACAGGCAAGTAATGGAAACGCCACCTGAAAATGGGCAGTCAGTTGTTCGAAAGATCTAAAGAAGCAGAGATGCGCCTCTTTGCTTCACGGGACACAGCAAAATGCAGTCTCTGCTTCTTTCTAAATCTTCCAGCTGTCCTGAGTCTGGACACAATGACCCATATGTGGCACAGACAGCATCCTCACACATTTTAACCAATAGTTCTGCTCCCAGGAGCCCTGGCAAAAGTCCATCAACAAAGGTATTGCTCTTTACTGAAAGCACCTTGTTGACTGACCAGTGTGTGGTTCTCTGATCTAATATCCCTCTTGAGGAGAGATATCCCATCTCAGGCACAAGGGACAGTGTTGTGTCATTTCGATGCCATTAGATGGCAGACTTTTGAAGGTTGGTGTATGAAATACCATGCAGACCCAGGTCACTGGCAAGTCGTTTCAGTGCTGGAGTTCCTGCAAGAAAAAGTTTCCACAGGCACAGGTCCTGCTATTCTTAGGGTTTATGTGGCCACCATTTCAGCATATCAGATTAACAGGGTCTCTGTAGGCAAGCATGCTTGTAAGCCTGTTCCCTGAAAAAGTGGGAATGAGATGCTGTGCTTCATTGCTGCACTGTGGGCATGTCTGGATGCCTCTTTAGACAAATGCATAATCTAAAGGTGTGTCTGTGTTGCATCTATTTATGCCTCGCAGGTGTTTGACGGACATGCTTCACAACACCTATAGAATTATGAAACGCAGCCTTTTGATCCAAGGAACAGGGTTATTCTCAAGTAACTCGAGACGTTTATTTTGATACCCTTAAGGTTAAGGTATTTGGTATTTAATTTTTTAATACATTTTGATGTATCTTTGCCCAACCCTGTGCGCAATAGCAAAACATGCAAAACTTTGAATACCCAAATAACATGAAAAAAATTTGTTTCATTATACAGTAGCAACAAGACATTTAATGTGTTATATTTTACAATAGTTTCTTTATTAGAGGCAACAAAAAATGGACGCTATAAATTCTTCTAAAAATACTGCTGTTTTTCTTTACATTTTAAATGGTTGGATTCAAAGGTGGAATTAATTACATTTACTCGCATTGCTGTAATTGCAATTGCATCAGTGCATGACATGACTAATGTTGGTTACCACCAGGGCTGGAATTTAACAGGGACTTGGGGAAAATTGTCACTACACAATTAAATGAGCTCTAATGAATGAAAAGTGTCATATTTTAGAGTAGATATGTTGATTTTATATTAGATTTAAGCAACACTGTATAAACAATCACACACTTATTTTTTTGCTGAGAATGCAGTGTTTAATCAAAGTGTATTGTTTATTAAGTTATATTGCTTTACTTTGTAAAGGTGTTCCTTTACAACTAGTTTGAGATTTACATTCGCTTGTCCCTTTTTAAACTGCAAACAACTAACAAATCCCATACCACAACCTTTGTGTTAAAAGAAAATAACCCTGTAAATATTACTAAAAAAGTAAACTTTTTAAAATGAGCTACATTTAACTTTTTCTTGAGCAGATTTTTAGACCGGTAACTTTACTTGTACTTAAGTAAAATCTCAATAAATTAACAGTTCTTTTACTTGAGTAGAATATTTTATTACTCTTTCCACCTCTGGTTGAATTGCTGCCTTATTATGTATTTCCCCACTTTTCATGTTCAATTTTTTTCTCTCAACCACCACAGGGGATGCAAACATTTACCACTGCATATAAATACATTCCATATTTGTGGAAGAAGTGAGCTCTTACTGACTTGTTTAACATTTACTATCTCCTCTATACCTCATATATTGATACAGGTACTTCTCTGGCATATTTATATTTGATAATGGAATCCTAACTGCAGTACACATTAATGATAAACAACTCATGGTGGAATTTCATCTCAAAAGTCATATCACATTTTACCTCATCTGTTTGCAATATGCAAAAAGTTGAGGACGTACCTGTCCAGAGAGACAGCAGTAAGAGTGAAGACGCTGGCGTACATGGTCAGGTAGATAAGAAAGTGCACCATTTTACACACGAACGCTCCAAACACCCACTCGTCCATGGCATAGATGGTGGCTTGAAGCGGAACGCAAAAGAGTATGAAGCAGAGATCGGCGAGACCCAGGTTCAGGATGAACATGTTAGTGGTTTTGGAGTTCATCTGGCCATTGCGAAGTAGGACAGCGAGGACCAGACAATTTCCCACTGTACCAAGCACAAAGATCAGAGCAAATACTGAAGCGATGATCGCTGACTCAACTCTTCTGTTTGAGGAAAAGTGCATCTGCTGTGAGGTGTTCATTGTTCCTACCAATCCACAAAGCCTGCAGGTGTCACAGCAGCTCATACACACACCAGGTGGTTGACATTGTCCTTTCTGTGCTGAGGAGTCCAAGAAGTGAAGCTAAACCAAGATGACACACACACACACACACACCATCATCATGCTGTAAGTCTCCTCCCATTCACAATATTCATGTCAGCTTTACAGGCATAAATATATATATAGTCAACCTGATGTGTGTAAGTATCCTGTATATTTTATATACAAAAACCTTTTTTTGTTTTTTTGACTCTTTTTAAAATGTCTTTTGTTTTTTTTGTCATCTGTCAATACCCACAACCAACTCTTTCCTCTCATACAACACCAACTAGGTGGTGAGGGAGAAACTCCCTGGGTTTATACGAGGAAGAAAACTTGAGAAGAATCTGGGAGAAACACTGGATATTCATTCATTATAGTTTCATTGTTATTGCTGGAGATTAATAGTCAAATACATAGAAATATTTCTTAATAAATAAATATTAAAGAGGCAAAATGAAAACCTTCAACGCAATACACCTTTATTCATGACGTCCTGTCTTTACTCAGATGTAAAAAAAATAAAAAACTTTATTGAAAAAGAATTAATAATCACTAAATATTTCTTTTACTGATTTGCTGATATTGTGTTCAATAGACATTAACAAGTTATTTGAAAAAAACATGTCTCTGTTCTTTGCACTTTACGTTTAGAGTTGTTTCAGCAATAATAAATGTACTTTTTGCATGTTCAGACAAAGCGAGCTGCCCTGTTGTGCGAACATGTAAACAGTCTTGTGTGAATAAATTGCCCAATTGGGTCTGATCCGGAGTCACATAGAATAACATGGCAGAGTTAGAGCTGCATCTTCCTAGAGACAGTACAGGAAAAGAACACCTAGTTTCCATCTTTTTTTATTACACTACAAAGGCCTGTGTGTGAAAGGGCCATGCATTAAAAGTCAGAAGGCACTTAAGTAAATTTATGATTTGCTGTCTGTCTGGATCATAGACATAAGTGTACTCATATTCACATGATATTTTTTCATTGCATCGTATTGCAATGAATCGCATTTTGTTGAATCAAATCGAAATACGCTCGAACTGCATTGTAATTGGGGTGCATTGCATTAGTAGCTGCTTCATATGTATCTTTAATAAACTAATTTCTTTGAAATTAGTAGACGGGACACAATCATAATTCCTAAGAGGTAGTGACGACGAAAATTCCCCAAACTATCACCATTATTATAAAGATTTATAGGGAACGCTCATTGTGCACCACTTCACTGCACCATTATAACTAATGGCTAACGGTTCTAAACAAGTTTGCACTGGTTCCAAACAACTGCCAACTCCTACCTCCAAAATTTCCTGTTTCCCTGCGCCACCCTGTATATCGTTAAGTGTTGGTCTCATACTAAAGCATTCATTTATATGTTTTAAAAGATTATGAACAGTATGGACAAAAACAATTATCTTAATCCTACAATTATTTTTGTCTTGTGTCTCATTTAAGATCATAGAATATAATGCTGACCTCTAGTGGACAAGAGTTAACATTACTGATTCAAATCAATATTATCTACTTTTTTCTTTTTCTTCTTTCTGCTGCTCCCTTTAGGGGTTGCCACAGCAAATAATCCGTCTCCATACTACTCTGTCTTGTACTCTGTTTAAATCAACTACCTGCATGTCTTCCATTACCACATCCATAAACCTCCTCCTTGGTCTTCCTCTTTTCCTCCTTTCTGGTGGCTCCATTCTCAGCATTTTTTTAACAATATATACCCCATGGCCCTCCTCTGCACATCTATCTTAATCGGGCCTCTCTCACTTTGTCCGCAAAACGTCTTACATGTGCTGTCCCATCATCTTCAGCTCTGCTACCTCCAACTCAACCTACTGTCTTTTAGTCAATGCCACTGTCTCTAAACCATACATCTCAGGTCTCACCACAGTCCTATAAACTTTCTCTTTCACTCTCACCTTTTTTCACAAATCACTCCCGCTATCACTCTTCTCCACCCACTCCACCCTGCCTGCACTCTTTTCTTCACTTTTCTAACACACTCTCCTTTACTTTGCACTGTTGACCCCAGGTACCTGAACTCCTCCACCTTCTCCACCTCTTCTCTCTGCAACCGCACCACTCGTCCGTCAACCTGTCCATCACCACTGCAAACAGGAAAGGGCTCAAAGCAGATCCTTGATGAAGTCCAACCTCCCCCTTGAACAAGTCAGTTGTTCCTACTGCACACTTATTTTATAGACATTTTTATAGTTGCTTTGGAGCGTTTCTCAGATCAGAAATGAAATTCTCAAAAATAGTTGTTCAACCTCCACATCATTTCGTCACTTGTGCACATCATAAGAACATTTAATGTTGCTTTGATCAAATTGCGAACGCTTTGGTACAGTCACATAAATAATTGTGTAAATGTGAATGAGTGTCTGCTGTTTCCTATATTATCAGTTTATGTTCATGTTGATCAAAATATAATATACTGGTTTTCCCCTGAATAGTTTTAACCCCCAAAACATCTCAGCATCAGATCATTTGACAAGTCATTGAATGTAAAATGGTTAAACCAGTTGTCAGAATCTGTCATCTAAAACTTCTATTCAATTTTTTTTTTTTGTAAATGTGTAGAATTTATGAATTGTGCAGATGAATCTTGAATGAATCTTGAACGAATGTCACTAATGAAGGAGAGTTTACAGGATCAGATCTACCAATTATCAATATTTTCTCTAAAACAGGTCAAAGGTGAATCTCGTGAATTTTTAATTGGAGATTGAATACAGACAGAGAAAAACACATAATTATACAGTCAGAAAATGAATAAACAACTAAGACAAACATTTGCACTACAGTAAAAGTGTGAATCCTGTCCGGTCTCTTACAATCAATATAAATCAAATATGCAAAAAATAAATGAATTTGTGCTGCTGAAATTCATAGATGCCAAACAGAAGAATGTCAATCAGTATAACATTTTACCTCAGGAAATACTGAAACTGTGCAGCGTCATACTGACAACATGACTAAACATTTTGATGATTTTGTTTGTGAACAATGACAGAAGGACTTTTCATTCTGATGGGAATGAAATGTTCATTGACACAAATACTTACATTTGAGAGTTGAACTGAGGATTTTGAGAAAAGTTTAGGCTTTTGAAAGAAATCCAGTGTTGTGCTGTTTGTACACATTGTTTTGAGAAATGCACTTACTGGTTTGCGAATATTAAGGATGAATCGAGAAATGTTCCAAAAGAACTGAGAAAAACTGTTTTATCGGAAATCGTTTGGAATATGGCTAAGAACCTCTTGAATCCGTGCCTCCAAGTCCTCCAGTGTGCAAGGCTTTGTCCTCCACACCTCCTCCTTTGCGTAGCCCCCACAGGAAAAAAAATCACAAGAAGTGAGATCTGGACCTCTTGAAGGCATTTCATGATGTCTGCGTTGTCCGAGCCAACGTTCTGGTCTAATCAAGCCCGCACAGTAAGAGCAAAATGTTCACCATCCTGCATGAAAATAAGGTCGCCAAGATCTATAGCCATTAAATATTAACTAGTTCATTTTCACCTACACTGTATTATATTATATTATTCTGTTTAATAATATATTCATTAGAAACTGGTAAAAGTATTTCTGGAAAAGCTCCAGAAAGATTTTAATGTTCTTACAGCCAATGTCAAAAACTATCAAATAATGCTGCAAAAATATTGTGTAAATACGAATAGATAGATAGATAGATAGATAGATAGATAGATAGATAGATAGATAGATAGATAGATAGATAGATAGATAGAGTTTGACTCCTAGTAACCTTTGACCTTGTGTAAGCCCTCTTCCCAGTCATAGATTTTTACTACAATATTTACACACCCAAGTATGCATCTACACACACACACACACACACACACACACACACACACACACACACACACACACACACACACACACACACACACACAGAGCTTTCTTTTTATATCTCAAACTATCCGGAAAGATGAAGCAGCTGAGTCTATTTGCGTCTCCGTATCTGTGCAGGCTGATATAGACAGGATCTGGGCAGAGTGATAGGAGTTTTTTAAGTACATTTTGTACAGGAAATGTACAAAATGAATAATTTGTTATTTAAAAAAACAAATATGAATATGTCAACAATCAACAGGACAGGACAGGACAGGACAGGACAGGACTGGAGAGGACTGGAGAAGACAGGAGAAGACAGGTAGTGGATAAAAATGGCCAAACCAATGACACAAATACTATGAATATCTGTATTTTTATACCACTTAAGTTTCAGTTTTAAACGCAAAAAAATAAAATAAAAATCCCACACAGACAATAAAAACAATTACATCCCAATCAGTAATTATGCTGACAAGACAAACTGTTATATATACAGTTAAGTGCAAAAGTTTGCGCACCCTTCCCATTACCTCTAATGTTTTTCTGGGTAGGGAAAAAACACAGTTTCAAATCTTAAAAATAAAAATGTGTGTCCTAAAACAAACAAACAAACAAACAAACAAACAAACAAACAAACAAACAAACAAATCTAAATGTCTAGTAGTTTTATGGTCTTTGCAATGAATTATACAATAAAAAAGACAGCATTGTATGAAAGAAACCAACACAATCAACTATTTCTAAACTTGTATTTTGTAAAAATATTTTACGTTTCCGCAAACATGGCAGCGTTGAGTAACATAGCAGCATGCCAGGATGTATGCACCCCCGCCAGATTTCAGTAGTCTCGGTGTTAAATTTTGTGGCGTTTGAAGCACAATTTTAACTCTTGTCGCTCTCCATCACCAAATACTGAAACAGAGAGCACTGATCTGATAGACTCATCAGTTCCAGGTGTGCTTCGTACTACAGTTAAATTTTAATTATATTTAATAATTGATTTATTCATATTTATTTCATTTAGCACATTTCATGATTCAGTACTGTTTCTTTTGTAATAAAGACTATACTGTATGGTAGCTTATGTACTTTAATTTGATAAATTATAAACAAATTACAGTACACTGGCCATGTCTTGACTTATTTTGAAAGTACAATAGGAATGAATCTCCATCATAACTTGGGGACTACTTGCATGAATCACAATTCACTGCATTTCATATTAAATAGCTGCCTTTTTCTATCCTTTAAAACTACTTAAAGTGAGTTTGACAGGATGAAAAAGAAGTAAAAATGACAGACAGAATACACAGAGCACAAAGAAGCTGAAGAATATGAATTTTCTACCTAAACCCTGTGAACCTGCAGTTTTCTAACTGCACCAGCAGGCGGCAGCACTGACCTGTCAAACACAGGGCCCGAAGGTCAATCAGTGCACTGTAAGTGAGTGTAAGATCAAAGTGTGCTGCTCGGCCAAACTTAGCCGTACTGATGACATAAACATCCCGAATTATTCATAATTCCGGGTAAATATTGGGCTTTGCTTTGTGTCCTGTTCCTCACTGGGTGGTATGATGTAACCTATAAAGACCAAACCAGGTGTATTAAACTGTAATGTGCAGAAGCGGATAGAATGGAATTACAATCATAGCGTGGGAAAGATTACTTTCAGGAGCTGCTTTTTGGTTAAAAGCTGAAATATCGATGTGTGAGAGCGCGAGGGAGAGAGGCCAAAGACGTCTCCATCCATAATGATTTCCCAGACTGCTGGTGGCTCGCGAAGAGCTGTGCGTGATATGGCCTCTGAAGTCAAACAAAGGACACATCATTCACAGACGGGAGAAATGAAGACGCAAAGGAAAACGGTTCCATCGGTTTTCTTAGCATCTCGTATCACTCAGTCCTTTTCCTGAACACACACACACACACACACACACACACACACACACACACACACACACACACACACACACACACTCCTTGCTCCGAGCTGAGATGCTTCTGCTTTCCAGTAGGCTCTCAGCCAAAACAACTGCGGTAATATCTGAACTCGGACCGCCAATTTCCTTCTGATTTTCTATTCTGTGCACCAAAAATGGTTCAGATATTGTGGCAGGATATGGATACCCATGTCAACAGAGTCTGATTGGTCAATGAGCTTCCCTGTTCAGTGCCTCAAACTCAGATACATTACTATTTATTTTCTTTCGTTTGTTCATCTCCAGTAACTATTTTATTCAGCTTAGGGTCCTAGTGGGGAAGGTGGTAAATCAGTGGTTAAGGCTCTGGGTTACTGATCAGAAGGTCAGTGGTTCAAGCCCTGGTATTGCCAAGTTGCCATTCTTGGGGCCCTTAACCCAACCCTCTGTGCTCCACTGTATCATGGCTGACCTTGCACTCTGACCCAAGTTTCTAACATTGCTAGGATATGTGATGAAAGATCCCCCCCCCCCCTTTCAGTGGATCAGCAGCCTATCCCAGGAACAGTGGAATTGGGAATACCAAGAATTCCCAGGGCAAAGATGCTTCTCCATGTTAGAGGCAATTCTAGTATAAACACACTATATTGCCAAATGTATTGGGACACCTGACCGTTCCTGCTATATGTGGTTCTTTTCCAAACTCAAAAACTAGAGGCACTCAGTTGTACAGGACGTCTTTAGATGAGCTTTAATAAATCGCAGCATATGAGACTGTGAGCTACAGAGTGCCTATGTTGACCCCCTTCCCTGCTTAAAGCATCTTCAGTGAGCATGTGAGAATCACCATGTGTACAAGCACCATTTGTCTGCAGAAGAAATGGCACCATGATGCAATACGGGGAGAAGGCGAGCTAGCAGAAGCAGTGTGACGCTCTGGACAATGTTCTGCAAGAAAACCTTCATGTAGATGTTAGTTTGACATGTACCAGCTAAAGATTGATGAATAATGAATAATCCCTTCATGGCAACAGTAAAATGGCACTGGTCTATTTCAGCAGGATAATCCACTGTGCCACGCTGTTCCGGGATGATTTAAAGAAAAGGACACGATGTGGCTTTCAAATTCCTAGAATCTTGATATGATCAAGCATCCCTTGGACCTTCAGAATAAGTCAGATCAGTAACGGCTTCACTTTACAGCTTTAAAGGCCGGATACCACAGTTCCGGTTCATGGAAATGGATTTCTAACATGCCTTAAAGAGTTTCCTGGTTCTAAAAGTTGTTCATTTACCAACCTAAGTTCACTGTGAAGTCTGTGTGCAGTCTCGAGAGCTGCATGGACACGTATGTAAACCTGCCCAGGCCTACATACACACAGACATGTACACACACACAGATGGAAGGAAATGATCGAATAGTCTGTGAGCTGCTGATAGAAGTGGAGATAATATAATACCTACAACCAGTAATATTCATGGTATGTTGTTATATTTTAAATAGTGTCTCTAGGAAGCACAAGACTTTTTATTTAAAAAATAAAAATTTAGGCACATGACAGATGCCCTTATCCAGAGTGGACTACATTTATCTTATTCATACAACTGAGTATTGCTCAGGGGCCCAATTGTGGCAGCATGGCATGGCTGGGATTTGAACTCACAACCTTCAGATCTAAGGCCAATGCTTTAACCACTCGATCCGTTGTGCTGTGTGTGATTTTATTTTGCTGCCATCTGATCAAACACCTTTACCCTAAAGCTGAAACTGGCTGAAAAGCAGCCATTAAAGCATAAAAAACAGAAAATATTAGTCATAAAGGGGAAAACAGAAAGATATTAGAAGGAGGGAGTTCGTAGGGAGACTGTCACCAACAGTAAAAACCTTTACTGAGAAACTGAAGAAACACAGACACAAAGACGTAACCGAAGAATGGAGAACGGAATGAAACTGCACGAGAAATTATATAACTATAAAAAAATTTAATAAAATCTTAACAAAAGAACACAATTATAATAAATTTGAAAATTTTTATGAAGAATTCTTAAGCATTCTGTTGATTGCGGCAAAAACATTGATCAAATCTAACTCTTTTGGTTTCTTCATTACAAAGTAAGGAAATACAACCTTTAGCACTGGGCTATGAAAACATAATGCATAAGCTATAAAAGCTATCTGAATCTATAGGTTGGAAAGATTGCACACTTGGGAAGTGTTACAGAAGCCTGGTGGTTAAATCTTTGGACTTCTAATTAGAAGGTTATAAGTTCAAGGATTTTTACTTGTCTAATGTTCATTACAGCACAATGAAATCCATACTTCACATATTCCAGCAATGTTAGTAAGCTGGGGGCAGAGCACAGGGTCAACCATGATACAACACTCCCACTCCTGAAGCACAGAGAGTTAAGAGCCTTGTTTAAGGGCCTAAGAGTGTCAGCTTGGCAATACTGGGGCATGAACACATGACCTTCCAATCAGTAACCCAGAGCCTTAACCACTGAGCTACCACTTCCTCAGACCTGCCATGCTGCCACTGCTGGGCCTCAAGTGCTCAGCTGTATAAAAAAAATGAAATGAATGAGGGTCTATTATATGCCATATGAATAATATGCCCAATATAACTAATGGCATAAATGTAATGTACACTTGTGTGAGATTGTCTTGTATTTAACCAGTACTCTATCACACCGATTTTATCTATAATTATGACCACAGAAAACCACAGAAAGATACTAGTTATTTCTAGAGCTGTTCACCATATAAAGTAAAAAGTTCAACAGCCGTCATCTCTCAGTCCCGGCGAGTTGTTCGGCGTTTGCTTAGGACCTTTGAGTAATGGCCTGTGCCTTTTTTTTGAGTGCAGCGCAGGAAGCTGTATAATATTTCATCTCCAGGTTTCAGCCAACCGCGAGTGGCAGTGAAGCCCCAATGGCTACAACCCACAAATCATGGCTGATCATTAAGACAAGTGTCAGCACTGACCGGATTCAGTGACCTCAATTCATCCGCTTTACCCCTTTCCTTCCAGGCATTCACAGAGCTACAAGGCTAATCTCGACAGAGCACTAGCATGTTTCATAAGGCTTTTCTTCAGCTTGTGAGAGGCCTCTCTTGCCATATCGTTCTTAGTCCCACGTGTTATGAATAGCGTGTGTTTTTAATACGTGCATGTGTCCAGTGAATAACGTCATTGTGCTGGAAGAAGGACTACAGGAGTGTTTCATTATAAACCTGTGCCATTAAAAACCTGTTGGCATGATCTGGATTTTGGCTCCGGCAAGCACGCATTCTGATCTTTTTTTGGCTTTAGCGAAGGAAAACTGGAGTTCGGCAGTCAAAAGGATGCGATTCATAATAGATAGCATTCTTCATTATATATCTTAATTGGAATATGTTAATTAGATCATCCTTAACGAAGGATGCTCATGTTGACACGTTTATATTGTACAGTTGGTCAACAATAACAGAGTTATAGAGCAAAACTGTGGGCTATATGAAAACCCAAACCTGAGCAAATGTAGACCTATATTTTATTGGGATTTGTAATCATTTCCTGTCTTTCTTCAGCGTGCAAAGGTCATCAAGGTCAGGTGGCAGTGCATGCAGGTGCTTCTGAGGGTCTAGGGGTAAGGAAGAGGGGAACACATGTCCTGAAAGGAGCCACAATCACGCAAGCTGCGTGTGGTTTGTCGCTGGCTGCCAAGAACTCTCACTCTGTGTGCATCTCAGACTTTTCTCCCAGGGTTATCTGATCCCCCCTTCATCTCTCCATTCCTCTTCCAGCCGCCCGCCCCCGACTCCCGACCGCACACAAATGGTTTGAATAAGAGGCCGGCATGACTGGGCCATGGCTTCAGATGAAATCCCAAAGAGCAATAGTTTACTTAGCCTAAATACCCCCGATTAGACGAATTCAAACATTGTTGTTATGCGGTGGAAACTCAAGGACCTATTGGCCGAGTCTTTTAACCCTGTTCCGGAAAGGACCTACTGCAGCGTTTCGTCATTTGTGAACCACAGTTTCTGGTGGATGCGAAAAGAATGAAAGAAAGCATTAAAAAAAAAAGCAGAGAGACAATGGAAGCATCAACAAAACACCCAAACAAAACTGAAATCCAATCTGAAACAGTAAAAACATGAATCATCAACAAGGCACACGCTACTCGAGCTTCTGTAAGTACAGGAAAACACGTCTGACCGCAAGTGCTCTGTCCTGCCTCACGAATCACAATGCATCACGTAATATTTTCCTTTCTCATTAACTCGACCTGCCGAAGTGTGCAGATCTGTCTAACACTATCCGAACACTGGGAAAAAGCGAAAGTCCAGAACATGTTTTTGTAAATTTGTACATAAAAATGTGTCTATGTTTCCGATTAGCTCTGGTATTTCACTCACTAATGTTCCACAACACAAACTGAATGAGAGCACATTAACCAATTCCAATTATTTGGAAACGACAGTCCAGGAATTTTAAAGCATTAAACAGGTTTTCCTTTAGATCAGGGTTCTCAAATTCATTATAGGTAAGGGGCCCATGGGCCACATGGTTTTCTCAAGATTTAAAGGCTGCAAAGGGATCTAATGTTTTCAAATTATGCAAAACCAGGGACATGAAAGATGTCTGACTCGGTGCAAAGGTTTACAGTGACACAGATAGGCTGAATGCGCTTGGAAAAGCCAACCTATCCCGTCTGCACAGCTGCAGTTGCCTCAGAAATAAGACCATTTTCTACATAATCAAGGTGATTGAAGCTCTATTTCCAGACTATGGCCCTTTGAACCATTTAATTCCTTTGCCTACAGGATGGTGCCAATTTTTGAGCATTCAAGATCAAGCCCGCATCTTATCTATGCATGTGCACCTGCAAAGATGCCGTCACAACTTGGCATAGTTCTGTCATCACCTTTGGCCTGTCATCAAGAGCCCTAGTATGCTCAGAAAATATAAATGGACGAACATTCTAGCTTTGTTCACTGAGGTGCGATGACCCAGGAGTAGATTTACAATCGGACTCCTTTGTCTTTTACTGATCTTCTAATATTTCTAGGCTAACAATGTGTTAGCTTTCTTTTTCATCTATTTATTTATTTTGTAACATGACATCAAGGGTTGACAGCAAACAAGAAAAATGTATGGTCAGGGGTTCAAGCCCTGGTATATCGCCAAGCTGCCACTCTTGGGGCTCTGACCAAGACGCATAACCCTGTGCTCTATCCCCAGCTTCCTTATATTGCTGGGATTTGCAAAAAAATAATGCAATAAAGAATTTCACTGTGTTGTAAAGTACATGTGACAAGTTTTCAGCACCTTTCTTTCCGTTCTTTATGATTTATAATCCTAACTACAGAATATTTTTTAATTCCCTGTGTGTATGTTTACCACTGAGGTACTTTCGACCTGGATGAAGATCAATTAGGGCCTTCTTGTGTTCAATTTAGCATCTTGTTTAGTTTGGCAACATAGCCCTTTAATAACACCCCACATCAATCTCACAGCTTTATGTACCATGATGATGAAACATTTGAGAAGTAACTCTGCTCTAGAGGTGGTAGCTCAATGGTTAAATCTCTGGGGTACTCATTGGAAAGTCAGGGGTTCAAGCCCCAAAATTGCCAAGGTGGCACTCTTGGGGCACCTGTGCTCTGACCCCATCTTTTTATCATCGCTGTGATATACAAAGAATGTCACTGTGCTGTAAAGTACATGTGACAAGTATAAAAGCACATTTACCTCATTGCCCTGAAGGACTGAGTTCTTATTTTGATCAGCAACACAAAGAAACAAAAAAATATCATGGATGCTTGTATGCATTAGTTGAAGGTATCTTCCAAATGCTGTAACTGTAAAATTCACAGTTAGAACTTATATAGTAAATGCAATTTGAATGTAAATTTTACAGCAACTGTCCTGTCCTTAGCAACTGTCGTTCACTTGATTGTTCATAGTTGGTAGATGTTGCTGAGACGAGTTTCACTTAATGCACCGCCAATATCTAAAGCCTAACTAAGCTGTCCATGCAGTTTTAGACACTACGCATCACTATTGTTTCTAGATTACCAATGTCTCCAGATTACCAGTGGACATCTTAGTCAGACTTGACATATTGGTGGTGCGTTGAGGTGGTATGCTTGCCCATTTTTCCCGCTTCCAACACACCAATTTTGAGGACAAAATTTTCACTTGCTGCCTAATATATCCCCCCTTCTAACAGGTGCCATTATGATGAGATATTCAGTGTTATTCACTTTACATATAATGTTCAAATGTTCTAATGTCTTAATGTTATGCCTTATCAGTGTATGCCAATGCCATCATCTTGTGATTTCGTTCGAAGTCACCCCTGAAAAGAGTAGCCAGCTGCTAACGGGAATGGTATGGAAAGAGGAAGGTAAGTCCAAGGGGTTCAAGGGGTTAAAATCTCAGCTCAGATCAGTTGGATACCTGTAAAGCATCACACCTTCAACAAAAATCCGTCGTCTTAATGCTGATTATAGAAACAGATGGCGTTTCAACAATTGCTCCCAGTCACTTACTAGTTATGATAGTAGTAGCATATTTTCCACATTTTACTGGAAGTCTCTTTACTCGTATGTATGTGAGCGCACAAACACACGCAAGTGTGAGGAAACACAGCTGCTTTCGGCAGCACCTCGCTAATGGCTACACATCCTTCACTAGCAATCCGGGTCATACTTGATGAAAAGTTTCCATCGCTGCTAGGTTTTTATTACCACCATAACAGTGGAAATAAATTGTACCATGCACACTATGACAAAAGATTTTATGAAAGCTTTTGTGACGCCATCAGGGAGGAATTTGTTAAGGCAGGCTGTCTAAAGTCAAACTGAAACGAAACTGTCATGCTTTGTTTAAGACAGTTACTGTGCATTATTGAATATTTTTTACAAAGAATTCAAAAGGTTTGTCATGAGCCATAATGACCAAAGGGTGCGGTGGTCTGCAGTGATCTCCCTCACACTGTAATTTGCTTATGCAGGGTTTTACACTTCTGATCTGGACAACTTAAGTGATCCAGAAAGTCACATTTGTGGCCCCTTTACAGATTATGTACTATAGCATTTGAAACTTCTCCAGTGAAGTTGCCTCGGGGGCGACGGGGCTCTGAGTCTTGACAGCAGGCCGATTTTTCCACTGTTTTAACGAGAATGACAGACGGGGAAGGAAACACAGCGAGTATTTATAGAAACAGCTGGAATGTGCCCCTAATTGTGCTTAGTCTATTGCTCGTCTGGTCACCATTACACCACTTTTCAACAATGGCCCCCGAGAAGTGCGAGATTCACTAGTGAGTAAATCTGGGCGTCCTGTTTCCATATCCATTACTTCGCAAGCTGGAAGACATCTGGGTTTTCCTTCTCAGGACATGCGTGTGATCTTATTGGTCACTGTTTTTTGTTGTTTTTGCTGTTGAATTCATCCAATCAGAGACAGCATTTAAAAAGTAAAAAAAAAAGGCTGGTTCAATACTATTTGAGTAAATATATTCATAGGCCATATATTTATAAATCTTTATGGATGTTTCTTATTGATGATGGTTTTGTCTGATAAGGAAACTGGTGGAAAAAGGATGGAAAAAATTACACTACAACAGCCATGATTTATTATTAAATACATATTTGCACTGTGTTTCTTCTGGATTTCTGGTGTTTAATTGTTTCCAAACAGCCTCCATGGTGGAACGGTTACAATATTAATAGAATTTGTCACCGACTATACCCTGAAATAAAAAGGGTTATTCAAAGGCCAGCACTATTTTACATTTTTATAAAAAAAAAAAAAAAAAGACAATTTAAATGGAAGAACAAAATATTCATTCTTCACAAACAACTGCTTCACAAAAAGCAGCGGTAGCCTTGTGTTGAGACCTTACATAAAACCTTTGATCAGGTTTCAAACATCACCAAAGAAAGCTGATATGAGTCAAGATCTCCAGGCTCAATGTAGCCTCCCTTAAATCCACACTCTGGACCAGAGGAAAAAAACAGGATGAGCCAATCATGCTAATGAAAGGCACACTGTTTCCCAGCTTCAATAAATCAGTTGCTGTGCAACTTATGTCATGTTTACTTTCTGTTGTCACTACACGCTTTTTTTACCCATTGCTGTGACAGTTGTTTGTGTAAATGTGCAGCTCGAATCATTTTTGCGCTGGGATATGTCAGGACATCTCGGCAGGTATCGGGCGTCACTGGCCTTTTGGTAGTCTGAATAGTATACATTTTTTGAGAAATTATGTTTTTGCCCTGGTAATTCTAAAACCTATCAATCAGCTGATCGTATCTTTGTCTAAGACATCACAGTGAAGTCTCAGCTTGGAAAAAATGCCTTTCATGCCTGTGTCACCTTGCATGCGACACACACTACCGTTCTGCGAGAACATCTGTGCTGCACTCCGAAGCAGCTTGAAGAGCCAATGCTTGTTTGCATTTTTCTGCTATGACCCATGCCTTGACCTGATGTGAGAAATGGCCATTCTTTATATAGTCCACCTCCATCCGAACCAAACCACAAGATCCTTATCAGGATTTGGCCTTCCCTCTATGGAGTTTATACTCGTTCGACTGTTTATTCCAAACACTCACGAGACCTTCGCAGGCTCCTCCTTTGCCAGACAGACAGAACACACTATGAATGTTCATCCTGTACTGACCTTCTTCACTCTCAAAATGAATCACGTTTGCTAACCAGTAAAAATTGCCTGAGTCTGCTTGCTATGTGCTTGCATCAATGACAGGAATACAAAGAGGAAATGGCACTTAAGTACCTCCTGTTCACTTCGGCACACACACACACAAACACACACACACAAACACACACACACACACACACACACACACACACACACACACACACACACACACACACACACACATTTGTATATACACACACAATGACTCTTGGCTCCCTAAAATAAAATATGATTTGTGAAAAACAAGTCATACTTTGTGTTTTACTTCACATAATTTCTAATAGGAATAATCAAAAACAAATGCAGACCATATTTTTATAGAACAAAATGATTGCATAGTAATTTTTAATGACTTATTTTTCTGCCTTTAGGTTTTCTTTTTGTTTCATTCCACTTGTTTTCCTTGCATACCTCTATAGGCTTGTCAATGTGGAGGCCAAGAAGTAAAGAAGCAAAGACAGGACAGGTTACGAGCAAGTTTAAAGGTCTACTTCAAGATCAGACCTTCTCTAGTGGTGGATGTTGGATGCTGGGAGGTCTGAGTCTAACTCACATTTTAGTATCAAAAACATTACAGTTATTCAGGTTAGAGACTAGAACAATGGCGCCTCTATCATCCAGCACTACCTGATCGCTCTCCTTCTCTCTTAAGCGTCTTGTTTTGACTCAATAACTCGGCTGCGGCGAAAGGTACGGATCCAAGAAATTCACTCCCCCAAGCAGCATGCCTTTCTGCGGACCTTCTCTTCACCTCCTTTGAACTTTTTTTTCAAAACCAAATCAGATGGCGTGTGCCAATCATGTTATAAAACAACAATGTTCTTTTGGCCATGATGCAGGCAAAAAGATATTGTTGTGACTATTAATATCATTCGTTTCCTTTAAAGGTGTAACTCATTTTAGATTACCATTTTATACTCTGTATAATTCGCTCGACTGGACCAACTCAGGTCATTGCCCAAAAACATACCTCAGAGCGGTTCAACAAGTTCGTTTAAAAGGGAACCGTGCAAGCAGTTTAAAACCAGCCACAGACTTCAGGTCAGGGCAGGATAGTCTAAAGCCTAGTGATTTTCTGCATGCAGACAGATTATTAATTGCTTTGCGGTGGTGCGTTTTTTAAAGATATGGAGGTTTCAACGTTGAGGGTCTAAAACCAGAAAGGCAAAAGTGACATTAATCTGAAAGATACATTTTTTGAGTTTTTTTTTTTGTTTAGTTCCATACACCAATACATGAGCAAACCAAGATGACTCTAACTATAATGGTCTGACATTCTCAATTAAGAACAGATTAATAAGACAACAATATTTTGGGAAGCTTAGACTTGCAGTTATTCTGATTATGCCTTAGATTAGAGGACTAGTGTCAGTGATAATGGGCTTCCAATTTGTCACTTACAGTGAATAGATGATGAATTATCAAAATACTTATAATCCCAAAGCATTAAAAGCTTTCTTTTGGTTTCTCCCGTTAGGGGTCGCCACAGCAGATACTCCGCACGTTTTTACGCTGGATGCCCTTCCTAACGCAACCCTCCCCAATTTATCCGGGCTTGGGACCGGCACTGTGAGTGGCTGGGGATGGTTCCCTGACCGGGGATCGAACCCAGGTCGCAGCGGTGAGAGTGCTGCGTCTTAACCACTAGACCACCAGGGGACCTTACTATCCCAAAGCATTAATCCCCAAAAATCACACCAGTGGTGGATAGTAATAAAGTACATGTAATTAATTTCTGTACTTAAGTAGCTTTTTCGTGTATCTGTAAGTATTGCCATTTGGGGAGACTTTTACTTAACTTCACTACATTTCAAAGCTCTTACTTTTTACTCAAATATATTTTGCTTCCTTCCTATTTATTTATAAGTGGATAAAGTCAGAATCTTTTCAATTTAACACCTGTGGCCTTATTTGCGCATTTTTTAAGTAGTTGAAAAGGTTTTGGGCTCATGATAATTGTAATAGAAATCAATCAGTGTTTGACTCATTAACATCATTCATTTAATAGATCAGTGTGCTGAGAGTCACATTAGAGTCTTTTTTACATAAACTGAGTTGATTAAGCAAAGAGTCTTGTGATAAAAATGATCATGGAACATTATAGTTATTATAAATCAGAGTACTTTGAAACACATTTGAAGGCAAATAGTTTTGTACTTTTAATTAATTAAATTAAATTTGAACTCAAGTACATGGGTGTGTACTTCGACCAAAACTGCCCAAAACGTCTATGATTTTCATGTACAGCAAGGTTACTTCACTCAATTATGTATTTCCTGTATTTCACTCAGCATTTAGGCCATATCGAAGTATTGAAACAAGTTAAAGTTCAAGTGTATATCTGTAGCGCTTTTCACAATAGACATTGTCTCAAAGCATCTTCATGGAACTCAAGTTGTTGAATGATGTGTATTTATCCCTGATGAGCAGCCATGGCGACAGTGGCAAAAACCTATGAGGAAGAAACCTTGAGAGGAACCAGACTCAAAAGGGGAACTTATTCTCATTTAGGTGATATCAGTGTTGTGATTATTAATCTTAAAATAGTACAAAACACCAGAGAGTGAGAACTAACATGAGCACTAGAATATAAGATTATGAGAAATGCCCCTTCTACAGTCTTATACAGTCATTTGAGATTATGGAACCAAGAGCTACTGAGCAACTCATTAAAAAGCTCAACATCATAGATCCAACACCAACTCCTCCATGCCACTCAAAGAGGTCTAATTTCCAAACTCCACATGAAGTAGAGATGGTTCGGGATGTTTGCGGGTTCGGGATCCATTGCTTTAAGGGTCCATAATCTTCATGAAATGGAACACCTGAGCTGAATCTGGTGCAACCTTGGGATGCCTCGAGAAAAATAAGTAGTTGAGAGGAATTAGCGTAGCTGCTGTTCATGATATTAACAAGCACAAGTTGATGTGCATTTTATCAGATGTTCTGGAGCACAAGGTTATTAAATGTGTTATTTGTTGGACTTGCTAAAAAGATACGTTTTTAATCTGCACTTAAACTGGGAGAGTGTGTCTGATCCCCGAACACTGTCAGGAAGCCTGTTCTAAAGTTTAGGAGCTAAATGTGAGAATGTTCTATTACCTTCAGTCTACTTTGCTATTATAGGAACTACTAGAAGTCCAGAGTTTTTAGATCTTAAAGAGCGTGTCGGATTGTAATGTGTTAAATGTCCATTTAGTGTTTTATAAGTAATAAGCAGTAGTTTGTAGTCGATTCGAAACTTAACAGGAAGCCAGTGTAGGGACAATAAGATTGGGGCTATATGATCATATTTTCTCGACCTTGTAAGAACTCTGGTTGCTGCATTCTGGACTAACTGTAACTTGTTTATTAATGATGCAGGACATCCACCTAGTAATGCATTACAATAGTCCAGTCTAGAGGTCATGAACGCATAGACAAGCTTCTCTTCATCAGATATAGACAACATGTTTCTTAGCTTAGCAATATTTCTAAGGTGGAAGAAACATGGTTGATATGTAACTTGGTTGATATGATTTTCAAAAGACAATTTGCTGTTTAAAATAACTCCCAGGTCTTTTACTGTTAAACTAATAGTTACAGAACATCCTTCTAAATGCAGGTTGAAATGCTGGAGCTTCTGTGTATTGGTTTTTGGGCCGATGAGCAAAATCTCTGTCTTATTAGAATTTATTAATAAAAAAATTATGCGTCATCCAAACAGCATTGTTTAAAATGCTAAATGACATACTGCTGGCCTCTGATCTGGGTTGTCTCTCTGCATGTATTACTTGGTCGCAATGCAGCATTTTTGATGCCAGACAGATTTAAGCAAATGGCTATTTTTCTGTCTTGGATCTTATTTGACGGGTAATTTTTACCTTGTAAATGTCGAAAATGTTGTTTGAATGGATACATAAATACAATTAATCAAAACCTTGGAATAAGCTTTGACTGCTGTAATGATGACACATAGCTTCACATGTAGCAGCAACATCAGACACCAACTTAATAAAGTTAAACAAAGTGTAATGACAACAAATGCTAAATATGACTTCATCCTAATCTGAAATGGCTAGGGCCATAGGTAGTTAAAAGCATGCCTGTATCATGCTATATGATTACTGAAGTAACTCTGGATGGCCTTTCAGTTACATCACGTACAGCAGCGAAAGCCCTCGGTCTGATTACTGACTCCAGTCTCTCATTTCCTATTTCTAGGTTGAATTGCCTTGCTGTCTGAATGTTCCAGTAGCTGACTAAACAAGCTCCACTTTGGCCAGAATGCAATTAAACTTCTAGAGCCAGGAAATGTGACCACGTACTCAATATTTTATCCATAGTGCATTGAAATTTCACATGATAATACTTAATAAAATTTGCATTGGTAGATACTTCTAATGAATGAATTACTGACTAATAGTTTTGTCCTGGCGTACCTAAAGGGGAACGTTTGTCTATTTTACAATAAGTTTCAAATTAGTATTCAGGACTTGTCAATAATAGGTTTTACTCTATTAATTAGATTTTTTTAGGAAGCTTTCGAATACTGGGATATTTTCTACTCGCATCACTCTTCTGGACTGGAATTTAACGATTGCACAGGAATTTCCGGGCAAATGTCTGCAGATTTCCCGACTAACGCTGGGCGATATTTTATACAACATGGCAATTGTTGCTTGTCAGCAAATCACATAATTGTGCATATCACATAAAACAACTCAAACACATAATACAAACACACAATTTCTCCACTAGGTAGTTACCTTAATTTAAAACCTTTACACCCGAGGGAATTAATAAATGTCTAAAATGATTTTTTTTAATAATAGGAGATATATTATATATAAATGAATTTGTATGTGATCGAGTGTTTATTTTTGATCCCGTACCAACCAGCAAGAATTCTGACTCCCACACACCCAAATGAATCCTGTTCCTTTAAGAAAGAACTCCTAACATCAACTTATATTGTGTATAAAAGACACCAGTCACAGAATCAACCTCTTCCATTTAAACCTCTCCACCACCATGGGCAAGGCCAAAGAGCTGTCAAAGGATGTCAGGGACAAGACTGCAGAACTGCACAAGGCTGAAATGGGCTACAAGACCATCAGATTGTTGCCTTGGCTTTGTCATGCTGGAAGATTCATCCACGACCCATTTTCAGTGTTCTGACTGAGGCCAGTAGGTTCTCGTCCAAGATTCTACATCGGCTGAATGAAATACCTTTAAATTTAATTGTACATTTTATGACAGCCAGGAACCTTAACAGAACATTCTGAGTTTAATAACTTTATATAGGCTGTTAAGGTTTATATAGTAGTAGTAGTGAGTCTTCGCAATTGGAAATATTTTATAACCGTGCCTAAAATGCCTATAATGTTTTCAACTTGTAACACGAGTTCGTCTCACAAATGCTTGACATTGAAACCCTAGTTTCAAAACTACAAAAAACACTTTTTTTTTATTAAAATTTTTTTCTGGCCATCTGTGGACATCATCCCCTGTATTTATAAGGTCCTTCTGTAGCAGCATCTAAAAAACTGAATAATAGTGCTGAATAATAGTTTGCCTCTTGGCACTGAGTGATATCACAGAGGCACTTGAGTAACTGCAGTGTGAAGAAAGTGTGGCAGACTGCATGTAAACCAATTTACTTTCATCTCTGTAAGTGAAGGATATTAGTGAAACTGAGAGACTGCAACAAATACCCTTTTGCAAAACCTTTTAGACAGTTAGATATGTCTGCTACTGTTCTTAACAGAAACTGAAATCGTTAAATTTCCAACTATGTGCCTTCTTCACATACCTGAATACATAGAATAGGGGTATCTCAGGAGAAAGGGATAGCTCAGAAGTTAAGATGTTGGACTTCTGATCAAAAGGGTGAGTTCAAATCCCACCAACTCTAAGCTGCCACTGCTGGGCCCTTGAGCAAGGCCCTTAACCCTCAACTGCTCAGTTGTATGAATGAGATAATTGTTGAAGTCGCTTTGATAAGAACGTCTGCCAAAATATCATAAATGTCAATGAATACAAAAAAATTACAACATAAAATATGAAGGTAGTTGGGGTGACCCCGAATAGTCAAAGGTTCAATGCTTCAGTAGGAGGAGCCAAATTTGAATACCAATCTCACAGTTTAATCTTTGCAGAAGTGAAACAAGGATCAAGCCATTTTGTTTATATGGGGTGTATGATTTTACATAGCACCACAGGTTTTCACTCAATAAGTTACAGCCTATTAAGAAATATAATGCTGTATATAAAAAAAATTAAAAAGTAAAGATTTATGTTTCACAGTTTCATGATCTGTGACCTACACAGGAGCATCATAGTGGCAGGTATTTAAATATTTACCAATGTCTGGCAAATTCTTTAAAGGTATATTCTGTTCTAATTTTATTATTATTATTTATTATTATATATATGTAAATGAATTTTCAATTGTTTTTCAGTGCATCTATTTTGTGCTATTTCCTGCAGTTATTTATTTATTTTTATTTATTTTCTTTTTTTTACGTTTATTGATCCAAAATTTTTCTATACATTTTATTCTATATCTTTGTCTGATGTTTTGTACATCATGGATTTATTAGTGCAATCAGTTTATAAATGTTTATCCACATCGTCAGTTTCGTCCATAACTTGGCGGGCAGTTGTGGTTGCTTTATTAGAAAAGTTGTTTCTTTGTGCTGTGTGTAAGAGAAAATAATATTTGTCCTACTTACTTGTTGACTACGTGGTGTTCAATCGACTATTAGCAGGACTCCAGATTCTGATTTGACTATGAAAATCCTTAGTTGCGGACAACCCTGAATGACAGACATGTGACTTTCGGTCCAGGTCCTCATTATATCAGCTTGCATTACTAAAGCACTTCATATAATCTAAAATGAGAAAGTTCAGGAAACCTAAACGTTCATGTTATGTACCTGTTTATCTCACCTTCTATAGCTCCTTGTAGCCTACAATTCCTAAATGGCACCAAATGGTTCCTGGTTCAGTGACCAGCTTCACACAGCTTTTCTGAGAGCACTTCAGCACTGATAAACAGAAAATTCAGCTCTCTTCAGTATATGTATATGAATGCATGCTGGTACTATATGTGTACTGAAATTAAAGGTAACCTTTGCCATTTAGTTACTTTGGACTCGTTTTATGCTACATGTAACTTTACTTGTCTGACTGCTTTTAGTGTTTGTTACAACAGTGTATATTTTCTGGTTGGTTGCTTTTGGAGGACCTGCCTTGGTGTTATGCTTGATGCTTGGCTTGTGTTCTGGTTATACAGGAAAATGAAACAAATGCAGATGAACTTCGTTTTAGGTATCACTATATAACTAGTGTTATATTGTTTTAATCTATGGTTTAATAGAGCCAAAAGATACACTTGTAGTGTGTACACTTACTGATTTTGTTCTATGAGTACTGGGATTAGTTGCTGTTCTACTGTTGTGAACACCAAAAAAAACATGAGTTTCTCAGTTCATCAAATAGAATCTGACTTGCACCTGGCACAGAGTTAAGACAAAGGAAGGAGAGAGAAAATCTAACCTGAGAGGAAATAATACAACAGTGCACACACACACACACACACACACACACACACACACACACACACACACACACACACACACACACACACACACACACACACACACTCATTGTGCTAGTATTCTCAGTTATTTTAAAATTTTTTCTTTTTTTTTTTAAGAATCATAAATAAGAAAATATCTAGGATTTTGTCTAGGATTACCCTTAGTGAGATGATCACAAGTACATAAAAATCAGTTTTTTTGCTCTGGAAGAAATTTTATTTTGTTAACTCACCTGACCCCAAAAGAGCAGCGGATTTCTTTCTTTGAAAAACCAGGCCCAACTCCCAGGTTTTAGATATGACCACTCAAGCATGACTGGTTGTAACATACAAACAACAGGAATAGTTTATTTGAAAGTATTCCTACCCACTGCTGAGTGTTGGTTGTACAGAAATGATGTAAAGTGAGGTGGTCTCAATGTGCTCATAAAAGTCACAAAAAACATATAAAAGCTGGTGGGAAAAGACTTGTGCTGCTGGGAAACATATTATATCCCAAAATAATCATAGAATATCATTGTATTTATTAATTGCATTGGTTTTCAGCAACCATAACTATAAAATTAATGGTTTTAGTGGTGAAAATGTATTTTTTTCCAAGAAAAAACTTTAATAATGTGCTTGTTTTGATTTATATTAATATTTTAAAAATTAAGGTAATTTTATACCTAAGGATAACAAGGTAAAATTGAGTTACTGGCATTGTGCCAGTTCTTTTTGTAAATCTGAAAAAAGTGGATTGTTTTTCTATCTGGCAAGTTGTCTTCAACACTTACTTACACTCCCACTGATTTACTATCCTGTTTCTATGAGGTTTCTTGGTTATAAATGAGATAAAATTTATTTTTTATAATGGTGACAGGGTGGTTCAGTGGGTAAAGTTGCTACTTCAATGCTGCAAGGTCCTGGGTTGATTCATAGCTTGGGGATCCAAAGCATTTTCAAATACATTCTAAATGTGCACTTGTGGGTTTCTTCTGTGAATGCCAGTCTCATTCCAGGTAGATAGGTAGACTGAATACTGAAAAACCGATTGATATTGATTTATTTCTATTGTAAGTTAATACAATGGATTATATTCCAATTAACTAATTAATATTTTAAAACAATTTGCCAATAATTCCACTTTTCTTTTATTGGTTACAAAATGAAATATGTTTTTTATCCAGTTAGTTACACTGGATGTAGTAAAACAGATAAAGTTTCTGGTATCAATTACATTATAATTGCTACAAATGGGTCCAACAATCAAATATTTTTGAAATGTACCACAAAAGCACAAACTACTCTGTTCCAAGGATGAACTGGTAGTGGCTCAGTGTTGGACTTTGTATCAGAAGGTCATGAGCTCAAATCCCAAAACCACCAAGTTACCAGTGCTGGGTCCTTAAGCAAGGCCCTTAACACTCAGTTGTAAGTTGCTCTGGATAAGGGCCTAAAAAAATGCTGAATAAACAATTCCTCACAGAAACATTCATTATATTAACATTTCAAAGTTGTTCATGTGTTAGTAAATAACAAAAAGTAAAAAACTTGCTCATTAAAAGTCTGATGAAGTTTGTGTAATTCTGCAACTTAGCAGTGTAGTAATTTTGTTGGATTTGCCCAGCAGATAAAGTTACTGTTCTATCTATAGTTAAAACATGTATTCTCAAATAATCTAATAAGTATCAGCTAAGAGTAAAATGTAGAACCTTTGGACTTTCCAAATCATAATTGCTGTTCTTTTTTTAGAGGAATAAGTGACATTCTTCACATCTCAGCTGGAAGAAAAGGTTAAAACAACTCATGAACCATTCAACTAAAACATTGTTTTTATTACCCATAGGCCTCTATATTATTAAAGGCAATGTGCACCATGGATCACATTTTTTTGGTTTTAAAATGTGCAATGTGTTCTGTTTTTACAAATGTCCATATCCAAATTACTCAAATTAGAGGTTCTAAAATAAGAGTGACAGACAATCTGATCAAAGTACACGATTCAAGATCACTTCAAAAGCCGAGTCACCCGATATCTTCACAATTCTTTAATAGACAGAATTTAAATTCTCTCATTTCAGCACCACTGGCACTTAAGCCAACACAATCAATCTCTAGTCCAAAGGGTACACTTTTTCCCCTACACTCAGACCATCATAGTGGCTTTGAGGGAAAGATTTCTAGATGATCGAGATATTCTGTTTCGACAGAACATCTGAGACTCACGAAACATAATAGCTAAATCTACAAAAACACCATCGAAATGCATGACTGATTTGCAGTATGCATTAGCAGGCAAAGGAATTCACGAAATGCTCTGATATGATGACTCACTTTCCCCAGGCTTTGCTCCACACACCGCCGCTATCCCTGGGGTTGTGGTTGTTCAGTGTCTGCTGTTTACTGAAAGTGCACAGCCAGCTTCTCCGATATGGTCGGAAAAGTCTAGGTGAAAGAGCCCACCGCAAGTCTCACATTGTTTAGACTTTGTTGTCTTGCTTATGGCTTGACAACATTCCCTGAAGGAAGGAACAAGCAAAGAAGGTCAGACTCCAGGACCTGTTATCTCTGGCCTGGCAAGGTCAAAGCTTTTCCAGTTAAATTTAAGTCCGAATATGTCTAGTCTTACCATTGTTGGCTGATTCAGCCTCTGCTGTTTCTATTTAAAGCTTCACCTCCTTGTTGACCATCTGATTGCCATAGTTTAAACCATTCCACAGTACTTTATCTGTCAAATGATCAACGACCAACAATTGAGTTGACATTAAATGCCAAAACAAATGTCCGATACATTTTGTAAACAACTTTACGTTTAACTTTATTTTATGTCACTATATCACGATTAGCACCCCCCCTACATTTTTGTCTCTATTCTCTGTGATGCATTTACACATTTGGAGTCAATTGTCTGGAAGATATATATCTGTTTGCAACAATTTAGTTCACAACATCTCCATCAGAGCATAAAAGTAAACGTTGTGAGCCCACACTCCTTTTACAGGGGTATTTATAAGGGTTTTGATGCATGCATGTCATAACAGTGTCCATGTGTTCTATTCCTATACTTGTGCATTTCCTCTTTAAGAGTTAAATTATAATCTTTGTTACTGATGCACTTGTTTGCAACATGTCTTTGCCTGACAGTCTGTTTTGTGATTGGCTAAAATTTGGCTTCATCTCGCTCCTGTGAGTGTAATTAGAAGGCTGATTGGAGCAAGAAGAGATGAGTGTTTAACCTGTTGAGATTGCATTTCTCTAGGTCCATTAAGATGGACTGAAACCTGCATATTCTGCATATTTTAAAAACAATGTATAATCAGCCTGTTGCTGCACATTATTTGTACTATAACCATTTTTATGAGTAATCAGTTATTAAAAGAGAAATGCAACAATGCTGACTGTTGTTTTTCATGTGTCAACGACCCTGTATGTGTTCGGTTGCTTTATAAAATATATATATATATTAATAATAATAATTGCACTGTTGTGATGGTGTACTGATGAAAACTGTATCCAACTAGCTAGAAGCAAACATGCTCCAGTGGCCTATCTCAGTTTGCTGTAGGTCAAATAAAATGAGGACACAAATCATATTTGTCCTAAAAGCCATTAGACTAATACCTATGGCCTAGTAAAACAAAGCCAAATGAGGTGTTGTCAGGGAACCACCAGCCACCCTGGTGGTTCCCTGGAGGCTTTCATTCAGTGGTCCATCTGCATTTCCCAGTGGCTGGTCGGTTTGTCAGTCTCCAGAGACGGAACCTGCTGATATTTTACTGATATTTATGGTACTTGGCAGACGCCATTATCTAGAGCGACTTACAACTGAGCAGAGGGTTAATGCCCAGCAGTGGCAGCTCGGTGTTGATGGGATTTGAACCTGTGACCTTTAGATACAAAGTCCAATGCCTCTACCACTAAGCCACCACCTCACTGCTCCCAATCCCCCCCCCCCCCCCCATCTCCTCCACTCTGGAACCCATGAAGGCCGGATCCCATCGGCTGTTGAAGAGAGACAGAGAGAGCGTCGCCTCGCGGCTGGGGCAAACTAGCTCCAGCTGTGCCAAAAAGAGAGGGATGCGAGGGCTGGCCTTCCAAACTATCCAAGGGAGACCCTTAGGGTGTTGCTGGGTGAAGTACTGTGCCCCGGGGGTCATGCTTCAGGTCAGCCTGTTCCATCGTGACGGGATCCGGGATCTTGTTCTGGAAAAGTCTACAGCAAGCATCATACTGGGTCGACACTGGATGGCAAAACACTTCCCCAAGTTCTTATGGAACCCCTGTGACATCCTCGAGTGGAGCCCCGGTGCAGAGAGCAGTGTGTGCATCACCTATCCTGTCTACGCCCTAACCCGATTCCCCTAACGGTCACACTCGTAGAGAGCCCTACGACCTCTGTGGAGGTGGAGATTCCCCCTGAGTACCGTTCATTTGAGGACGTATTCAGTGAGCAGGCAGTGACCTGCCTTTCCCCCCAACGCCCTTGGGACTGCACCATAGACCTGGTGCCAGGTGCTAAACTACCTACAGGACAGGTGTACCCCTTGTCGGTTCCGGAGCACGCAGCTATAGAGGATTACGTTCAGGAGGCCCTCCGGCAGGGCTTCATCACTTTATCCTCTTACCCCACTGCCTTCAGCTTCTTCTTAATGCAGAAGAAGGGAGGGACTCCGGCCCTGTTCAGACTATTGTAACCTAAACACCCAGATCGCTACACTCCCGTATCCGCTTCCTCTGTTTCCAGCCGCCCTGAAGGACTTGCTGGGTGCAAAGATCTTTACAAAACTGGTTCTGCTCATATTCACTGGTCTGGAAGTGATGAACAAACCCTTTCCCGGGCTGAGACAATCTAGCTAGCTTCAGGGTTGGGCGATTTCTCCTCACTATGTCTAGCTTTTCTAGAAAATGGATTTTTAAATATGTCCAAAACCAAATCAATTTTTATTCCTCCGTAGGCACAAAAATGTCTAACTCAGATGTATTAATGTGTGCAGCGCACTACACATGTGTTTTGCCAGTCGAACTTGGCTGTAACAGTTTCCCTTTGAGAACAAACTTTCAATCAGAGAACGCAAAAATTAGCTAGCTAGCTGGCTCTGTGAGGCGAATATGAAATCTGACTGGTTAAAGAAATATTTCTTAAGGAGACTATAGTAAAAAAAACACATACTGGAATCAGTGCAGCTGTTGGGAATAAATTATTACAATTTCATGGAACAAATATCAGAATTTAGGTTGTAAATGTAGGTCAGTGCTTCTGATAGTGTTTAGTCCCTGCACTGCAAGTAACTTAATTCACATGCCAACATGGTCATTATGCAAAGTTGCAGTTATCCAAAGGCCCTGGGTTGGTACTGTTTGTGATCAGGATAATTGGCAATACGACCAATGTTCAATTCCAATTGCAGTAGCTTGAGATGGTCCTACCAAAAGCAAAATAAGGGCCAAAATCAATCTATAAAAAAATGTATTTAAGACAAGCATCAATATCAAAGTACAGTAGCTTTGGGTCTTCACTGTACACAAGTGCCAGTTGGCAGCACTCTGAAAGAAGCATGTTGCCAAACACCTCACCCAACTGTCAGAGTCAATAAAGACCATCATAATGCTGGAGTTAACCATACTACATAAAAAAATTCTCTGCGGGAAAATCTGAGTGGAAAACAGAAAATTGATAGTTTCATATAGTATCATCTTGATTTTACAAAGTCAGGTACAAAACTTACCATAAAGGCATAAAGAGGAGATAGAAAGTAGCAGCATGACATTAGGTGATTTCTGACCATCCATAGTGACAACTACTTGAAACAAACAAACAAACAATCAAACAAACAAACAAACAAACAAACACACACAGAAGTTTCCCAAGAAAATGTAACAAGAAATTTGGCTGGGGTTTGGGATTGACAGTGGCAGCAAAGTTTTGAGAAATGGACAGCACAAATATATGGCATGATATTGGTGTTGCTAGTTTTCGGATATACATCGAGTGTGAGTAGAAAACATGTTTTCAGTTTTTTTTTCACGTTTATTACTTCAGTTTTAATTATACTTCCGTTATACATGCTATTTACCCTTGATTGATGTTACCAAAAAAGTAATTCTACAGAAATTTGTTCTGGACCAAATTCCATGTTATATTTTTTAGTGTTCTTTAAAAAGACTGTGTATATGTTTATGAGGAAGGGGTACTTCCTAAAAAAAAAATATTTTATTCAGGGATAAAAAATGACTGAAGAGCCAGGGTCAGAGTTCTAAATAGTGAGGTGACCAGGTTTCACACAGCGCTTTAATGCAGTCTTAAAAATGAACACATGAGGAAGACAACTCATCATCGAGGAAGAGTCGGACCCTACTGGCTGGTCTTCATACTTACACACACTGATTACAAGAAATTCCAGACAGAAATTTCCTTTAACTTCTACATTAGATTAGCACAAAGCAAACAGGTCCTGTTTAAGTTCCAGACCTGAACAGTGTCAAGCTGTTTGGATAATTTTTTTTCTTAATTAAATTCGACAGTTGCATTGGTTGCTCTCCTCTATGCACATCTTGCAAACATTTGATCTCATTGTACCTCCCAACAAATCAAAGACCACCTACAATCAACTCTCAAACACAGTCAGCTATCAAAATATGAACATACTCTGTTCTCACACAACCTACGAATGCGAGTAGGAGAATCTAGCCAAAGGAATGAGCATACAGAATAGTGCTTCTACAGCCACTGCCAATCCTCTGTATCTGATTTATTTTTCACTGTTGTGTTCTCAACTCAGAAGGCGATTTGCATCCATATCACTGTCTCTCCGGTGAAGGTAGATGGATGTGGTCATGGGTGTGGATCAGAAATCCAGTACTTGAGTCACGCCATTTGAACATTTTCCATATCAGCTTATTCACTGCAGTTTTTCATCCGCTTTCCCTCATATTACCTCACCGCAACCATTAGTCTCCAATCTTTCTCTCTCTCTCTCTCTCTAGCCCCCACCACAATGGGGTAAACACACTTCCCTACTGAAAAGTTTTCCATACTGACCATACATAAACACTGTTTAATATGAACTCCTTAGTATGAGCACAGCACAGTGTCACTTTATACCACACTATACTGCACATGGACACTTCAGACACTTTAAGGACAATCACACTAAATGACTTTAGTTTGTACTCTGTCAATATCTGCCATACTCATCCATCTCTTTCTGGAATTCATGTATATACATATATTTTTCTATACTTTATCCATTTTTTTTTTATTTACTTTATATTTTTTATTCATATATTCTATTTCTTTTTTTATGTATGTGTATGTGACAAATAAAAAAATAGAATCAGAATTTTGAGATATGCAACTCATAAAAAAAATGAATATAATTAACTTTATAATTCAATAACTCATATTGTCAATGTTATGTGCTGCCAAAATGTATATTGAACCAATTGTCATCTGGATTAATATACAAAGGAAGACAAAACACTTCATTAGTTATTTTCTAGAATTTGGACAATTTCTAAATCTATTTATATCTACTTAGAAAAAAAGTTAACAAAAAAGGAAAATGCAGCACATGAGACTTTATTACAGGTGTCTCCAAATGTTTTCTGTGAGGGACGCATGATTTTTCCTTTCTTTAATTGGGGGCCGGATCGGTCTGTAACTGAAAATGACTACCAGTATTATACCTCCTAACGCTAGATTCGTTTATTTTGTTATGCACTGTTTTTTACTTTTAACAAGATTTGTAGCAGATTAAAACAAGTATAAATAGATTATTAGACATTGTTATTATCATAATATACATGTGAATTTTTATATTTATTGCTATTGAAGTCAAAACATTTACTTATGCAAATGCATGTGGTTGATGGGTGAATCTAACAAATAATTAGGCTTCGTTAATAACCAGAGGTCGACCAATTTTACCAATAAAGATAGCTAGGTTGGATTGTATTTGCAAAAACCGATTAATTAACCAGTAGTTTTTAAAATTGATACTGAATAAAAACTCAATGTAAAATAGTACTGAACTTTATTAAAAAAAAGGAATAAATCATGAAAATGTGCTAACCGAAATAAATATGAATATATTCATTAATACATATAATTATATAAGTAATAAATTATAAGTCATAAATATATCGTTCGCCGTTCAGCGTACAGTCTCTTGTAAAAAACAAACAGCATGAAGAGTCAATGATTCGCCTCTAGAGGCCGCTCTCATAATGACAGAGGACCGTGAGCTGGAAAAACTACGGTATGGATTTTTCCGAATTCCAGCAATAAACTGTCAGTGCTTTAACCGCTATTAATAACTAAGGTAAATTTTAGTTTGAAAGCCAACCTTAAGTATTAAATACAGATATGATATGAGTAAAACATAATCATATCTGAGACAGATTTTTATAAATATGTCTCTGTTCAAAGGGCCATTTCCCATGTGGGGGTGGGCCTTACTCAGCCCACAGGTGTAGTTTGGAGACCCCTGCTTTATTACACATAATATACAGTATTGTTCAAAATAATAGTAGTACAATGTGAATAACAAGAATAATCCAGGTTTTTAGTATATCTTTTATTGCTACATGGCAAACAAGTCACCAGTTGGTGCAGTAGATTCTCAGAAAACAAACAAGACCCAGCATTCATGATATGCATGCTCTTAAGGCTGTGCAATTGGGCAATTAGTTGAAAGGGGTGTGTTAAAAAAAAATAGCAGTGTGTGCCATTGACTGTACAAACTCAAAACTATTTTGTACAAATATTTTTGTTTCTAGGATTTAGCAATCCTGTGAATCACTAAACTAATATTTAGTTGTATGACCACAGTTTTTTAAAACTGCTTCACATCTGTGTGGCATGCAGTCAACCAACTTGTGGCACCTCTCAGCTGTTATTCCACTCCATGATTCTTTAACAACATTCCACAATTCATTTACATTTCTTGGTTTTGCTTCAGAAACAGCATTTTTGATATCACCCCACAAGTTCTCGATTGGATTAAGGTCCGGGGATTGGGCTGGCCACTCCATAACATTAATTTTGTTGGTTTGGAACCAAGACTTTGCTCGTTTACTAGTGTGTTTGGGGTCATTGTCTTGTTGAAACAACCATTTCAAGGGCATGTCCTCTTCAGCATAAGGCAACATGACCTCTTCAAGTATTTTGACATATGCAAACTGATCCATGATCCCTGGTATGCGATAAATAGGCCCAACACCATAGTAGGAGAAACATGCCCATATCATGATGCTTGCACCACCATGCTTCACTGTCTTCACTGTGTACTGTGGCTTGAATTCAGAGTTTGGGGGTCGTTTTACAAACTGTCTGTGGCCCTTGGACCCAAAAATAACAATTTTACTCTCATCAGTCCACAAAATGTTCCTCTTTAGGCCAGTTGATGTGTTCTTTGTCAAATTGTAACCTCTTCTGCACATGCCTTTTTTTTTAAAAGAGGGACTTTGCGGGGGATTCTTGAAAATAATTTAGCTTCACACAGACGTCTTCTAACTGTCACAGTACTTACAGGTAACTCCAGACTGTCTTTGATCATCCTGGAGCTGATCATTGGCTGAGCCTTTGCCATTCTGGTTATTCTTCGATCCATTTTGATGGTTGTCTTTCGTTTTCTTCCACGTCTCTCTGGTTTTGCTCTCCATTTTAAGGCATTGGAGATCATTTTAGCTGAACAGCCTATCATTTTTTGCACCTCTTTATAGGTTTTCCCCTCTCCAATCAACTTTTTAATCAAAGACGCTGTTCTTCTGAACAATGTCTTGAACAACCCATTTTCCTCAGGCTTTCAAATGCATGTTCAACAAGTGCTGGCTTCATCCTTAAATAGGGGCCACCTGATTCACACCTGTTTTTTTCACAAAATTGATGACCTCAGTGATTGAATGTCACACTGCAATTTTTTTGAACACACCCCTTTCAACTCATTGCCCAATTGCACATCCTTATGAGCGTGCATATCATGAATGCTGGGTCTTGTTTGTTTTCTGAGAATCTGCTGCACCTACTGGTAACTTGTTTGCCACGTAGCAATAAAGAATATACTAAAAACCTGGATTATTCTGGTTAGTCACATTGCACTGCTATTATTTTAAACAATACTGTATTTGGATTAAGTTTGGAACTCAGGTCTGAACTGAACTGAGGTCAGTTGGAACTAATTTAACAACACTTGTAATTTCATTTTTAAAGTTTCACACGCTGAGCTGTAATTAGAGTAGGTTTCACAATTGCAAATGTGCCAGAAGTATGAATGTGGCAATAGTAATCCATATACAAACATGCTGTTCACATGATATTTACTCATTCTTCTGCAGTGGTCAGCATTATGGTGAATCCAGTTTGTATTTTGGTAACACTGATCATGAATCTTGATGGGATTAAATTTCATCATAGAGTGCCATGCACACACATGCATTCATCCACACCTACAGCAATTTATCAATCACCTACAACTTTTTGGGGACAGAGGGTAAACTGGAGAGCCAAAAAGAAGCCTAGGTAAATCAAGCTCTCAAAGCAAGAATTGAGCCCTATCAAAAAACAGTAAATATAGAGTGCTACTTGGGTAAAGTATACATTTATCTAGAGCTATCCAGTGTTAGGATTCTACTTGTTAAGTATTCTTTTAAATAAATCTGAGGCACTGAGTAAGAAAATGATTGAACAAGGGAGCCTAGAGCTGTAAGGTGCAGCTACATGGTGTGCTACAGAGTCAGGCTTTTCACAGATTAGCATTAGCATTCTAATATTTTAAATATTTTTGTCCAAACTTCACATTGGGGGTTCTACCTGGAACCGTCTCTAAATGGTAAAAGTTGTTGCAGGGTACAATGAAGTGTTTTTATAAAGGGACCATAAAAGTGGTAAATGGAACCATTTTTTTCCATTTGGTGAATACATTACCATAGACAGACCTATACTTTCGCCTAACTACATTTTCAAACATTACAACTTACGCACACACAACTAATTTTGTGAGTGCCGACGCTGATTTAAATTTCAAACAAATCTAAACAGATCTGTCAAAAAATCCACAGCAATTTATTTTATGCAAGTTTCACTACTTATCTAGTGATCTTGCATTGCGAACATTTTTCAAAACATTTTATCGTATTTTCAGCTATTATTAAACTAGTTTACATTCGAGAGATTTAAAATTAAGCTGGTGTTAGTTAGCCTTAGCTAGTGATCTTCTATGTTCCCTGGATCATTTAAAAATGGGAACTAATTTACCATCAGTAATAAAAAATCTGTTTATTATAGACAGACATGTTTTTCTTTTGTTGAGTCTTGTCGTATATTTTTCATACTGAATGTGTTATATGAAGAATGTAAGTTTGACTTGAATTGAATTGATGTATGTTGGTCCTGTTCATTTTACATTGTATTCACAGTAAATTATATTATATAATCTTATATATTGTATAATATTGGTATTATTATATAATATTGTGCCTGCAGGAGTTTCCACTATTTAAAAAATGGCAAGCTGTATTTCTGTAAATAACTCCATCATAATGAGTGATCGAAGACCAGGAGCATTTCACACAGAATACAAACGTGATGTGGACAAAGCAGACTTTCTGGTGAAGCTCAACAAATTCAACACAGAAAGAAATGATCAATGTTTGGGGCAGCCAGAAGAACACACTTTTTAATGTGTGAGGAAACGGAAATACTGACTAGTTCAATCAGATTCCCATAAAAGCAGGGCCAATCGATGGCCCAGTGCCCATGGGTAAGATGGAAAGTGTGGAGAATTGAACATTCACAGACACACACATAGCATCGCAAACTGCTTGAATTCAGCAGGGCCAGCTGGGATTATCTATTGATCAATGAAACATGAGCGAGAAAGGTCAATGAGAGATGTCATCTGTTGTCAGCTGTTTCTGGTGTAGATCCATTGAGTTTTTGCTGCTGCTGTTTGGTGGGGGTGTAACGGTTCACGTATTCGTATCGAAATATTTCGGCACAGAGCTTTCGTTTCGTTTACTGAATGCTATGGATTCTTTAGTGTTTTATGTCCAGCTTCAAGAGTTTATTTTAAAAGCAGAAAATCCTGACAATTCCGCATATCAAGGAAGTGAATAAATGAAGACTGGAAGGAATAAAGACGTGTTAAAGTATGCTGAAATAACTAGAACAGTTAAGTAGAACATTAAATGTATTAAATATAAACACACACACACACACACACACACACACACACACACACACACACACACACACACACACACACACACACACACACACACACACATCTGCATTACCCAAATTGGGTCCAACAAAGATATTTCATTACATGTTTTCCATTTATTTAATTTAATTTAATCAATTTAATTTGTGCCAATTTAATTGATTACTCAATTTAATCAATGTAATAATTTTTTTTATCTCATTCATTTAATTAATTATTTTGATAAACTCTTTACTTGTTTGTATTGTGATGGTGATTTTCAAACACAGTGTGCATCTAAGAAGGAGGATAGGGGGCACTTTTCAGTCACGAACACAAACACTACTCTTAGTCTTAGCTCAGCTAGGCTCTCTGGTTTGTTGCATTTCCTTGATGAGAAAACAGCTGATTTCTAAACTATGCCCATGCCACCACAGTGTTTAACATTCAAGGATAGAGTATACACTGTCGGTCCTTCACAACAATCAACACGTTTTTTGGCATAGAACCACAGGGATGCCCTTTCCTGTTTCTTCATGACATGACAAGTCAGTACAAGAGTGAGAGAACCAAACGTGTGTTGAAGGACAGACTTCATAAATAAAGTTCCAATAAAGTCAATGCCAGCAACAAAAACAACAACAAACATGGGATTTATGGGCATATTAGCAGTAAATGTTACGATTATCAATTAAAGATTAGGAAAGATCATTCATTATTAAAATAAAAACTGCAATTTTTGGAAGATTTCTGCAGTAGAAAGAAGAAACACCAGTGAGTAGCTCAGTGGGTGTTGGATCAGAGGTTTGTGAATTCAAATACCAGCACTGGCAGGTCGCCGCCGCAGCGCCCTTGAGCAAGGCCCTTAACCCTCAAGTTGTATAAATTAGGTAATTTTATGAGGTTGTATTAAAAATTTAAAGACGCAAACGTGAAATTCTGCATGAAACTGGGCAAATAAGCCACAAAGACGTTTGACAATGACATACGTTTGACATGCGGTGATGCTTCAACAAGTCATTTGAGGTGTTATGAGTGGAACGCGCGCTTCAAGAGTGGAAGGACATCACCGGAAGACGGCGAGAGATCAGGAAGACCTTCGACGAGCTCAACCCCAAAAATGTCAGAATCATTCGGCAACTTGTGCATGTGATGATCGTCTGAGAACAATCCACGTGATCTCACTTCCACGCTCACACTACTCGCCAGATTTGACTCTTGCGGACTTCGCCGTCTTCTCGAAAATAAAGTTCCAGCTCAAAGTTCGCCGTTTTGACACTGTTACGGAATCGCAGAAAGGTGCATGAAGGTGATCGTGTGTAAACTTAGATAAATAAAGTACTTTCTTGTAAACAGTGCTAGTCTCGAAAAAAATTTATACCACCCCATAAATTGCTTGAATAAGGACATCTGCTAAATGCCAAACATGTAAATGTACTGTAATGCAAATGGCTTGTTATACTGTTTTCCTCATACACTATTACATAATTTTTAAAGTAAGATATATGCATGTATTGAGTGAAAACCTCTGAGATTTTAGTGATTTTATTTGTCAAAATACTTTTCTATTATAGTCATTGGTAAATGGAATGACAATAAAATATAGCATGTATCACTCATTAAAACTCTATGTTTAAACCTGGCTACAGATTCAGGCAGCAAGCAAATCAGAGTGGCTGATCTCTGTCTAAAAACAGCCCAGAGTAGAGGGCAGCTGACTGTCTGGCAGTATATTGTCAGCCTCTGGCAGGACAACACAACCCTCCCATTGAAAAAGTTCCCTTGTAATGAGGTCATGCTGCCCAGGAACCCAATCATTGATAAAGACAATAGATGCATACCGTGGCCCATTCATAACCAAACTGACTCACACCAGTCGAAACACTACAAATGAACCAAACACACGCCCTGCTTCTGGAAAACATCACAGGGTGGCTTGACTAATCATTTTCCTGGGCTGAAGTGTGATCACAAATAAAAGTAATTTAAAGCTGCTGCTGCTGAATGCCAAACACAAAGTGTTGTAAAAGCAGATATGACCACAATGCAAATTACAGGTACTTATTAATGTACTCTTTTTCACAATAACAATCAACATAAACAGGGACATACAGAGTTTTCTGTGAGGACACACTGTAGTTAGTCAAAGGTAACACTCACTTTATGTTTGCCAACTTGGGAAAATCTTCAAGAGAGAGATAGAAGCTGGGGAGAAAACTGTTAATATAAATGAAGTAAAAAAAAGAATTAAAAAGTTAACTATAAACAGATAAATAGGGATCATGGGTATAGTGTGTTTTGGAGAACTGGGATGCTTCTCTCTCTTTCTCTCGTTCAAGTTAAACATGTTCTGAGGTACACAGGAGCTTTGAGGATGGATTTGGACTTTACTTAACGTCAACAGTCTGCTTCAATGGCTCAGGACCACCAGTTGCACTTAATCACCTATCACACAACAACAACGATGAACTGTACACTAAATGGACATTCGGTGCCACCCAGATGAGGCCTCTTAAGTCCGATTCCTCTCAGAGGTTTCTTCCTCATCCCATCTCAGGGAGTTTTTCCTTGTCACAGTTGCCACTGGTTCTCTCATTAAGGACCAACTTACAATTATTAAAGGAACAAACCTATACATTTTTTATTATCACAATAGAATAGAATAGCCTTTATTTGTCACATATACATTAACAGCACAGTGAAATTCATTCTTCGCATATCCCAGCTTGCTCAAAAGCTGGGGTCAGAGCGAAGAGTCAGCCATGATATGGCGCCCCTGGAGCACAGAGGATTAAGGGCCTTGCTCAAGGGCCCAAGAGTGGCAGCTTGGCGATACCGGGGCTTGAACCCCCGACCTTCCGATCAGTAATCCGGCGCCTTAACCACCAAGTAGCTACCACCTCCCCCTCCCCCACTTTATCTGTGTAAAGCTGGTCTTAGACAACGCCCATTCTTAAAAGCGCTATACCAACAAAAATCGAATTGAACTGAATTAAATTTAATAATAAAATATCAATTTCTATTTGGTCACAGTAACTCAGTTTTGCAATGTATTAAAATATCTATTCTTTAATTCAATATGTTTGCTTTTTAATATTAAATGTAATTCATTTTACAATTAATGAAATTCTAAAATAGCTGTCGTGGACCTTTGGCAGTTTTGCCATGAAAAATCATGGTATTAAATTCATTAAAAAAAGGAAAAATAATTCCACAGCATTATGATGCAAATATATACTGCTATCTTACATTATATTAACACTACACACATTGTTTTTGGTCTAGATGGCCATGCAGTCTAGTGCTACCTTTACATAACCTTCTGCAGGCAAGAAAAAAAAGAAAAAAAAAAATTGCCCACTCCAAACTGATGCTACAATATAAAATAAAGTGTGTTTTCCATTCAGAAAAAAAACTTTCAGGATTTATCCATTTAAAATCGAACAGCTAAGTAGGGTTACTTATTTTGTTAAATCCCCAAAAAGCAGTAGGTCAATTGCAGCATGAAATATTTGCGTTTTAATCGTGTTGGTATTAGAGCCCAAATCTCTGACAGTGACATTATTTCCTGTTCCTCTATCTTGTGCATCTCACACTGAATGAGATCATGGAAGATCTCTGGTTTAGAAGGGGGAAAAATAGCTTTACATTCTCAGATACTTCATAAATTGATTTTGTTGTGAAATAACAAAAGATATAACCATGGTAATAATTGAAAAAATATATTTAGAGCTAATCTATTTCATTTGCTAACACCAGTAACAACTTGCCAGACTTGGTCCAGGGTTCAAAGGACAACTAGGAGTTTAAAATAAATTACTCTCTGGGCAAGAAAGAAAAAGGAATACTGATGGTTCAATGTTACCAATTGTTTCCATTAGTGAAGATAGGTTTTTCTGTATACAGCAATCTGAGGGTGGGACTCGCTAATCAGAAAGGTTACAGAAGCAATATTGCTTGATTAATGCTTGTTCTTAAGTCCTTCTGGATCCAATAAAACCTTTAATATCAGTTTTTTTAGATAGCTATATAAATGGCTCTTGTAATATAAAAACTGGGGGGGGAAACGGGTCACAGTTCGGTTCAATATTGGTACGGATGGGGGGCAAATGCAAAACATTAAATTGCTTGTCGTTTTTTATTAGTTTTTTATTATTAGTAACATTTGTAAGCATTAACATTTTAAAAACTATTTTAAATTAAATGCTTGCTTGGTAAAATAAAAGATATACAAATATAATAGAATAAATCAAATGAATGCAATACACTTTTTTATTACATTGATTAAATTATGCAATTTATTAAATTGGCACAAATGAAATTGATTGAATAAAATTCATTAAATAGAAAAACTTATTTCAATATTTTACATTTGTTAGACACTATTTGGGTAATACAGATGTGTATATATGTGTGTGTGTGTTTAACATTTAATTTTCTAAAGTTATGTTCCACTCAGCTTGTTAGAGAAGTGAAGAAAAGAGTGCAGGCAGGGTGGAGTGGGTGGAGAAGAGTGATAGCAGGAGTGATTTGTGATAGAAGAGTATCTGTGAGAGTGAAAGGGAAAGTTTATAGGACTGTGGTGAGACCTGAGATGTTGTATGGATTAGAGACAGTGGCATTGAGTAAAATAATTTTTTTGCCCCAAGGGGATAAATAAAGGTCTAAACTAACTACAACTACAAGACAGGAGGTGGAGCTGGAGGTAGCAGAACTGAAGATGTTGAGGTTTTTGTTGGGAGTGACGACAATGGACAGGATTGGAAATGAGTTTATTAGAGGGGCAGTGCATGTAGGACGTTTTGGTGACAAGGTGAGGGAGGCGAGATTGAGATGGTTTGGACATGTGCAGAGGAAGGAAATTTGAAATGAAATGAAAACATATACATGCAGTGCCAGTGTGAAAATAATAATTTAGGCAGACATACTGAATTGTAGGGTATTTTGATCAAACTGAGATTACAAAAAGGTATATCATTTTAGTGACCTTGCATGCCAGGTCATCTAAAAAGGTTACAGTCATGATTTACCTTCTTATCAGGATTTTTTATGGTCTTGTTGCCAGAACTCTGGTATAAAAGATTGAGATCTTTTATGACATAATTCTCAATTCACATAACTTTTTAAAAAAAAATTGTTTCCAACAGATGATCTTCCAGAGTTAAAAAGGGACACTGGTTTGATCTTCGGCATCCTGTGCTACAGGAAAGATCACTAAATCCTGGATAGGATTAATATGGCACATTAGACAATTGTTTGGCAATGTCTTTAAAAGTAGGAAATTAATAAGGAATAATAAAAATTTACAAAAATTTAGGAGGACAAGCATTACAGATCGAGTATTTTTTTCATTTAAGGCCAGAAGATCACAATCACAAAACCCTTTTACACTAATGTATGTAACATGATCTTTGTTCCTGGATAGAAAGTTGTATTTTTTTTTATTACTTATGCATCAAAAGGTTAGAATGCCTATTAGTCTTCACAACACATTTTTTCAGTATTTTAAATATTATATTAATATTAATATTTTTATTTTAAAAATGTACCTAATTTTATTGAGAAAACAATTGAATTTGCGTTTTTTTAAAGGGGAAAACGTATTTAAATCAAAATAGATTTTTAGTAAGGTTTTTACAAAAATGACCACAAATTATTTGTTTCATGAAAATATTTTCTATAAAACAAAACAAAAAAAAACCCAACTGAAACATCTAGACCATTATTAACTACATGGAGAACCGCAGAGAATGTCAAGGGTACAGGAGTGATTTATATCTTATATATTTAACTTTTTCACACTTTAGGTATTCAGTGATCTAGTATTTGTTCAAACCTTAAGGAATCTTGGTATTAAATTCATGTCTCTATAAAAATATTTCATGCCATAAAGAGTCTTAGAGGTAACTTTAGGTCAATAAATTAACCATCATTCAAACCTCATTGTTGCCAACACATACTGTAGGGCACCAAACCTTCCAGTAGAAGCTTTATACACCGTTTATGGCTAATGGTTCAGTGCATCTTTAAAGAGTGGTAACTCTTGTTGCAAGTTCCTTCTGATGCTCACAGATGTGTCTATTTTTTTTTTTTTGCACTTTATTATTTTCCCTCGTTTTTCATCTCTGATTAATACTTTTAATTATAAATGCTTCCTCTTGTTGTTATGTTAATATCTGGAAATACAGTACCGAAGCCACAGACCCTTCATAAATGTTTGTGAGCTTTATGATTAAGGGTTTCAGGCCTGGGTTTTCTTCGCCTGTTGAGCTGCACACAGCGCCGGTGGCCGCCTTTCCAGCTTTCCAGGAATATTTCAGATAAATCAGGTGTGATGGCTGAATGGAAAAGTCGTTTTTTTGCCATTTTCTCCTACATTTTTTTTAGTTCTCTTTCCAAATGTTCTTTTAAACACCAGTATTCTTATTTTCCAGTTGGACTGTATTCAATGAGCAGGTTTGGTGTAAAGGGGAAAAAAAGGTCCTTCACACACAGAGAGCGTGTAATAAAATATTTCTCCTTCTTCTGGATCTTGTCCCTTTTTTTCCTTTCCATTCAATGTGCAGGCAACTCCAACCTGTTACTCGCCTCATTTTAGCGCTAGCACACTTTTACACTCATCAGATACGTTTCAATGCTAGGTTCAGGCAGTGGCACAGCACACATCCGGAGAGGAAAAACAAGGAAATTACACAGATAACGTAAGAGTGGTCAAGGGGAAAATAGGCAGACAAAAAAATTAAGCCAAGAGCTCTGCTTCACACCTCTGTTAGCTTTAATTACAGTGATTAAAAACAGATAGCCTGGAGGCACGGATGGACGGGAATGTGGCTTTTAGCTCACTAGTATAAGGCCTAGTTTTGTCCCTGGCAGATATTTTTAGCTCTGGCAGGAGACCTTCTTGTTTTTCTGGGAGATCGACACTATGTGTGGAGATGGTGACTGCTTTCAGCTGTAGAGGATTAGGAAAGGTGTGACGTAAAGGAGTTTGCATGCAGACATGGTTATTTCCGAGGTCAAGAGTTCTTGGTCTTTTTTGTTTAAGGGGGTTGTGTTTGGTTTGACCTTGAATCTTTCAAACATCTGTGGATAGAACTGTTGAATTATGACAAGCTGTTGAGTAAATGCCATGCATGCATGCATTATTAGTGTGCAGATCAAGAAAACAGTTTGTGGAACAAATAGGAAGCAAGCATGGAGGGTGTACACTCTTGAATAATCCTGAATCACAGACTCTTTCAGCATGGTCTAATTCAAGCCATGCACTGTTAAGTGAGTTTTGAGGTCTATGGGCCATACCAACAAGCTTACAAACAACGTGTTTGGCTACCAAAACGGAGTGCTGTTGACTGACTCAGTCTTTTCATGACAAGGCAAGAAAACAAATACAAGCACAGAGTTCATAGAAAGTGAAAGAACAGTGTACCTTAGAGCATTTCTGATGTCAAAATGTCTGTGATGATTCACACTCACATTTATTTTCTCTGAGTAACATCATAAACAAACAATTCTTCTTTTCATTCTACGGATTCGTGTTTTAAATTTAGTTTTACCGGTTGAAACTATAATTTGACAATAATTTTGCACTTAAATTAATCTCCAGTGCTCACATTGGTGCATCAGAACTGGTCTGTGTTTGAGGTAGGCTTAATTTTTTTGTGAAAATGAAATTTTTTTCTAGGCCTGGGACTGTCCTTTACAGAACTGGTAGAGTTCTATGAGAAACATTGCCAGACTGTTCCAAACGGGAACGTCATAAAAGCCCCATTGAAGACCCAGCACTGTAGAGCTTCCACTTCTGGATTTGCCACTACATTAAAGGTTAGAAGAATCTGTTCATTTAACTGCTCTCCCACCTCTTACACTATAGTCCATTAAAAGGCCTTGCAACCTTGGTATCAAAAGGTTTCGAGACTAATGGTGCTAACTGGTGCTATTCTATCCAACTCTGAGATTTCATCACGGACAGCAAGTTAGAACAAAAAGCAAACGTGAAAATTCTGGGCAAATCTGCTAAAGAGACATTTGACATGACATACGTTTGACGATGTTGCAATGAGTTTTTCGAGGTGTTTTGAGTGGCACGAGTGCTTCAAGAACGGAAGAACATCACTGGAAGACGACGAAAAGACGACTTCCAGAAACATTCCAGAAGCGCCAGTAACGCTGGGAGCGCTGTTTTGCTGTGCAAAGGGTTTATTTTTAAAGTGATAGTGTGTAAACATAGATAAATAAGGTACTTTCTTGTATACAAAGCTAGTTTTTAAACTTTTTGATACCACCTTGTAGATGGGATGCCAGACTATCATAAGGCAGTACCCACAAAAATAATGTTATGGCAATTTAGTGTAGCCAGTATGAACGTTGATGGTATGAAAGATCATGATTGAAACTATTCACTTTTAGCTGAACAGTTCCACTGCATTAAGTTTTTTAAACAAACAATAAAAACATATGGAACGTGGTTATGTTAATGTCGAATTGATAAGACTTTCGAGAAATTAACTGACTATAACTTTATAATTTTTTTTATAAATAACCACAACAATGAGATGCAAAACATCTAAGAGGACCCAAGTACCATCTACAGTCTATGTAAACTAAATTAAATGTCTGATGCTCTATTGGATTGAACTATTTTTTTTTCTGTCTTTTCCTGCATTATTGGTTAAATTTGGTTCAGCAAAATCAACATCAACATTAGGCTTAAAACACATACTGACTTCATTTGCAAGAGACTTTAATTCAATTAGTTGGTCCTCCATTTGCTGCTAAGTTTATGCAATGGAAAATCACCTCTTGATCTACAGAATCTCAACAAAGTCTGCTGACAACAAAAGAGAAAACATAATTGAAGCCAGTGTAAATGGACAGCCAGCTGCCAAAAGAGATCAGGTTCTGGATCCTGGCATTCCTTTCCTTCACATGCCACTTTATGCCATGTTCCAAATTAATTATACAGCAGCATGTAATAGCAATATCAAAGACAAAATTTTTTTTAATTTTTCTGCTAAAAACCTATCCAGCTTTTCTTTTGTTCACCTAAAAAAACAAGCTAAAGAACCACATGAACACAAAATATAATTTTCATATAGCTTTCAATCAGTGCTGTTTTCATGCATGCTTTATATTTATATCTAAATATTTTACAACAAGTTCAAGACTTTTAATGCACCACCTGCCTTGTATTTCTTGTCTATAGCAAGGATGTATTAAATAGTTTCCAGACCTAAGTAAAATCTCAAGTGGAATGTAAAGAACATAGGCATAGGCAGCATAGGAATGTTGTTTTCAGTTGTCCAAACATCTTAAACACGTTTAATTGTGCAGAACTTTTACGAAATGAAACACGAACTCTAAACTGTCTACATCAATGAATAAACTACGACAGGGCATTTTTGTGTTTATAAAATAAAAGAAAAAATTTCAAAGAGTGGCTTTATTATTTATTACATTTATGCACTTAGCCGCTACTACTGCATGTAGTACCACCACGCTAGCATTCATTATTATATCTCTAACATTAAAAGTCCCGGTTTGACTTGAACACCTGTCATATGAAGAGGAGTATAAAAGGAACCAAACATATACGTCTGCATTACATGAAATGTCAGCTAGCAAGATCACTGTAGAGCAATACCAAATACAAATAATGTGATTTTGCTTCTCCTTAGTATTCCTCCCTGAGTATAAACACCCATTTGTGATCTGGACTGGCTTTATATCTTTTAAGCTATATATGTAGATCCACCTCAGAAAACCTTTTATATGTCCTTGTGACTGAATCTTAGAAAAGAAATGGTCCAAAAATTAGATTTTTATATTAATGTTATTTTTTTCAAATTAATATTAGCTACTATGTTGGCTAAACAATCAATTGAGAAAATTTTAGATAAATGCATTTGTATGATGGCGATGTCTCAAATCTTGCTAGCTACATATGACACGTTGATTAAGTTGATAGAAAATGAATATAAGCCTAGGTTGTAAGCAGATATTGGCCTGCACTGTATATTTGTCGAAACAAAGAGAAAAAAGCTAATAAACTGAGCCACAGAAAAGAGTTAATTTGATTGTCAAGAGTTGGAATCTCATCAATGCCATAGCTACATGTGGCCAGAAGCCAAGGGAGTAAAACTGTCTATCCTGTCTGGGTGGGAGGGATGGAAATTTCTCTTTTCTTCATTGTCCACAGTGACACAACCCAGTTGTGGGTCTGTAAGTTATGCAAAAGAATTGTTCCTCCAAGCGTGTGCAGTATGAGCAGCATATTGAAAAAATATGGTTGGATGGCTTCAACAGCAAACTGCCTGAATGAATCAATGATTATTTCCCCATAAGTCCCCCCCCCCCCCCCCCCCCAGTCTTATGGACTAATAAAAAGAATGTTTAATTATCAGCATTACCCACTCATCAGTCCTTGTCCTCATCCCCTGATTTAACGTCACTTAAACAATCTAACGTATGGGATCATCTCCTATTGCTTATATACAATGCTTTTAAATTTGTTAGTAGGTTTCAAAATATTTCTTTAAAATATATTAAAAAGAGAAAAGTTTCTGTTCAGGAAAGTCATATTCTTTTTCGATAGCCTTTAAAAATGCTTTTGACAAAAGAGGAACACATTCCAGAGAGATTTACATTTTGTCATTTAATACAAATGAGTGGTTGAGGTTAAAGGCCATGCTCATTTGCCCAGCAGTGGCAACATGATGTTGCTGGGATTTGAGCGCACAGCATTTCAATCAGAGGTCAAACATCATAACCACTGAGCTACCACTTTTCATAAAAAAAAATGTATGTCTATAGTTAGCAAGTTCTAGCAAGGGTGCAATAGACTTTAACAGAAAACACAGTTAGTACAACACTGTTGCCAAAATTTGGAGCCAAAGTTGGAAGAGTCACCTCAAAGTGTGCAGGAAATTAAAATTGAAATAGAAAATAAAGCAAAATTTCACTAGGCAAAAGGTTTTCCCAGTTCAACACACATACACACACTTTTCCAATAGTGCACTTATTGTTTAAGACAATTAATTTTGTATATATTTTGTATATGAAATTATAATATAGTAAAGATTTGAGGTGTATAATCATTAAACGTCATGATTAGAGGTCAACCGATTCGTCGTTTTTGTTGATTAATTGGCGCTGATAGTTGATTTGCTGGAAATAACGGCAAAAATCCATAGTTTTTCCAGGTAGGGTCTGTGGCTGGAGCAGCTGCGAAGGTTCACTTTTATAACAAGAGCGGCCTCTAGAGGTGAATCGCTAACTGTTTGTTTTTAACACGTGAGACTGCGTGCTGCACAGAGAGTGCCCGTTGCCTGGAGAGAGCACAGTGCACAGTGATTGCTATATCATATTATAATTTATATAATTTTATGCATTATAATTATATTCATATTTATTTCATTTGGCATATGTTCATGATCTAGGATTTTTTTTTTTTTGAAAATTTCAGTACTTTTTACATGGTGTATTGTTTTTTTGTTGTTGTTGTTTTTTGTTTTTATCCAGTAACCATTATTAAAATAATTCGGCATATATGATCAACCTAGCTATATCTGTAAAATACACTATCGGTCGAACTCTAATCACAGTGTCTGGGTAGTATGTAGTGTGATTAATTCCTTGCAAAAGGGTGCAAAGCATTAATTCAATTCACTGCTATTGGGTCAGAGAATACGGTGTAAGGTTTTGGAAACTCGGCTTCATGTTTGGTTACATTTTATTGTTGAAGTGATTAGGGGGGAAAAAATAACCTGCTGTCCAATTGCTTCATTTGCATTGCCAGTCAAGTGTATCAGCCATAGTATTGCTTTTGAAGAGAAGATGATGCAGTGCCTCAAGGCAACTTTGGACAGATTTGCAGGGCAAAAGAGCAGCTTGATGGAAAAATTAGACCTGTGGCAGGGAATTTGTGTTTGTAGGTTTGGTGTGTGTGTGTGTCTTTATTTAGCATCTGGATCTAATCAGTAACTGTTACTCTACTTAAAAGCCTAGTGTAGCCTCAAAGTGCCCAATTGTGTGTGCATTCAAAGAAAATTCACAATGTTAAATAAAAAAAAGTGGGAAAAAAATAGAAATAAATTGTATCTTTTTTTTATTCAATAAATAATCCATTATTTTAGGCATCTAGCACCTTCTGTCATCAATATGGTCTCTCCATATTAAGCTTCAGTCATTTTTTTTAGATGCAATGCTTCAGTTCAATTCAGTACAGCAACAAGAAACTGATTTTATCCCATTTTTCCATTTTGTAATGATACGTGTATTACTTGTAAAGCAATTAGTAGATGACCTAATCCAGATCAACTTTGTAATATCCATCAAAACTATATCATCATGCTATTTCAAGAAGTTCTGGATTTAATACAATGAAAATTTTAATGCATGAACATTGAGGACACCATGGTTTATTTTTTATTTCTTCTAGTTATTATAAAAAAGTCCAATCCATTTCAGCTAATTTATAATATTCTTACAAATCTTTTCAAAAATGTTACTTATGCTGTGGAACCAGATGTATTTTTTTCACGTTTCAAATCACTTTCCCACAGCTGCAGTAGCGTGTGAACATCCATTCAGCATAAGAGTGCTCATGTGATGCCTTTGCTGCTATTACTTAACTAATTAACACTTCCAGCAGTGGAGAACACATTTCCTTTTGCTCTTCCTTTCTGTCTCACACTCTCTTATGCTCACACACATGCACAGAGACACATAAACCGCTGCTCAAAGGGGGGAAAAAATCGGCAGAGTCCAAGCACCAGACACGCAAGCGGATATACTTTGGATATGAGTTTTCATGAGGGACTGCTGTGTTTCATTTTTCATTGCTGGCCTAGCCGCTCTGTGGCCTCTCAGGGCCAGCCCCTTGTCCAGCAGAGCTACATATGGATGTTAACTAGTAGCAGAGTGCACACACTTTCAGATCCCAGTCACTGCCGCCCACAGCCCCAGCGCTCCATACCAGATGGGTGCATCACCTCACTTTGGAAAAAATGAATGCTTCCTAATGTTTTTCGAATGAAGACAGGTATTTGAGAGGCACACAACAGCCTCATCCTAGTCACACATAGAAACCACAAGGAGATCTGTTTACTATATGGAGATGACAGTTGGTACCAACATCCCTGTGAGCGATACCACAGATTGCTCTTTAATTACCAAAAAAAAAAAAGGAAATTGGAATAAAAATGAAGCAGCACAAACAATGTTAAAACTGATCTGGTAGTTTTTTCAAGTAAGACGAAGAATACAAGTCAATAAAAAACAGGCTCATTTTTATTCAGTGTGATGCATTCTGCATAAACTGCCTGAGAAAGACCTCCAAGTTAATCCACTGCGCAGTGGCAATTAATACGCAACTTTGGGCTATTGGTGTAATTACTGCAACCACTGTCAGGTCCTTGATCATGTGTGAACACTATGCCTTGACTTTTAGTCAACAGGAGATGCATCTCAGTCTATGGTGGTGTATTGTTTGAAGTGAGCTGACCTGTGGAGACAGAGCAGAAGCCCTGCCGAGATGACAGAGCAGACTTTGGGGAGGAAGACATCAGGGCCACTCCAAGCCCTCACAACATCCCCTTTAATTATTTTTATAATGTGAGTGAAAAAGTGAGTGGAAACTATGCACATTCCAGGCTCCTGTGGTGTTGAAGGGACTTTTTTTAAATTTTTTTTTACTCTGTGGTATCGCTGCAGGGTTGGATCAATTTACGCTCCACAATCTCAAGCGCACGCACGGACATACACACACTTCGGGTTTGTGATGGGTTTTGGTCTGGGCATGGTGACAAAAGAAACATGTTTAAGTTCACCAGGGCCTTGGCTCCTCTTGGGTCTCCAGTCACTCTGACCTAACTCATGCCAGTGCACTTTTTCAAACTATATGACCTTAATTTAAGATTTTAATAAAGCAAAGGGCAAGAATGGGCAATATCTACATGATCACCTGTTAACCATATTAGCACCTTCAACACAGCAGATGCCTGTGCAGAACTCACAACATCATCAAGGACTACTTACATCCCAGTTACAAACTGGGTAAATATAAACTGTTGCATTTATATTTGTGACAGACAGACTGATTCAGACAGACCTATTCAGCAGTGGAAGCTTGGTGGTGCATGGATTTGAACCCAGGACCTTCTGAGCCAAATCCCTTAACCACTGAGCTACCACCTCTCCTTCCATCAAGAAGAAGATACAGGAACATACGTACCAGAACCAGCAGGTTCAGGCCCAGCTTTTTTCCATCTGCCATCGCCCTGAAGTCAACGCTAGGACACTGATGGCTCACTGATACTTTTCTGATTCTACTGCAATAATCATCCTGCAGTTCTGCTCCACTCTGCACATTCTATATCATTCTGGACAATTATCCTGTATTTGATTATTACTCTATTCAATCATTTGATTAAATGATCCTGTATATAATTCATTGGTTTAGCCCAGATTATCCTCATACCTACAGTATACATCAGTATATACACTGTTTATAACTTTTGTACAGTTGTACATACAATGTACATATCCCATACTGTACATTTGTTCGCATCTTATGCACATCCTGCACTAATGTAACCTCTCAACATTTGTTTCTATTTTATTTATATATATATATATATATATATATATATATATATATATATAATGTTTATATGTATTTTTAATGTACCTGCTCTCCAGCTTCTGCACATTTTTACACTGCACAGAACTTTTATCTATCTATCTATCTATCTATCTATCTATCTATCTATCTATCTATCTATCTATCTATCTATCTATCTATCTATCTATCTAAATGCTTCATTATTTAAACAACAAGCATTTCTTCATTTGGAGCACTTCTAACATTGGTCTTATACATTACTGCTGTATGCTTTGATCACTGTTTTGTATAGGCTCTGACTAGCAATGATACCCTCTCATCAGTATCTCGTGTTTTTATTCCTATTGGCATTTGAATTTTGATGTTTGTTTCTACCACGTGCTCTGCCTGTGACATTACAGCCTGTTCTGTTCTTGCATTCTCTGCACATACACTCATTCTAGCACTCGTTTTATTCCTCCAGCATCCTCTGTCTTGCCCCTTTCCCTTGGTCATTTCCTTGTTATGCTCACCCACCAGAATGTGGAACTGCTCCACTTCATGCGAGCACAAAACCGCAAGTGTTGTTCTAGCTGGAGCATGCCCAAATGCTGCCGCACCCGAGCATGCACTCTTTCTCTCTTCCTTTAGGAATGATTGGGGGGGTGTTAAGCGCCTGGTGACTGCTCTGTCTGTCTCAATGTGTGCACCCCTTTCGCCATGGCTGGCATGGATCCAATAGTATTTCAAAGCAGAAAGCATAGTTCATGAATGAAAAGCATGCTTGTGACATTACTGGTAAGATTTGAATCATCCAGGACAATGACTGGTTCAGTATAATCCAGCATGTGCTTGAGAAAAGACTTAGATTGCAAAAGCGCACTCAGGAATTACATTGCAATAGACCATTATTAGATAGTTCGCGTACCCATTAATGCAGTAATGGTAAAAAAATAGTTTTCTCATTTGGTAATGTTTTTTTCCTGAGCTTTTGTGACAGTCAAATCCATATCACACTGTAAATTATGTAAATAGACATCATGGAATACCTTTGGGAAAATGTTTATCTGGTTGTATATCAGTGTGGTAGTTATCATGACAAGTCTAATGTCTAATTACAATGGTGGCTCTAGATATTATATTTACCACCAATCAGACAACATTCTGACCACCTGCCTAATATTGTGTTGGGCTCCCTTTTGCTGCAAACTCATCTGTTGGATCGGCTCACATGGGCCAGCCTTCATCAATGAGCCCAGGGCTCAGGTTGTACAGAGGGGGCACCTGGGATGGATGCAAGAAGCCCAGTGCTGGACAGAAAAAAAAACAATAGGCAGAAGATCAGCCTGAACATATGAGATCCTGGCTGGATAGCACAATCAAGCAAAATACATAAAAACCTATATGTTGGACAACTTAAGCCCCAGCAAGACAACATCGGCTTTAGTATGAGCTTGCTTAAAGAGGTCCCAAAGTGGTTTAAAGAAACACTAGGCTGGAGAGAAAAAACCTAGATGGGACAGCTGAACGGAAAAATAAACCCAGGATGGACATAAGGATCCCTGGCTGAACTGCCAAAATCACAAGATACATAGACAAACCCCAGAGTACCTATCAAGCAAGGCTGGTATATAGATGCCTCTGTTTGAAGAAAGGCTGTGCGCAAGAAGGAAGTCCGAGGCTGCATATCATTAACCAGAAGGTGGTTTACTAGTTCCTCAGGCTGGACAGAATAAGCTCCAGGCTGGGTGAAAGAAACCTCCACTGGACAAACACAACCAGGCAAGATAGACTAAAACCAAGAGATATATTTTAATTCCCAAATTTGTAAGTCTGAAAGCTTTTTCCATTCAAATAAAAGGGTATTTTACAGAAAGAGACATATACATTTTATGGGTGAAAAAATATTGGGACACTTGACCTTTATGTCACCTTATGTGTGTTTTTCATCCAAATGTTAGAGGCAAAAAAAAGGTTAGAGGCAATTTATAGAATGTCTTAGAAATAATTTAGAAATAATGTTTCCTTCACTTACAATGCCCCTGTGCAAGTAAAAGATTTTGAGTGGCCTGCTATTGAGCTCTAAAATTTGTATCCCTATTGAACACCTTTAGGATGTATTGGAAGGTTGACTGCACCCCAGGCCTCCCCACTTTACCTACATCAGTACCTGACTTTACTAACACCCTTGTAGCTGGATGAGCACAAATGTCCACAACCAAAATGGAGTGTATTATAACATCAAATGGGGGACTACATATGGAATGGAATGTTCAGAATGCACATATAAATCTTATCGTCAGATGTCCACAAACATTTGTCTATATATAGTGTACATCACATCAACTTACAGTAGATTCCCATTAGAAAATAATTTCCTTTAGTTTTTAGTTTAAGCAAATAAAATATATAATTATAATCACATCCATTAGGCCTAAGACATAAGCTTAAGATGGCTCGGAGTTTATGTGGTTTTGCAAGTGGTAGTGAAAACGGAATCGGTCAGAGTGACATGCCATTAATTTGAACCATTAATATTTTTATTATTCTTTTGGGTTTTTATATGGCTGCTGACTGCCTACACTAAGTATTTGTTGCTCAGCACTCTTTCAGCCAAGACAAACATAAAACTCAGAACGGAAAAGAGGGTGAAAATGAATTATGCGCTTTAAAAAATACTGATTTCCAAAAACAAAGTATGTAAGCCCATTTCCAAACATCACTAGACCATTAATACAAGCCACTGACATGATTTCATACTCAAATTAAACTAAAGATACAAACAATATTATTGCTATTGTTTTTTTTTTAAAACCAACCTGATCACAATTAACTGCACAAGTATGAGAACTAACACTACCAAACCAGACAGCAAGGATTCAATTAGTCAGGCACACTAAATTTGCAATAACATATGACAACAGCCAAATAATCCAGATCTAACAAGAACTGTTGTTAATGTTTTGCTTGTGGTGAGGTGCTTTGTTGCCCGAAAACATATATATATATATATATATATATATATATATATATATATATATATATATATATATATATATATATATATATATATACATACAGTACAGACCAAAAGTTTGGACACACCTGCTCATTCAAAGAGTTTTCTGTATTTTCATGACTATGAAAATTTTAGAGTTACACTGAAGGCATCAAAGCTATGAATTAACACGTGGAATTATATATGGAATTATATACATAACAAAAAAGTGAACTGAAAATATGTCATATTGTAGGTTCTTCAAAGTAGGCATCAAAAGAATGCCAAAAGTGTGCAAAGCAGTAATCTAAGCAAAAGGTGGCTACTTTGAAGAACCTACAATATGACATATTTTCAGTTCACTTTTTTGTTATGTATATAATTCCATATATAATTCCACATGTGTTGTCCAAACTTTTGGTCTGTACTGTATATATTATATATATATATATATATATATATATATATATATATATATATATATATATATATATATATATATATATGTATATGTATATATACAGTGAGGAAAATAAGTATTTGAACACCCTGCTATTTTGCAAGTTCTCCCACTTAGAAATCATGGAGGGGTCTGAAATTGTCATCGTAGGTGCATGTCCACTGTGAGAGACATAATCTAAAAAAAAAAATCCAGAAATCACAATATATTATTTTTAAACTATTTATTTGTATGATACAGCTGCAAATAAGTATTTGAACACCTGTCTATCAGCTAGAATTCTGACCCTCAAAGACCTGTTAGTCTGCCTTTAAAATGTCCACCTCCACTACATTTATTATCCTAAATTAGATGCACCTGCTTGAGGTCGTTAGCTGCATAAAGACACCTGTCCACCCCATACAATCAGTAAGAATCCAACTACTAACATGGCCAAGACCAAAGAGCTGTCCAAAGACACTAGAGACAAAATTGTATATATATATATATATATATATATAAATATATATATTTATATATATATATATATATATATATATATATATATATATATATATATATATATATATATATATATATATATATATATACATACATATACACATACACACTATCTCTCACTCTCTCTCTCTCTCTCTCTCTCTCTCTCTCTCTCTCTCTCTATCTATCTATCTATCTATCTATCTATCTTCATCAATCTCATTTACAGGAACTTTTTTTTTTTTTCCCAAAAGTTTACCACAGATCAGTTTTCATAAAAAAATGCAGCACATAGAGTACCACACTTAGTGGCACTCTATGTATATAATAAAGTTAAAATTCAGGTTTTATACTAAAGAAATCTGAAACACAATCACCTCAATTAACCTCTTCCAATTTCATTTCTACTTAGGGTGACTAAAGTAGCCTAACTCTGGCCTATATGAATATGAAGACGTCTGGGATACCTCCAGGAAAGTTATCGCACACTTAATATTTGCAGGGAAATGGAAGCACGGTCCATGTTTTATTCCCCCTCCTCCCTGTAAAGAAAGCTGAATGATCCACTTCTTGGTTACAGACAATATCGTAAAATCTCTCTGAGGATTCAAACAGTCTCTTTCATTAAAGTTGACTGAGAATGAAACATTATAAATTTTGTTCATAAGAAAATGTAAAAGTTCCAAGATTTCACAGTCCCGCTCAGTGTATTACTTTTTCCATTTAAAAGTTTGGTTATTGATAACCCAAAGAATTGAAAATGTACTTGCTTTGTGGCTTACACACACTATTCTCTGAACAATCGTTCTAAGTTTTAATGAAATTCTCTACTTACATTGGTCTTTTCTTAAACACACTAAATCACATAATAGGATTTAAAACAAATATCTAAGGCAAGGGGTGAGGGTGGAGGGGTGGGGTTTATGGCAAATAAGCTATAGTAGACACCTCCAGGTAACACTCCAGTGGGCTCAGTGAGACTGGAGAAACTGGTAATAGTAATTAGCGAGGAAAGATGAGAAAGACTGAGCGAGAGAAAGAGCCTCATCTTGGTTTGATACACACCAGCCAATCACCAACCAAGACTGCCAGCAACATCATCACTTGAGGGAATGTGGGGTGAGAATCCAGGCCATGAACTGATTCACACCAACCTCACATAACCCCAAAAGGGCTTAGAAACTACTACTCGACAGCTTCAGTGGTATACATGTTTTGGCTACATTATTGGCTTAATTGTAGTAAGCTGACAGCTGCCTTTTGGGTTATAAGTTGTAGTATTGTAAAAATACTATAAATATATAAAAATCAAATACATTGTGTAGGACAGGTGTTTTAAAATGGTATCATGTATGTTAAAGGGACTATATGTAAGGCCTGGATGTTTATATATATATACACACACACACACACACACACACACACACACACACACACACACACACACACACACACTCACTGGCCACTTTATTAGGTACACCTTACTAGTACCGGGTTGGACCCCCTTTTGCCTTCAGAACTGCCTTAATCCTTCGTGGCATAAATTCAACAAGGTACTGGAAACATTCCTCAAAGATTTTGGTCCATATTGACATGATAGCATCACGCAGTTGCTGCAGATTTGTCGGCTGCACATCCATGGTGCAAATCTCCCGTTCCACTACATCCCAAAGGTGCTCTATTGGATTGAGATCTGGTGACTGTGGAGGCCATTTGAGTACAGTGAACTCATTGTCATGTTCAAGAAACCAGTCTGAGATGATTCGCGCTTTATGAAATGGCTCGTTATCCTGCTGGAAGTAGCCATCAGAAGATGGGTACACTATGGACATAAAGGGATGGACATGGTCAGCAACAATACTCAGGTAGGCTGTGGCGTTGACACGATGCTCAATTGGTACTAATGGGCCCAAAGTGTGCCAAGAAAATATCCCCCACACCATTACATCACCACCACCAGCCTGAACCGTTGATACAGGGCAGGATGGATCCATGCCTTCATGATGTTGACGCCAAATTCTGACCCTACCATCTGAATGTCGCAGCAGAAATCGAGACTCATCAGACCAGACAACGTAATTCCAATCTTTTATTGTCCAATTTTGGTGAGCCTGTGCAAATTGTAGCCTCAGTTTGCTGTTCTTAGCTGTCAGGAGTGGCACCCGGTGTGGTCTTCTGCTGCTGTAGCCTATCCGCCTCAAGGTTCGACGTGTTGTGCGTTCAGAGATGCTCTTCTGCATACTTCGGTTGTAACGAGTGGTTATTTGAGTTACTGTTGCCTTTCTATCAACTCAAACCAGTCTGGCCATTCTCCTCTGACCTCTGGCATCAACAAGGCATGTGCACCCGCAGAACTGCTACTCACTGGATATTTTCTCTTTTTCCGACCATTCTCTGTAAACCCTAGAGATGGTTGTGCAGGAAAATTCCAGTAGATCAGCAGTTTCTGAAATACTCAGACCAGTCCGCCTGGCACCAAAACCATGCCAGGTTCAAAGTCACTTAAATCACCTTTCTTCACCATTCTGACATTCGGTTTGAACTGCAGCAGATCGTCTTGACCATGTCTACATGCCTAAATGCATTGAGTTGCTGCCATGTGATTGGCTGATTAGAAATTTGCGATAAAGAGCAGTTGGACAGGTGTACCTAATAAAGTGGCCGGTGAGTGTATATATATATATATATATATATATATATATATATATATATATATATATATATATATACACACACACATACATATACACACATACACACATACCAAACAAATTATACCAAACAAATTATAAATACTAAGAACTGATCACAGTTACATGGAATGTCCTCAGACAGTCACTGTAAGTTCATAAATGTTGTCATAAAAGTTCTAAAAGAGAAAAAAAAATCAAGCTATACGCCAACACTTAGCCCATAAGTATGACTCCCTTTCCTAATATCTGCTCTGTGATGAAGTATTCATTTTGAAACCTTAAGACAAATGTGAAAAAAGTACACAGCCAGAGTATCACTAATTTTTAACATCTGCTTGCCCTTGTGTTAATGAACTGTCAGCACACATCAGGTCATAACCTGCCTTGATGAAGAACTGGAAAAAATTGCTACTTGCACGCATCACCAAGCTGCTGTTTAAAAAAACGTCATGACATGCGTGCAAATACTGATTTCATACATAACTTACAGCATGTTACTGAGGGTGCCAGTAATGCATTAATCAGTCTGAGGTTAGAGAGCAATGTGTGATCTGCATTTTTGTTTTGAAAGAGGTTTTATAAAAAGAAAAAAAACACACAATAAACTGGAATTGGGCTTTTAAAAGACTGATTTATCCTATCAATGTAGTATTTAGAAATAATTATTGTGCGAGGAAAAGGACTGCCGGACAATTAAATTATATAATATGTGGGAGAATGCGAGCAGTTTTGAGAGAATATCATGGAAAATATTAGCAGGATGGAAAATATTACAGGTGGTTGGATTCCATGAGATACTGTAATAATATAATGCTTTTTGTCTTTTTAATGACAAAAACGTATTCTGATCCCACCTCTATGTATGGCACTTATTCTCACACTCTCTCTCAGACACACACACACACACACACGTCTAATGAGTTGGTTTGGCCGACGTTGAGATATGGGCAAGAAATCATATTATGACTTAACGTGAACTGACGAACTGAGGAAAAGCTAATTTGTCTGATTCACACAGGTCTTCAGAGTGAGAGAATGAATGGGGGCGGTGGGGGGACTAAGAGAGCAAGCACGCAACACAGCCAGTTAGAATGAAAAAGCTGAGGCTTTCTGAAAAAAATTTGAAATAAATTACGATGAGAACACGGTGAACATGCAGCCATAATGATAATAAGAGTCTCATGCCTCAAATACAATTGTCAGGACCATTTCCTGAACAGCAAATTGTGCTTGATATGTTCAAACATTTGGAATTGGCAGGTTGAAAATCATGTTAAAACCCTGACATTGGCCATGTCCACGCTTTCTCTTCGTTTTGTCCTTCCGTCTACACTGAGACGGCGTTTTCAGTCAATGAAAATGTAGCTTTTTAAACAGTGTGGTCCGTGAAAATGGGGGCTTGCGAAAAAGATGGCGCAGTTTTATGCATCGCCGCGACATTTCAATGTGCCGGAATGTAATTAAAAAACGAGGCGGAAGTGATGCGGGTCGAAGCGTCTTACATTCTGCTTGTGTGGTACAGGGACGTAAGTGGTTTCTGACATTTCAGCATGGATAAGCAACTTTTGGGAAACGCTTTTAAATGAAAGTGTGGATGCGGAGTGTGTTTAGACCAAAACACCATTTTCCAATTTGGAGAAATAATACAAGAATATCTAGTGTGAAAATAGAAAAGAAAAAGAAAAGAGACCACCAATAAAGTAGTTACACTTTTAAGCATGTTGCACATATATTATGTATTATGTGTGTATTATGGTGACTTGGAGCAGCTCTGATTGTACAGTCGAATAGAAGCAGGGAGACAAGACACTTAGTCTGTCATTGAAGGAGCTGCTTAGAGATTAAACTGTTTCAAACAGGGGGTGAGAGTCGTTCTCCAGCAATGGTAATAATTTAGCCACCATCCTCCTTTCTCCCACCTCCTGTACAGTGTCCAGAGGAATCCCCAGGACTGAGCTGGACTTCCTGATCGGGCTTGTCCTGTCTCTTCCTCTCTGCAGTAGAGATGCACCAGCAGACCACACCATAAAATATGGCTGAGGCCACCACAGAGTCAAAAAAAGTCTTTAGTAGCTCTCCTTGCACTCCAAAAGACCTTAGTCTCCTCAGCAAAAAGAGTTCTCCGTCCTTTCTTATAAATTGCCTCAGTATTATCTGTCCAGTACAGTTTGCTGTTCAGATGAACACCCAGGTACTTGCAAGTGTCCACTCTCTCAATGTCCTTTCCCTGAATGTTCACTGATGGTAATGAAGTTTGTGGCTACAGAAATCCACCACCGGTTCTTTGGTCTTCCCTGCATTTATCTGGAGGCAGCTCCTTTGGCACCAGTCCACAAAGTTCTGGATCAGTCCTCTGTACTCCCTGTCAACAGCATCATCATCATCCGTGATCAGGCCGACGATGGCAGGGTCATCAGAGAACTTCTGCAGGTGACAGTTTTCTGAGCTAAACATGAAGTCTGCAGTGTAGACGGTAAAGAGGAACGGAGCTAGAACCGTTCCCTGCTGGGTTCCAGTGTTGCAGACAACCGTGCTCACATACTGTGGTCGGATTAGTGAAGATGTGAGTCACACTACATGTTGATTGTAAAACTAAACGAAATTAGAAACGTGTTTGAGAGAAAGATATTGAAATGTCTTCATTAATGTCTGGAGACGACAAAGCAATAGTCCAGATGCTCAGGACAAGCAGTGTTTTTAAAAAAAAATATACAAATATTTACTTACGTTAAAACATATTTGCTTCATTATTTTCTTAATCTTGTTTTGACACACTACAGTTTGGAGATTAGGATGAACCATTCCTTTAAACGGCAACACCTGCTGCACTTTACGCATCAGCTGAGGTGAGCACTGGACGACAGTAGGATGATTTTAGTAGTAGATTCATTAACATATAACAGAGGATCTATTTTATGTTTAATAATTTTTACATAATTTATTTTACGTTTACAGTGAAAGGACCAGGCTTCAGTCTTATTGCAGAGGTGCATCTGTTACACTTGTTTCTTTCCTTAGTTCATAGTCAACAAAGTCAGCATGTATTTTTATATCATGGCAGCTACTACATGTGAAACTTCACCTCATATTTTCCTCATTTAAAAAAAGAAATCAAGAATATTGTCAGATATATCAATAAATAATGGAAAGTGTTCAACATCGGTGGCATTGTTACTAAATCGGTGTCGAGGTGTGTAATTGAGTGCGAAAAACAACAAAAAAACAACAACATGATCTATGCAGAAAGTACATGCATATGAGAATGCATTTTTTACAGTACAATGGTATAAGCATATGTGTGTGTGTGCCAGAAATAAATGTACAGAGTGTGTGGGAGAAAGGAGAGTGGAGGTAATTACCTGCAGCTGCTGGATATAGCTGGGGGGATTGGGGGTGGGGGGATAAATCTGTAACCACATCAGAAATTATCCATAAAATTTGCAGCTTAGGAAAACCATGTGTGTGGCTCTTAGCACCCTTTAACCCCGACTCTTATTTCACTCACTCTCCTGTCCGGACGACAAGACGATTTGCCAAATAGTTTATATAGCCGCCCACCTACCCCTCCCTTTACTGTCACATATGGACAACATAAATCAAAAAGAAGAAACAGCAAAATAGTATGTTAATGGAATGTATGCATTGGCCTCCATTACACTCCAACCGATCATAACAATTTTTTTTCTTTTTTACAGAAACAAAATAGCCAGGAAATCCATCAATCAATGTAATAAGGTAGAATGACTTAGCGTTAACGCACGAGCTCTGTAGAACAGATATGGATTGCATACATCTTGAGTTAATTGATCAAATATATTTGGGAGTAGAAGAATGACGCACAGTTTCCAGCAGAGTGGGTGATGGCCCACATCTGAAATGCATAAGAAGGTTCCTAGGTCTGAATGTTGATTCATGACAGCGTGCTTGAGCGCTACTGTAGATTACTGAAGGGCTTGTAAAGAAAAAAAGACCCAAATTTTACACTCAAGCTTACAGACCAAATATCTCCCAGCTAGAGTGCTGAATTTCTGTGATAGTTTTTCTGACTGCAAGGCTAAATATCATAAATAAAAATATAAAAGAATCTTTTTTTTTATGATTGTCTGTGTATATGTGGGACACTGATTTCAATGCAAAACATCTGTGATGTAAAGGTATATATTTAAGGCATGCAGCTACAAGATTTATCAAAAGTAAAAGAAAAACAACTTTTGATATCTAACATTATAGATATATCTGTGTCAATTATAGATGCAATCCACAAGAGGGCGCTTTTATTGCTTAAAACAAGACAGGCTTGCATACTGTTATTTTGTCCCATTCTAACAGTTTAAACCCCTTCTTATTATTTGGGTATCTATCATAAAGCATATTGATTTGTAATCTTTAGGAATTACATGTATGTATTTAAAGGTCTGACAGTTAACAGGTATTCCTAACCTGATTTATTTTCTCAGATTTATAATTTGTTTTTGTTTTTTTTGCAGCCATATGAGATCATTTGTCTTGCGTTTACAGTTGCAAGCACTGTTAAAGAGCATATGATGGTTCCATGCTTAAAGCATAGGGTCCACTCTGAAAGTTTCGGAACGGTAAAGCCACTTATGAAAACATTTGGAGAAAAGAGCAAACAAGGAATGTGAATTTCAGGTTTTATTTCCTGATATTTGAAAGGCAACTCAAAAAAGTAACCTAAATTCTTAGGTGGGCAAAAAGGTGAAAACAGATCAAATCCTGTCTTTTAGGTAAATAACACTTGAACTGTAGTTGCATATCTCTTGCTAGCAATATCTGCATCTAGCTGGTGCCCCACTGGCATCAACAAACTAATATATTCTACTTGTAAAGTTTTTCCAGGTTTGTACCCTGTTGTCTTCCCTTTTTTTGGCGGGAGGGGGGGGGGGGGATTTCTTCCTTCTTTATCCTTCCTTCAGGATTAAGGACTACTTGTAAAGTTTTTCAAGGTTTGTACCCTGTTGTCTTCCTTTTTTTTTTGGCTGGGGGGGGATTTCTTCCTTCTTTATCCTTCCTTCAGGATTAAGGAGACATGCTCAATTGGGTCTGGTGATTAACTTTCATAACTTTCCAAATTTTTCGCCTGATGTAGTCCTGATGTTTCAGCAGTTTTTATTGAATAATCATCTTATTACATGAGTTTGGTTCATATGCATTTTTCTGTACGTTGTTGTCCGATTAATTCTTATTCTGCGGTTTCCTTTCTTTAATTGAGCTTGATCAAGTATGATTAAATCACAAACAAGCCCAAGCAAAGTCATTTTTTCCACTTTGCAAAGTTATGGATCATGAGCAGATCCTTTCTTCCTCCACACTTTCCATCTTTTTGGTAGCGGCTAATCTTGGTTCCAGAACTTTTGTACCTTATGTCTGTTTTTCTTTGCAATATCCAATCTAACCTTCTGATTCCTACTGCTATTGAGTGGTTTTGCATCTTGTGGTATGGTCTGTAGATTTCCGCTCTCTTTTTGAAACATTCACAGTTGCGTTGTAAAGGTTGTTGGTGAGACTATTGTTGTTCTTGGAGTTTTCTTAAAAGCTCTCACAATGTTTCTGCCATCAACTGTTTTTCTTGGCAGAACATTTAAAGTTGTTGTATTGGCATGTTCATGTTGGTTTATCCTTTTTAAGAACACATATTCTTCCAGGGAAAAACCAGGGCTAAAACCAACAGTAGATATTTAGGGGTATTAATTGTTTCAACAATCAGTAATCCAGCCATTAGAGTTGCACAAGCCAGTGCACTCTCAGTGTTTGTGTTGGGAAGGGTATCTAGCGTAAAACATGTGCCAAATTAAATATGCGGATCACGGAAGAGAATTTCATACCGGATCGGTCGAGGCCCGGGTTACCAAAGACCACAACAGGTATCGTTAGCCAACAGGGTACCGGTTAGAATTGGACTACCGTTGGCTGAAGGAGGAGAAGAAGAGGAGGAAGACATCTACAGTGACAGCAGAAAAAGGAGAAGTGTAGGAGAGTGCAGGTTCGGGTTGGTACTTTAAATTTTGGTACTATGATTGGTAAAGGGAGAGAGGGAGCTGATATGATGGAGAGGAGAAAAGTAGATATGTTGTGAGTTCAGGAGACCAAGTGGGAAGGGAGTAAGACCAGGAACATTAGAGGTGTTTAAACTGTTCTATCATTGTGTGGATGGAAAGAGAAATGGTGTAGGGGTGATTGTGAAGAAAGATTTTAGTAAGAGTGTAGTGGAGGTGAAGAGAGTTTCTGATAGGGTGATGAATGTAAAGCTGGAAGTTTAAGGTGGGATGATAAATGCCATCAGTGCTTATGCTTCACAAGTGGGTTGTGAGATGGAGAAGAAGGAAAAATTTTGGAGTGAGTTAGATAAAGTGGTAGAAAGCTAGAAAGGTACTTGGTGTGACATCTGTAAATAGAAATGAAGACAAAGAGACATGGTGGTGGAATGAGGAAGTGCAGGAAAGCATAAGGAGAAAGAGGTTGGCAAAACAGAATTGGGATCCACAAAGTGATGAGAAAAGTAGGCAGGAGTACAAGGAGATGCGACAGCAGATGAAGAGGCATGTGGCAAAAGCCAAGGAAAAGGAATATGAGGAGCTGTAGAAGAAGTTGGGCATTAAGGAAGGAGCAAAGGATTTGTAGCGATTGGCCAGGCAGAGGGAAGGACGTGCTGCAAGTTAGAGAAGTATGTGAGGGTGGTGCAGGACATGTATAAGGACAGTGTGACAGCAGTGAAGTGTGCAGTAGGAACAACAGACTGGTTCAAGGTGGAGGTTGGAATGCATCAAGGATCGGCTCTGAGCCCTTTCCTGTTTGCAGTGGTGGTGGACAAGTTGACGGACGAGGTCAGACAGGAGTCTTCATGGACTATGATGTCTGGGGATGATATTGTGATTTGTGGTGAGAGTAGGGAGCAGGTTGAGAAGAGCCTGGAGAGGTGGAGGTATGCACTGGAAAGAAGGGGAATGAAAGTCAGTAGGAGTAAGACAGAGTACATGTGTGTGAATGAGAGGAAGGGCAGTGGAGTGGTGCGGTTGAAGGGAGAAGAGGTGGAGAAGGTGGAGGTGTTCAGGTACCTGGAGTCAACAGTGCAAAGTAATGGAGAGTGTGTTAAATTAGTGAAGAAAAGAGTGCAGGCAGGGTGGAGTGGGTGGAGAAGAGTGGCAGGAGTGATTTGTGATAGAAGGGTATTTGCAAAAATAAAAGGGAAAGTTTATAGTACTGTGGTGAGACCTGCAATGTTGTATGGTTTAAAGACAGTGGCATTGAGTAAAAGACAGGAGGTGGAGCTGGAGGTAGCAGAGCTAAAGATGTTGAAGTTTTCGTTGGGAGTGACGACGATGGACAGGATAAAAAATGGGTTCATTAGAGAGACAGCGCATGTAGGAGGTTTTGGAGGTGAGGGAGGCTCGATTGAGATGGTCTGGACATGTGCAGAGGAGGGACATGGGGTATATCAGTAGGATAATGCTGAGGATGGAGCCACCAGGAAGGAGGAAAAGAGGAAGACCAAGGAGGAAGTTTATGGATGTGGTGGTGAGCAAAACATGCAGGTAGTTGGGTTAAAAGAGGCAGATGTAGAGGACAGAGGGGTATGGAGATGGGTGAGCTGAAAGAAGAAGAAGAAGAAGAAGAAGAAAAATTATTGTTTTTACACAATCAGTCTAACAAAGCACACCTTAGCATCAGAAAACATCAGTCAGTCACATTATTTGCTATATATTTAATCACTTGAAAAATGGTTGGGTTTAAACAAAGTGCTATGTTCTTCATTGTTTAATACAGAATTTAAAGCTAAAATACTGATCTAAGCGTCAAAGCAAACCAAATAAGCGTCCAAACTTATTTGTATATAATTCTTTAAACACTATTGGCATAAATAGAAACATCACAATTAACTACCTCTAATGAATGGAAACAAAATTTTATTAGTAAGTGCCAAGCAAAATAAACTGCAATGAAAAGAAAATGTACATCCAATATACTGTAGGTTGTGGCCTTAACATCTCACAAAGTGGTAGCTCAGTGGATAAGATGTTGGACTACCGATCAGAAGGTCATGGGTTCAAACCCAGCACCACCAAACTGACACTGCTAAGTCCTTGAGCAAAGCCATCAACCCACAATTTGTCAGCTGTATAACTGAAATAACTGTAAGTCACTCTAGATAATGTGTCTGCCAAATGCATAGAATTACAGGTAGGGTTTACAATCCTAAACTGGGCCACTGTATTTTAGAGTTTCTCATGCTTTGTCTGTGTGGGACTCTTCATACACAAAGTTTCAAAACGAGCACTGTTTAGAAGAAAGTACTTTATTTATCTACATTTACACACTATCACCTTCAAAATAGTCCCCTTGCACAGCAATACAGCACTCCCAGAGTTCCTGCCACTTCTGGAACATGTCCTGAAATTCCTTTAATTCTATTCTATTAATCGAATAGCCTTTATTTGTCAAATGTACAACACGGGGAAATACTTTTCTTCGCATATCTCAGCTTGTTCAGAAGCTGGGGTCAGAGCGCAGGGTCAGCCATGATACAGCGGCCCTGGAGCACAGAGGGTTATGGGCCCAAGAGATAGAAAGAATGTCTAAGTCTCCTTTTCCAAGCATGCCAAGCATCTTCTTCGATTCGTTCTAGAGCTCCACAATGGTGTCAAAAAAGACGACCTTTGTGCTGGATCTTTATCTTCGAGAAGAGGGCGAAGTCTACAGCAGCCAAATCTGGTGAGTAGGGTGAGTGCGGAAGTGAGATCATGTGGAATGTTCACTGACGATCATCATGCACCAGTTGTCGTCCTCCAGTGATGTTCTTCCGCACTTCCAAAGCAAGTGTGCCACCCAAAGCTCCTCGAACGACTCATTGCAGCATTGCTGTATGTCAAACATGTCATGTCAAACGTCTCTGTGGTAGTTTTCCCGCATAATTTTACATTCGCTCTTTGTTCTAACTTGCTGTCTGTGATAAATTCACAGACGTTTTAATGCACATGATCAGAATAGCACCATCAGCCTTAAAACCTTTTGATACAACCTAGTATGTGTATGGTGCCCTGTGATCAACTGTGCCCCAGCCTCTTGTGCCTAGTGTTCACAAGATAGGCTTTGGATTGGATCTGGATAGGCATTGGTGTATCGTTTAAAGCAAGAATGTTGCATATACGATCACATCTCAAATTATCTAAGATATTTAATTGAATATACTGTGATTTATAGCCACAAGATTGCAGAAATCACTGAGCAAGAGAGCTCACCTTGTGCAAATCAAAAGCAACTTCCTTTCCTTCCTCAATTTCTCTTCAATTCAGTAATCTGGTCAATGAATTCACTAGAATTAACACTACTACTGAATCAGAATAACACCAGTAGCAGAAATGTCAGCTTTTTATCTACTGCCCAATTTACTTTACACTGATTTATATTGCAAAGGGAATGTTGTCTAAAGGAACAACAATAACGCTTTGAGACAAGGAAAGTGTAGTTGAAACTTGACCATAATGAGAAACACAGCTTCAAAGGATAATGTTTAGGTAAGTGAAAATACGCACTACAAAAATGAAAGAGAGAAGCTGAATGAGAGAGAAAGGTTGTCTGCCAGACAGTGTGGTGAGTTTGGCTGAGCTTCTGTTCCTCCTAAGCAGCTGATTTCCCTTTCAGCGTAAGCCTCAGGCCGACTCTCGCTCGCTCTGTGTTTTTGTGTTGTGTGTGTGTCAGATTCGAGTCTCTATTTTGCGACCCAGTTCAACTGAGGACAGATTCTCAAGGAATCAGACACCAGGCAGTATCCATGGCCAAGAATTAGACGAATCAACTGAAACATGTTGTGAGGGCAAGCATTGTGATTGCATTCTCATAATTCTACTCATTTTTTATGAAGACAATTCAATTAATGTCAATTAATTTTTGCAGGAATCTGCAGACTGGTACATTACAACAAGAGTGACATAGTCCATGGCAACAAAAAAATGTAAGCAGATGGAGAAAAAAAAACAGCGGTGGTTGGGAATATTCACAAACATTTTTCTTATCCACTTTAATCTACAAAGAAAAACTGCAGCAAATTTTCCAAAGCTAAACTTAAGCCTGACAGTGTGTGTGAGATCAAGGCAAAATGTGCAGCTAAATCAACTAATATAAAATTCAACAATAAAAAAACGGATGAAGCATGAATAAAACATAATATTTAGTCATTTAATTTTTATATAATTTTAGTTTTGATAAACTACTATTTTATGTGATTATTATCAAACGGCTGTATGACGTAACAGAGACCAGAGTGTGAATAAAAAAAAACACTAGCAGATCTTTTCATCCTCTTGATTCTTGACTATTGCTTATTCAGGCCATTTTACTTTGTCTGCTTTGGCAGTGCAAGATAAAAATAAATCTCAAAAAACATTCAAGACATTTTTTTTATGCTCAGTACAGGGTTACATAACAGCAACCAGTGCCCATCTTTTACTGTAAGTACACTGCCTTCTCTCTCTTTCCATTGGCATAGGTATGAGACAGCACGATCAAGTCTGTTTGCATTGTGATTAAGGGCTGTGAGGCTGTATTCCCTGAGAAGAGCCACAAATCCACCATTTTACTAAACAAAATATTAAAGCAAGGCTTTGTTACTTAGCAAGCTTGTCGTCTTGTAAAGTATTCCTTTTCTTTTTTTTTTTTTTTTCTTTTTTTTTTTTTTAGAAAGCTGCAATTTTGTTTCAGTAACAGCCAGGTTTATATTATTAGATACCAGTGGCAGGCGGTCAGGTCCAGCAAAGCCTTCTCTGCTGGCCTAAACACTATCAGAAGCACTTATCTACATTTCAACCTAAATTCAAATTTTTGTTCTATTAAATTGTATTAATTTATTCCCAAACAGTTTATTCTCTTCATTTCGTAGCGTTTCTCTTGGCTGCACTGCTTCCAGTACGTGTATTTGGATGTTAGATTTTGTGTCCAATCAGATTTCAGCCTCTATGTGCTGCCATGTCAATCTAATCTGCTCAGGGCCTTCAAAGTCAGTACTGCTGGCCCTTTTACCATAGTCTCCTCAAGAAATAGCTCTGTTTCTTTAACCAATCAGATTTCATATTTTCCTCACAGGGCAGCTAGCTGGCCCAGAATAGCATCAGCATTTTTCTGTCCACTGATTGGTTGGCCAGAGGAAAACCGTTACAGCCAAGTTTGACTGGCAAAACACGTATGTAGCTCTGCACATTAATACATCTGAGTTAGACTTTTTTATGCCTACGGAGGAAGAGAAATTGATTTGGTCGCGGACATACTTAAAAATCCATTTCCAAGAAAAGCTAGACATCCTCAGGAGGTCGGCCAACCCCGACCCTGACTTAAACTCGCCACATCTGTGACCTCATTTGAATAATTTTTTAAAGTATTTGAAATAAGGTTTTGGGTTTTAGACATCAATCAGTGTTTGACTTTTTAATATCATATAATTTATAGATTGGTGTGCTAAGAGTAACAGAGGCTTGCAACAATAAATATAATAGGAACATTATAGCCATAATAAATCATAGTACTTTGGATACTTAAGTACATTTAAAACCATATACTTTTGTACTTTTACTCAAGTGAAAGTTTAAAGGGGCACTTAAAATTTTCCTGGAGTCATATTGTACCTACTGTATCTCTACTTTATATAAAGGACATGGCTTGTGTACTTTGACCACCACTTTGGCCTCTGTGGTTCTAGTCTAAATCTCTGGTCTAAATCTGTCACCGATCACTGTTTTTTTTTTATTTGGTAATTACACCTTAATTCACTAATATAAGTAAAAGTAACCTGTGTAAACAGATTCAGTGTAAATCTAGAGACTGTTAAGTGTAAAAATCCCAAGAGATCAGTGGTTTTTGACTGTTTTCTGATTTTTAAACCAGCCCATCTATTACACACAATTAACAGTAACAACAACGGCATTCCACATTTAAAGTCAAAAAGTATGAAGGTTTTAGTGGCACATAAATATAATAAACAGAAATAAATCAAAGAGTATGAGAATAAAGTCATTGAAATAAGAGAATAAAGTTAATCTATTTTGAGAATAAAGTAAAAATTACGAAAATAAAGTTGTAGCAGTGTGAGAATAAAGTCGACGTATTTTGAGAATAAAGTCAAAGTGACGACAATAAAGTCTAAATATTTTAAGGACAACGTAACAATACGAGATTAAAATGGTAATATTTTGAGAAATTACAGAATTGTGAAAAAAAATTTGCTGTTTGCATAAAATGCATGTGATGGATTTAGTTAAATCCTACTTTACGTTAGGATTTAGCGATAATGAAATTTCTAAACAGACTTATAATTAGTAAACTGACACTTCAGTGGTTCTGTAAGAAATTATTTATTGAAAAAATAAATAAATAAATCTGACAGACAATGAGAAAATTGTCTCTTTTGTGCAATCCAAAGTCAGCAAACTCAATAATTATAATACAGAATGAAATAACCTTTAATCTCAACACAGTTATAGTGTCAATAAAAAGGACTTGTTGATACTTTACATGAGTACATATTATTTTGCCTTATGAAGGCAAAAAAAGAAATTTTCTTGTTATGGCAGTAAACTTTGTCTCTACTTGACTATACACTATTTCTGCTGCTATGTTATTTTTATTAAACGTACACTCTGCGTTCAATTTATAAAATTTTTTTTTTTAAAAAGCCGGTGGCATGGATCAGACAACAAACAACCATCTCTAGTGTTCATACACAATGGTGTAAACATCCATGCTGTCAGAAAGCAATCAGTCATGCCTCCCTCCAACACTCAACACTCTCGCTCAGCCTCTCCCTCCTACTAATCACCTACACCTGTCCTCCATTTACCCGTCCCCTTTATAAGGCCCCTCTTCTCCCTTCACTCAACCGTTCGATCAACAGTTTACGGCTATAAATCATCTGGACTATCACCTGTGTTCCCCATGCTCCAAGCTACACTTCGGGTGAAGCTTGATTCAAATGACAACCTTGTTTTATTCCTAGTTCCTAAAGCCTGGTCATTCCATAACAGAAGATCGGACCACAAAATCTTACCTCGATGGATCCTCAATCAGCTCCAACCACGGATCTATTCAAAGGTCTCACCGGCTCTAGCTCATGCTAGCACGGCTGCACCGCCCGCCTCCTACAGCCCAATGGCACATCCGGCTTCCTTCGAAAAGTCGCTATCAACCGGGAAGGCTTTGTCATGGGCCAGCGTCGATGTGGAACGCCAATCGGAACATCATCAGTGCATACTCAAGTTTCACCAGGCACTTTGCTGAGGTGTTTGGTGTTGCCACGGGGCCACTCACAATGGCCGACCACCACTACAGCCTCCACTTCTAAGAAGAGGCCATCCCTGCAACCTACCAAATCCCCAGTCTCCAAGCCCCACTGAGTACATCGCCCATTCTCCAAGCCCCACTGGGGGCATCACCCAGCCGCTGTTCCTCACTGGGGGTGCCGCTCAGTTCTTGAATCCCACTCGGGGTGTTGCTCCACCTGGGTTTCTTACTGGGTCCTCTGCTTTGCCTCAGAGTCCCGCAGATGCGTCGCTCCGCCTAAGACCTCCACATAGGGCGCCGTTCTGCCTCTGACTGCCGCAGTGGCCATCGCAGCACCTCTGACCTCCGCAGTGGCCGCCGCTCTGCCTCTGACCGCCGCAGTGGGCGTCACTCCGCTTCTGACCGCCACACTGGCCGTTGCCCCACCTCAGACCTTTCCTTAAAGGTTTTCTACCCAGTGGCAGTTTGCAGCTAGTTCTGCTGTGTACGCCACTTCTATGTTTTTCATCTGTTTTGATATTTATGCTGTTTTGCTTTCATTATTAATTTTATTTATGCTTTTTTGCTTTAGTTTCTCTTTCATTATTGATTTTATTTATGATTTTATTATGCATTATTGATTTTATTTAGTTATTATTTCATTAGTCATTTTATTTATGCAGTTTGCTTTAGTTTCTCTTTTATTATTGATTTTATTAATGCTGTTTGTTTTAGTTTTTCTTTCATTAGACATTTTATTTATACTGTTGGCTTTAGTTTGTTTTTCATTACGGTTGTGTCTCCTACTAATCACCTACACCTGTCCCCCATTTACCCGTCCCCTTTATAAGGCCCCTCCTCCCCTCACTCACCGTCCGATCAACAGTTTACAGCTATAGATCATCCGGACTACCGCCTGTGTTCCCCATGCTCCGCGCTACGCTTCGGGTGAAGCTTGATTTAGTTAAGTTGGACATTTTCTGCAGTTTTGTGTCTGACTCTTTTGTGTTTGTTGATTAATAAACCACAACCTTGTTTTACTCCTGGTTTATGAAGCCTCGTCGTTCCGTGACACAAGCTATGATCAAAGTCAGAAATCACAGTTTTTGCTAAACCATTAGTTATATGAGAAAATATAATCGGTAATCTGCAAACAGATTCTGTGTAGTCTCAAAGTTATGTGAAAAAATCACAAAGTCTGACTGACTAGCCCATCTGATCTATGTCACAATCAAAGACACAAAAACTCTTACAGACTTCCTAATAAAGTGGACACTGACTAAAATTAGCATGTGAAAGTTTTTGGCAAGGGCTGACACATGCACATTGGGCAAGAATCAAACATTTATTATTAGATGCACAGTTTACGAACAAATAAATCAATAAATAACCAGTCAGAGACTGAATTGTTTAGACATAGTTGGAGATATATTTATATTTGGGGTTTTTTGTGTGTTTGTTTCTTTTTACCATTTATTAACAGTGACACATTCAGATGCATGCTGCTTCCTTCAAAGCAATAAGGCATTTACAGAAAAAGTGGTCGGTAGCTAAACAACATTGCAAAGAGCATGGCACAGCTGAAACTTCCTGCCCTCTGTTCTATAGTCGTTGTTTGGTTAAAAGCCTTGTGGGAGCTTCACGGCTCATCAGACAGGCCAAACAAGGCAACGCTTAGGCCTGCCGTCCACTCGTGCTCATTTTAATCAGTGTACTCAGGCCCTTCACAGCGCAAATAAAAACAAGGCTTTCGGACTTTCTTCATGGAAATCATTTTCCAACTAGCATCAGTGGAGGGGGGTCAGGGGGGGAGGGGTATTCAAGAAAATTAGATAGAAGAAAGGCTTCCTGTCAAAACGGTCATGCAAAATTTTAATAATGCATTCCAATAAAAATTCTTTAAAATTACAATAAGCCCTAAAAGTCCAAATTCAGGAATTCAATGAGTTGGGTCCAAGGCTAATAAATTTCTACTTATTCACTAAAACAAATGGTATTTTAGTGCAACTGGAAACTGCTCAAACCAAGGGTACTGGATCAATTTATGCAAACAGAATAAAGAGAAAAAAAACCTATGTTTAATATTTATTGAAAAAAAATACAACACCACAGACCAACCATGGCATAAAACCCATACTGGAAAAAAAAAGACTAATGTACTACTTTTTAGACTCTATGGAAAGCAAAAAACAAAGGCAAACTACTATCCACATGTTCAAAACATTTACATTGCCACCTGAAATGTGGTAAGACCTTTATTTAAACCCTATAATTCAATTAAAAATGTATTGAAATGAAGCAAAACCACTATAATTTTATCCTTTTTTATTAGTGAGCAATTTTATCCAACTCACTATATCTTAAACAAAAAAAAAAGATGGTTTAATTTAAATAGGCAATTGAAGTCATGAGTTTCAATCAAATTTATGACAATCAAGTGCGACTTAATATTTTTGATTGGAAAACAAATTTAAAAAATGTTGGCCACCACCAATCCACTGTGCAGCACATGATATGCAATTCAGCACCACTGTTACTGGCCCATGGTTAATACTGTTCACTAGTACAATAAACCAAAAAAAAAAAAAAAAAAACACTTCAAATGTGCACCAAATAATATTACAAGGCATAATACATGAACATTATTACACAACTTAACATCTAAGGACCTACAAGCCACTGAGGTATTGAGTAATGCCATTGTTGATGACTATTACCATCTAGCAATAGTAAAGAATGGCAGAGAGGAAGGCACTACTCAAAACAACACTGCTGAAGTACCAGATCCGTACTGTGAAAGAAAAATCTGTGGACAGATGAATCCAAAATAGAAACTTTTTGGTTTAAATGAACATAGTTATGTCTGGCAGAAATCTTGTGCTGCATAGCAATATATAAACCTCATCCCAACCTTTGAGATGTCACGGTGGCCTTCTGCAAACTTTTGCTTCTCCTGGTCGGGGCTGGGAAAGGCTCCAGCTGCAGAGTGCCTGCAGTATGAGAGGTCATGAGGGAGCCGTAGGCATCTTAGGCACATACCCAAGTTTAGGGTAGAGAAAGGCACTGGCCATGCCAGGGGGAAACTCCAGGAGAGACGGGGCCCATGGAAAGAGCCTGTAGGTCCCCAACCCTGCTCTGTGCCAAGTCTGCCACACATGACCGCTTCCCACCTCGTGAGGGATGCGTCCGTCTTTGGTGTTATGCAATGACAAAGAGCTCCCAGGACATGGCCTTGAGACAGGAACGTAGGTTCTTTCCATATTTCTAAGGCTCGAAGGGCTCGCCGCAAGACCTTGGTAACATGGAGTGGATTGCCCTTTCGGGAGAACCCTCTGTCTCTAAACCACCACTTGAGGGATCTAATATGGAGGAGGCCAAGTGGGATTTTACTCTTCTGACCGCCGTGAGGATAGCTTCGATCCGGGTGGGAGACAATAGTGCCCGCAACACGGTCGAGTCCCACACTTCACCCAAGAAGGTGTTTCTCTGCAGTTCTCTTAACCTCGGCTCCTTCATACAGGCAAGAACGACATCTAGATGCTGGACTGCCTGAAGCTCTGATCAAGCTAATATTAACCAGTCACTGATATAGTTTAGAATGCGGATGCCCTGAAGCCATAGCGGAGCTAGAGCCGCATTCATGCACTTTGTGAAGGTGCAGAGTTTGAGTGCTGGGCCGAACAGGAGGACCCAATATTGGTAAGTTTCGCCCCCGAAAGCAAACATCAGGACCCTCCTATGAGCGGAAAGGATAGCTATGTGGAAATAGGCTGAGCATCCTGAACCTGAGCCTCATGAGTGAGCGGTTCAAGGAGCGCAGATCTAGGATCAGCCGCAATCCGCCATCCTTCTTCAGAACAACGAAGTACTGGCTGTAGAGCCTGACTCTTTGACTAAGAAAAGGAACCACCTCGATGGCCCCTTGCCATAGGAGGGTGCACACTTCCTGTGCCAGGACCAGAGCCTGCTTAGGTCCCACCAGGTTCGAACAAATCCCATTAAACCGGGGAGGAGAGGACCCGAAATGAATCAAGTAACCTTTCTCTATTGTGTGCAGGACCCACCGAGATACCTCTGGCAGGTCTTTCCAAGCTGCCAGGAAATCTCTTAGGGGAACCAGCCTCTCGAGGCTGGTCGCTGACCCTCCTAGAGCGGCTGGGGGAGCACCGTGCACCCTTGGGGCCTCCTGGGAGGCGGCAGGTCTCCTTCATCTGCAGAGGAGATGGAAGGAGTCACATGGTGGAGAAAGACTGCACTTTGAAGCACATCCTGTGGGACAGCTTACAGCCTCACCTTCTGGTGGTGTTGAGGAGGTACAGGCACTGTATAATGAGGTGTACACTACTCCCCTTCGATGTAGAGCACTCTGATTGTTATGGCCGCTGCACCCCTGCCCGTTTGTTCGAGGAGAGGACCACCCTCAGGTTAACTGGCTCCTTCGATCTGGGTCTTTTGGGCTTCGCGATGCCCAGCCATGCCGGGCTGTGGCTGCATTCGCTGAGCAGCCCCATGAGAGCGGCAGGGAAGTAACACTGAAACGCCGCTGTGGTCTCTTCGACTTGTCGGCGACTGCCCTTACCTACAGCATCACCTGAACAGTTCAGGAGGAGCCACTAGGGCATTCAGAAGGAAAGCCCTGTCCCTGTCGGGAATCTCTGCTTACAGGGTGAGCCACAAATTGCCTTTCTGTGGATACTAGAGCTGACATTGACCAACCTACGGCTTGCACTGACCCTTGGTGGCCCTGAGGGTTAGGTCGCAGCACGACGTGTGGAGGCAACCCGCAGCCTGACCCGCTGCCATGTAAGCCTTGCCTACTAGGACCATTTCAATGGTTTAGTAGGCAGTGCCAAGGCCTTAGCAATGCTGCTATACTGGGGAGAGGTAGCTAGCTAGAGTCTCTTGCACCTTAGCATCACCCCATAGCCACACTCCTTGAACCCTGCTTGTGGGGAAAATGTACGGGCCGTGTATGGGGTCTTCCAGGCCCTGGGCACCTCGGTGTGCTGGTCGGGGTAGAATGGTAGACCCTGGCGTGAAGGCTGTGACTTGGGGTGCAGGAAACACTCATCCAGCTCACTGGGTGTGCGCTGCTTCCCTGCTACTCGCGCCAGGAAAAGAAACCGCCAAGAGCATGCTTTCCTGCGGGGAACAAATGCTCGACCCTGCAGGAGAGGCTGGTGAGGACTCATCCGTCTCTGTCCCTCCTGCTAGATCTGCGAGCCTCACGACTTCTGGTGCCGCTTTGCGAAAGCAGGACAGAGCCGCATGGGAGAGTACTCTCCTCGGAGAGCGCTCTCCGCATGGCTAAAAATGCTAACAGTTGACTCCCTCGAGAGCCGACTAAGCATGCTCCTAAGCTAAGCAAACAACACATCGGAAGCGGGGGAAAGAAGGAACACACAGTCGGAATCCTGCTTGCATTTGAAGTTTATGCCTGAACAGATTCACACACAACGTGCTTACCTGAACAAACAGAAGCTAATGTCTCTACCATTGCTCACCCATTTCGTAGCTTCCTGGTTTGCACGACGTCACCCGCCGATGACGTCACGACTTGCCTATTGGCCAGATTTTACACGTGATTCAGAGAAAGGACAATGCGAGTTGTTCCCAAAGCATTTCGATGCAGCTCGAGTTCCTGAAAGGGAACTAAATTGTTAGCAAGCAGTTATTCACACAAAATGAGAGAAAATAACTAAACATTCCATGCAATACATCCAAGAAGGAATACTTCAAAAAGATCAAGACTTTCAGTTCCTGCCCTGTTGAGTTGGACAGGCTGGGCTGCAGAAAAATGTTTCTCCATACAACTGCTTCATCTGATTAGTATTAACACAGTTCTGACACGTGAATGCTTATGAAACAGACACAGGATCTTAAAACCAGCATGGGAGAGCTCTGCAGGCAAAATAAAGAATACACACACTGGCAATGTGCGTGCAGATTTTCCTCTGTATTGTTGCTTTTCATATGACATTTGGAAGAATGAATTGGCTTAGGGCAAAGGGTTACTGTAAAAAAAAACATGCTCATCTACACAGCTGAAGACTGACAATGCCTGTCTAAACAAATGCATGTATATACAATGTGATGGTGAAAACTTTGATTAGAATTAAATTATAGGGATTGGCACAACTTAAAAACAAGCACATAATTAAGAAAAGCTAATCCAAGGCTTTGTAAAACATGAAACAGGTGCAAAATATAAAAAAAGAGTAGACAAGATAAAAAGAATTCAAAAGTGTTACAATTATATAAATGTGTTACACTCATATTTGGTAGCAGGAGCAGATGGTATGCATCTCCAGCATTGGGTGGCATACAAAAAGTAATCATAATAATTATAACAAAACCTGAGGCTTAATCCAGGGTCAATGTAGCATCAGGTTTAGTGGCAAATATTTTTACGTAAGGCTGAGAAACTGAGTCAAGAAAGAAACAGAAAGAAAGGTGCGAATTACTTGGCAAATGTACATTACAGCACAGTGAAATTCTTTTTTTGCAAATCCTAGGGATGGAAAGCTGGGGTCAGCTAGGATACTGAGCCTTGCTCAAGGGACCAAGATTGGTGGCTTGGTGATATTGGAGCTTGAATCCCTGACCTTTCAATAACCCAGACAGTAACCCAGACCCTTGACCACTGAACTACCACCTCCCAAGAAATAAGAAACTGGAACTGACTTCTATACAGCGGATCATCCGTCTCCATACCACCCTGTCCTCTACATCTGCCTCTTTCACACCAACTACCTGCATGTCTTCCCTCACCACATATATGAACCTCCTCCTTGGCCTTCCTCCTTTCCTCCTTCCTGGTGGCTCCATCCTCAGCATTATTCTACCAATTTAACTCATGTCCCTTCTCTGCACATGTCCAAACCATCTCAATATCGCCTCCCTCACCTTGTCACCAAAACATCCTACATGGGCTGTCCCTCTAATAAACTCATTTCTAATCCTGTCCATCCTCGTCACTCCCAACGAAAACCTTAACAACTTCAGTTGTGCTACCTCCAGCTCCGCCTCCTGTCTTTTACTCAATGCCACTGTCTCTAATCCATACAACATCGCAGGTCTCTCCACAGTCCTATAAACTTTTCCTTTCATTCTTGCAGATATTCTTCTATCACAAATCACTCCTGTCAGTCTTCTCCACCCACTCCACCCTGCACTCTTTTCTTTACTTCTCTAACACACTCTCCATTACTTTGCACTGTTGACCCCAGGTACCTGAACTCCTCCACTTCTTCTTCTCCTCTGCCCTCCCTCTCATTCACACACATGTACCTTCTCTTACTCCTACTGACTTTCATTCCCCTTCTCTCCAGCATGTACCTCCACCTCTCCAGGCTCTTCTCAACTTGCTCCCTACTCTCACCACAAATCACAATATCATCCCCAAACATCATAGTCTAGGGAGACTCCTGTCTGACCTCCTCTGTCAACCTGACCATCACCACTGCAAACAGGAAAGGGCTCAGGGCCAATCCTTGATGCAGTCCAACCTTCACCCTGAACCAGTCTGCCGTTCCTACTGCACACTTCACTGATGTCACACTGTCCTCATACATGTCCTGCACCACCTTCACATACTTATCTGACACAACTGACTTCCTCATACAATACCACAACTCCTCTCTTGGCACTCTGTCATACGCTTCCTCTAAATCCACAAATACACAAAGCAATTCCTTTCGTCCTTCTCTATACTTCTCTATCAACATTCTCAAAGCAAAAAAGGCATCTGTGGTGCTCTTTCTGGGCATGAAACCAAACTGTTGCTCACAGATGGTCACCTCTTCTCTCAGCTTGGCTTCCACTACTCTTTCCCATAACTTCATGGTGTGACTGATCAACTATTATTCTTAAGGATCGGTACCAGCACACTCCTTCTCCATTCCTCAGGCATCCTCTCACCTTCCAGAATCTTGTTAAACAATCTTGTTAAAAACTTCACTGCCATCTCTCCTAAACATCTCCATGCTTCTACTGGTATGTCATCTGGTCCAACCGACTTTCCACTCTTCATCCTCTTAATCGCTGCTCTTACTTCCTCCTTACTAATCCTATCCACTTCCTGCATCACCAACTCCACATCATCTAACCTTCTCTCTCTCTCTCTCTGACTTTCCTCATTCATCAGCTGCTCAAAATCCTCCCTCCAACTTTTCAACACACTCTCCTTACTAGTCAACTTCATTTCACAAACCCTCCAATGTCTGCCTGTAGCTGTCCTCACCAGATTTAAAACACTGATATATGCAAACAAAAGACACAATTGACAAGTATCCAACTCCATGAAGGCACTTATCAAAAACCTCTTTGCACTAGCATCTTGGCCCTGACCTGCTATGCCTTAAGACACATGGAACACATGCATTTATATTTTTCTCTAAACTGGCAGCCAATGAGTTCATTGCAGCACCTGCAGATCCAAACAGCTGAGTCACTGGCTGCCTACAAATAATGATTTGAAGCCTGGCCTCTTCGCTAAACACTTCACTTAGCATCTAATCAAGCACTAAATCTACACACAAAAAAACACTCTTTACTTCTGGTCTGTTTAGTGCTATATTAACTCTAATAATAGTCCCTCTGTAACTGGATTCTAGTGTTATACAATTCTTGGATTTGGAGTTGGCCACAGAATTGTCACTAGCTTCTCAATCTAAATCCGGTATTTAAAATTCAGAAATTTTTGAAAGAGAGGAGCACAAACACGAGAAAAACTACCACACTACTGCTTTTAACTAAAACTTTCTGGAAGCACTTTTTGCCTTTTATTATGGCATCAAGTTTTTGTCAATTAATATGTATTAACTTCACACATTTAGACTTTGGAATTTTATTAGATTTTTCTTTGAAAAAGTTCCAAAAAACTGAGAAGGGCTCACCAATGTACAGCTCATTTTATGTCCTTTTATAGGTTTTTAATGGGATTTTATCTGGTTTTAATCAAAATCAGTTGAATTGATAGTGTATGCCATTTACCAGCAGGCCTAATTTTGAACGGAACTGCTTAATTCTGAAGACAGTTAGAGCATTTTGAAAGGGTGTCCAGAATGATGCAAATCATTATACTTTCCCAAATATCAAATATAAATTTTTCCTTTTGAATTTTGTTTATTGGAAGAACACAAGTCTGACAATGTGACATGAGAGCAATAAGAATCCAAAGAGATCATAGATGCTGCTGTGTTAAATAGCTGGAAGCCAATGTAACAGTTCAGCAGATTGATACATAAAGCTGCAATCAAGGTTTAAGGAGTAGAGAAACAAGCACACTCTTAGCATGTGAGAAAATTACTGCAAAATCTTTAGTTAAGATTAAAAACTTCAGACTAAATAACAAGCCTCTTGTGGGCAACACTAGATAATAGGTTTTTGATATTATTGTAAAATCATACAGGAAAAAAGTTCAATAACACTAGAAATGGTAAAAAGACATGTTGATCTATATAAATTAAAAGACAGATTATTATTATGGCAAAATGTTGCCTAGAGGAGAAAACAGGATTAGTGACAGTTTAAACAATGGTTGACATAAGAAAAGACAGAAACTTTAGGTTACATTGCTGCTGCTAAAATTTGTGCCACAGAATATAAAGTAGGGCTGCACGAACTAATCGATAAAATCGACAATAATCAATAATACAATTAGTTGTCAACGTATGCCCTTTAAAGATTAGTTGGGCTGCTCAAGTTATGGGTTAGTGTGACGACAAGATGACACAGCCACCTGTAAAAAATGGCAGACTATACCGGTTATAACCGGCAGCAGGAAAAAGTGTGGCAAGTCATCCAAGGCATATGAGCATTTTATATTAAACTCAACAAAGAAAACTGTAACCTTGACATTGTGCACAACTTAGCTTGTGTGGGATTGAAGTACCACAGTGATGCATGAGCACATTAAAGGAAAACACACTGGTGTCACGGATAAAGGTGAAACATCAGCACGGTAAGCAGAAACTGTAGAATCCTTATCATGTAAAAATGGTGTAGTTTTATGAAGTGCTATTGTGTAAACTGTTGAACACTACATCTGTTCTGTGGTGACTCATGAGCATCAGGCTGTGCAATCACCTCGCTCATGACATAGTGATAATTCAATAAAAACAGTGTGAAAAAACACTAAATCTACAAGAAGCAAATAACAGCAGCAGTAAACGATTAAATTTTTACTGTTGTGGTTTCCAGTGAATGCTTATGCATTTGAACACCAACGTATATTTTTTCTTTTTTTAATCAAGCCTGTTTGCTTGCTGTGTTTCTCCGTTCTATTGTCTTTTTATAGCATTTGTCTAGTACAACAGTAACTTCTGTTTTCAAACGTGATTTACTGCGGCTTTACTACGTTCAAATGCTTGTTTTCAAATTTTATACATTTAATTTATCCATATATAATTTAATTAATATACAAAATTGTATTGATTATATATTCTAGGTGCTTATATTTCATCTGATTAATCGATTATCAAAATAATTGTTAGTTGCAGCCCTAATATGAAGCTTCACTCCATTCACATTTGAAAATTTTCCAAATGTTATAAACAAAATCCATTAACATTCACCTTTTTACAAAGTGACTTACATTTATCTCATTTATACACATGAGCAGCTATGTGGTTATAGGTCTTACTAAGGGGCGCAGAAGTGGCAGCTTGGTATAGCTGGGATTTGAACTCAAAACATTCAGATTCAAAGTCCAATGCCTTAACCATTTAGCTACCACCTCCCCATAGCATGGGTCAAATGCAACTTACAGGTGCAATACATCACAAGGATGACAAAAACTATATACAGAACATGTTACTGGAAAAACAATAGATGTGCATCACACTTGGACGAAGTTTGAGACAGTAATCTTGAGTTGTGGCCAAGACAGAACCGGAACAGGAACTGTGAAAACCAGTACCTTAACAGGAGGGTTTCGTGACACCCACATGCACAAAGCTATTTAAAGTCTGACCAAAATCATTAGCCTACTTAAACTGCTATCATTAACTTTTTTGTAGGTGCACTTTGGGAGTCCAGGGCATAAATAAACCTGTTTCAAGCCTTTCTTCTCTTAATGGTTTACATGTGAGAACTGCTAATGACCCTCCTTAAGCAGAGCCCATGCAGTCAGTGAATATACAGTAGGCAGGGTGGCCAGCAAGGGCCCTGCACAGACAGACTTGTCTTCTTGACAATTTGTTTGTTTGTGTGTTTGTTTGATGTAAGCAACTTAAAGGAGAGATTCTTTTTGAACAATTAGATGCAAAATACCTGGAACCTGTTAAGACACACACCCCTGCATGCACACACATCAGTCATCATTTTAAAATGCTATCACTTCTTTATTAAAAACAATATGTTTGAAAAAATTGTTTGTTTAAGCTCACTATGTCAAATAAATCGCTCTATCGGTGCCACAAAAACCAACTGATCTGGTCAAAAAGACATCTTAACAGCCACACAGAAGCCAATAAGATATCATTTGATATCGTGATTGTGAAGGATCAGTGTATGACACTTGCCAAACACAGGGTCAGGTAATAAAAGGCCCTAAATTAATGCCCTCAGTGAAGGACAGTTTAAAGGGTGAGAGATTCGGTACACAGGCCACATAAACGCGCATTCTCTAACCATCAAACCACATTAAAGGTTTTGATCCGATTACTGCATGGCAGACAGGGCACTTTGGACAAAACAAGCCATAGCAGTTCTTGCATTAGTTAACAAATCCAATATGACCCAGCAATTAATTACATGTGCACAGCCATTTTTCAAAGCTTTTATACCTTCAAATGAAAAAAACTGGCAGCCAGTGTTCATATATGAAGTACATTTCAAGCCTTTGTGGGAAAAACTTCGGCAAGAGTAGCACATGCTCTGAGAGGTGAAGCCAGACTGCATTGTAAACTGCATTTCATGCTGTGTCATTGAGCAACATTACACATACAGTATGTAGGAAACCGCTATCAACAGTCTTCCACATACATAAGCTCATAGGTACTGTGATTGACTAGTAAGAGAGTATATGATCCCTCCCACCATATTTTGCTTTATGGCACACATTTTCCATTTTATGGCACAACATTTTTTTTCCATTCACAGTTCCATTAATTTCTTGTACTGATGATAGGAAAGTCGGACTGCTGTGTAAAGTTCTCCAGCACATCCAAAAAAATTTCAGTGGGATTACGAAATGACGGTCAGCCAATCTAAAAAAATCTCAAGAAGTTTAAATGTACGCCCAAGCTCAGTCTCTAAATCCATCAAATGCTATAATGAAGCAGGCATCCTAGTGCAAACAGTGCAAGACAAAATACAGCGCTCCAGACAATACAGGACAGTGTGGGACATATACACAAAACACATAAAAACGCAGATCAGTACAGTTTGCAAAAGAGAACTTATAAATTAGAGTGTATTTGTTCACAAAATCAGCAAGAAAACAGAATGTAAACAGTATAATATGATTATAATATAATATGAGTGGCGATAAAAACATGGATGTGTATTAATTGAAATGAGTACTGAGTTTGTGTTTGAGTTCAGGTTGTAACAGTTGAGTGGGGGTGTGTCTGAGTTTGGTATAGTTCAGTTCTGTGTGTTAAGAAACCTGATGGCTTGAGGGGAAAAAAACTGTTGCACGGTCTAGATGTGACGGCCTGAATGTTCCAGAACCACTTTCCTGATGGCAGGAGGGTGAAGAGTGTGTGTGAGGGGTGTGTGGGGTCGTCCACAATGCTGTTGGCTTTGCGGATGCAGCGTGTGGTGTAAATGTCCGTGATAAAGGGAAGAAAGACTGCAATGATCTTCTCGGCTGTCCTCAGGGTCTTGTTTTCCAAGACGGTGCAGTTCCCAAACCAGGCAGAGATGTAGCTGCTCAGGATACTCTTGATGGTCCCTCTGTCGAACATGATCAAGATGTGGGAGGGAGATGGGCTTTCCTCACCCTTCTCAGAAAGTAGAGACGCTGCTGGGCTCTGACAGATGAACACCAAAAAAAAACCTCCTCTCTGTATAATGACTCATTGTTCTTGCTGATGAGACACTGGCAGATGTAGCTGGTCATTAATGATGTGTACTCTTTCAAGTTGATGGAATCGCCGTTGGTTGTAGTCTACCTAAACATGTCTCAGTCAATGCATGTTTCAGAATAATTTAAAAGCATCTAATGAATGATCCATATACTGGAATTACCATAACAGAGATGTGGTGCGAGTAGACGAGGTGGGGGCGGGACTTCACACAATCCAGCGTGCCTACCCTTCTTATTGCAAAGGCCATATGCTGATGGAATTTAGGAAGAACTGATTTGAGAAATGCATGGTTGAAAATCTTCTGCGATAATAAACAGTTCATCGGGGTGAGCATTCTACAGTGCCTCCTTAGCATTTGCGCTGGAGGGAATGTACACACCAACAATAAAAACAATAGTAAATTCCCATGGTAAATAAAATGGCCTGCATCTTACAGTCCTGAACTCCACTAGAGATGAGCAGTAGCAGAAAACAAGCACAGAGTTCTTGCACCATTCCATGTTGATATAAACAAACATGCCACCACCGCAAGTCTTACCGCACAAAGCTGCATTTCTGTCAGCACGAAACATGGCTAGCCCATTTAGCTGAATGGCGGCGTCCGGAACTCGCTGAGCCACGTTTCCATGAAAACAAAGATGCAGCAGTCTCTAAACTTTATTGTCCATGGAGCAGATGTTTGAAGGTGGAATAGACGGGAAAACTGAATGGCTAAGGTTAGCCTTTAGCCTAGAATGGACACCCGTCCTCGATGCTGAGGACTGGGGGCCTGGTCTTTGTAGCCAGGGTCGCAGCAAGCCGAGGTCACAAAGGTTATTGAGTACATAATCATGCATATTGGTTGTTGTATGATTTCTGTACTGTAACAGCATCTGGTGGTCGTATACATGAACACAGCTGTCTTTGGTATCTTGAAAAAAGTGGTGCTAAAGAAGCAAAACATTTTGGACCTGGAGAAGCCATCTTGGATTTGGTGTTGGTGATAATCCAGAATGTATGGTTGAATGTGTGCAATTAGATAGATAGTTACAACTTTAATGTCATTGCATTGTACAGGTACACAGCAACGAAATGCAGTTTAGCATCTACCAAAAGTGCAAAATGTAGCAATCGTGCAAAAAGTGCAGATAAATATGTAGCATATTTACAGCAAGTGATATATATGTAAGCATATGTACTGTGAATAAATATAAAGTCTATAACAGTGCAGAGACGTGTGCACATCATTAAGAAGTACAGAAATGGTTCTAAGGCTATGGCATTGAAGAGGAATATGCAGAAGTGAAAGGTTATACGATTATGGCATTTAAGAAATGTGCAAGCTGAATAAACAGTCTACTATATATATAGAATGTGAAATGTTGGGCAGAATGTACAGTAGGGATATAAAGATACATATAGATAAAAAATAGTGCAGATGTAATGAGAAGTAAAAAGATATACTATGTAATATGTACATGTATAGTACAGAGGTTATATACAGTGTTTTGTGTTTGTTTTGTAGTGATCCAGCGGTGTAGTGTAGAGTTCAGTAATGTGATGGTGGATGGAAAAAAGCTGTCCCTGAACCTGCTGGTTCTGGCGCTTAAGTTCCTGTATCTCCTTCTTAATGAAAGAAGGTTAAACAGTTTATGACTGGGATGTGAAGAGTCCTTGATAATGTTGTGAGCTCTGCGCAGACATCTGCTGTGGTAAAGGTGTTCAATGCAGGTAGTTGGGTGCCAGTGATGCATTGGGCGGATTTGACCACACTTTGCAGGGCTTTACATTCACACACAGTGGAGCCTCCGTATCATACAGTGATGGATTTGGTCAGGATCCTCTCAATGATGCAGCGGTAGAAACTTGTTGAAATCCCTGGGGACAGATGAGTTTTCTTGAGACTTCTCAAGAGTTACAGGCTTTGTTGTGCTTTCTTACCCAGGGCTGAAGTGTTCTGCTGCCAGGACAGATCCTCAGAGATGTGAACTCCCAGGAACTTAAAGCTGGAGACTCGCTCTACCTCTGTTCTGTTGATGTTGACTGGTAGATGTCTCCAGTTAGTTTGCCAAGCTATCATTTAAGCTAAATGTTGCTACTGTGGACAATCTAAAAAAAAAAACGTTTTTTTTTTTACCGTTTTTTTATTTTATTTTGTTTTATTTTATTTTATTTTATTTTGTTTTTTACAACACCACACTGTTGATGCTTTAGTCATGTTGGTTAGAAAATGTTAATTCATTTACTGACAATAGTCCTGTGAAATCTAATGATTCTTTAAAATGTTCCCACTCTGATATTGTTTCTACAGTAAAATCTTTTTGCATTATGAACACTTTAATTACAATTTTATTATGTATATAGTGATTTCTTTGGCATTTCAGTAACAAATTCTTTATTATTCGTTCCTCTTGGCCCACAGTTCTTCGAACAGTATTTTCTCAGGTATCAGGATGTTAATAGCTATGGTTACATGTACAAAGGAATTCTTAGAGTGTAAATTTCTTTGGGAAAACTCTAAATCTTTAATAAGCCAAGTGAGGTCAACTTTCAAACAGGGCTCCCTGGATGCATCAGATGTCTCTCTAGAACAAACAAAAACACTAACTGTTGGCACAATGCAAGAAACAATCAGCACCTAATCGAGACTTGTGTATTCAAAATTTAAAATGAAGAAAATGATCTATAGAACTGTTTGATACACACAAATCCAGTGAACTCTTTGATACACACACACACACACACACACACACACACACACACACACACACACACACACATATATATATATATATACACACACACACACACACACACACACAACACACACACACTGGTGTGAAAAAGTGTTTGCCCCTTTTCTGATTTATTTATTTTTTTGCATGTTTGTCACATTTGAATGTTTCAGATCATCAAACTAGTTTAAATATTAGTAAAATATAACACAAGTGAACACAACATGCAGTTGTTAAAATAGGGTTTTTATTATTGAGGGAAAACAAAATTCAAAACTAAATGGCCCTGTGTGAAAAAGTGTTTGCCCTCTAAACCTAATAACTGGTTGGGCTGCCCTTAGCAGCAACAACTGCAATCAAGCGTTTGCGATAACTTGCAATGAGTCTGTTACAGCACTGTGGAGGAATTTTGGTAACTCATCTATGCAGAATTGTTGTAATTCAGACAGATTGGAGGGTTTTCCAGCATGAACCACCTTTTTAAGGTCATGCCACAGCATCTCAATAGGATTCAGGTCAGGACTTTGACTAGGCCACTCCAAAGTCTTCATTTTGTTTTTCTTCAGCCATTTAGAGGTGGACTTGCTGGTGTGTTTTGGATTATTGTCCTGGTACAGAACCCAAGTTCACTTCAGCTTGAGGTCATGAACAGATTGACGGACATTCTCCTTCAGGATTTTTTAGTAAACAGCAGAATTCATGGTTCCATTTATTACAGCAACCACCACCATATTTTACTGTTGGTATGAAGTTCTTTTTCGGAAATGCGGTGTTACTTTTACGACAGATGTAATGGGACACACACCTTCCAAAAAGTTCAACTTTTGTCTCGTCAGTCCACAGAATATTTTCCCAAAAGTCTTGGGGATCATCAAGATGATTTCTGGCAAAACTGAGATGAGCCTTTATGGTGTTTTTTCTCAGCATCGGTTTTTGGAGAACTCTGCCATAAAGACCATTCTTGCCGGTCTCTTTCTTATAGTGGAGTCATGAACACTGACCTTAACTGAGGCAAGTGAGGCCTTCAGTTCTTTGGATGTTATTGTGGGGTCTTTTGTGACCTCTTGGACGAGTCTTCACTGTGCTCTTGGGGTAATTTTTATTACATGTCTTTGTCATTTGTGAATAAGTGCTCTCACTGTGGTTCACTGGAGTCCCAAAGCTTTAGAAATGGCTTTATAACATTTTCCAGAATGATAGATATGAATTACTTTCTTTCTCATTTGTTTCTGAATTTCTTTTGGATCTCGGCATGATGTCTAGCTTTTGAGAATGTTTTGGTCTACTTCATTTTGCAGGCAGGTCCTATTTAAGAGATTTCTTGATTGCGAACAGGTGTGGCAGTAATTAGGCCTGGGTGTGGTAAGAGAAATTCAACTCAGGTGTGATAAACCACAGTTTTAACATGGGGGCAAACACTTTTTCCCACAGGGCCATGTCGGGGGTTATTTCATATATTATTTAACCAAGAATGCAAATTAATAAAAATAATTAAAAAAAATGTAAACTCAAACTTCAAATGTAATAATAAACTGCGTTAATAGAAAACGACAAGCAATTTTTTATTTTTTATTTCTTCCCCAAACCGTGACTTAAAAACCGAGGTATGTACCATATATAAATTTCTTAGTTATACCAACTCTCAGAGACCCAGTGGCCCCATACTTGTCTCATGTTTCCTCTAAGCTTTAAAAACAATGCATCCCACTGCTGTAAAGCCAACCTTGTTTCCAGGGAATCAAAAAGACAATACACTTTAATGTCTGAAATTTGATTGCGGAACTGAAGATTAGACGAATTCGTAGAAAGGCATTCCCAAGCTCTCAGGTGGCTCTTAATTAGGCCATTAACAATAGCCCCATTCATCAATCCAAGCACAATTTTCTACTCTGTTAAACAACTTTTGAACAGGAATTAAGGGTAAAGCACTGCTATTAGAGCATTGTTTAACCTTTCTCACAGAAAGATAACTAGCTTCCTGGAGGTTGTGCCAGTTTTTCTTTTTTGTGTGTTTGTAGATATTAAGTAAAGCAAGAGTATTGAAAAAGTTGTGTATTATTATATTATATTACCGTATTTTCCGGACTATAAGCTGCTACTTTTTTCCCACGCTTTAAACCAATGAAGCGGCTAATATATGTTTTTTTCCTGGGTTTTTCCCGGTTTCACAAGCTTCATGCCAAAAAACTGAACCCATAACATTAGACCAATGAAATTGCGGAACAGGTTCAGGTGAACCAATGAAACTCTTTATATAAAATCAGATGCGCTCCCACTGAATCGGGCTGCACCACATCATAAATATGGATGATGTTCCTCTGACGTTTGACCTGCCGCTCACTCGGACTGTCAACAGGAAATGCGAATCATTCGTCACGCTAAAAACAACCGGGCATGAAAAAAACACACTTCACCTGTGTTCTGAGCTGCACGGCATCGGGAGAAAAGCTTCACCGATGGTGATTTTTAAATGCGCGATGATGCCAAAAGATAAACTCCCGAGAGAAATTGTTGTGAAAGGAAGGAGGAAGACAGTGAACAATGACTTTCTTGGTAGGCTACTGTTTAGATACAAGCCGTGTAACAGACACTGTCTTTCATTAAAGCCTGTGTACAGTTCATTAGTTTCAGTGTAGACACCTGCGGCTTATAGACAGGTGTGGTGTATTTATGTTCAAAATAAAAATCTTTGTAAAATTCAGTGGGTGTCTAGTAGGCCATTGCAGGCCAGTGCTAAATTTTGGTTAATTTGTATGCAGGATCCTTTCTAAGGCCCCACAGTTCATTAGAGGGACACAGGATTTGTAAAAATGAAAAAGAAAAATATTTCAAACATAAATTAATGATGTATTTTTGTTATTTGGTAAAATCGAGTACGCATTATGCAATCATAGTGGTTCTGTGTCATGTCAGAAGAATAGAACAAGGCATTTTCTGCAATAACATCAGAAAAGCAAGATGTGTACCTCATATGTCTTCATATTCCCCTGGGGCATAAAAAAAAGAAAAAGAATTACTCCAGTAAATGTAAAATTGCTTTCACTTGAGTAAAAATACTAAATTATTTGCCTTCAAAATTTACTTAAGTATCCAAAGTACTATGATTTATTAGGGCTATAATGTTTCTATTATCATTTTTGTCACAAGACTTTTAACTTAATCAACTCAATTTATGTGAAAAGACTCTTAGTGCACCGATCTATTAATAGAATGATAGTTATCAGTCAAACAAAAAATGATTATGTGCCCAAAAATTACTTTTTAAGTAATAATAATAAAAAAAAAAAAAAAAACTTGTTGTGGCAAGTTAGTGTCAGGAGTTTATTCCTCTCTTGAACTGATGCTGAACTGTATGTTGGTGCTAAGTAGACACCAAACGCCAATTAAAACAAGATCAAAACAGAGCCTCCTCAACCCTGTTTGGTGTCTTGTTGTGTGCTTGACCATAAAGTTTTTATCCACTCATAAATAAAAGAAACAACCAAATATGAAATGTAGTTCAGTAAAAAGCAAGATATTTAACTTTGAAATGTAGTAAATTAAAGTAAAAGTCTCCCCAAATGGAAATACTTAAGTAAAGCTACAATACGAAAAAGCTAACGAATTACATTTACTTTGATACTGTACACCACTGCTAACGATTAAGACGTTCTAACATACATCAAATTACTTCAGATTACATCTAATTACTGTAACGACTCATATTATAAAAAAAAAAATACACGTTATTTGAGCATAAATTAGCATAAGCAGCCTAATGTTATAAAAAACAGTACAGGGTGTAACCATTGATTTATTTGTTTGTTTGTTTGTTTGACTGCCTATATTGTTTATATATCTAATTCCTTAATTCTGTGTGTATATAGTTCTTGTCCAGTTATTTATTAAACTCTTTTTCTTCCTCCAAGTATAATAAAGCAATTCTAATAATTCTTGCCCATAAAATAATCTGATTTGTTGGAAGTGGGTGGGGACCCCTGAGCATGTTGTTTCTTTGAGATACCAGATGGCCCTGTTTGTATGACTGCCTAGCAAGGTATTTAAACTTAGGCCATGTTGTTGACTTCCCAACCCATATTACTCCTACAATACTTTCCCTCACCCTCATCAAAAGTAATCAAAAATGTTGTTTTGACAACTGTAAGTGAACCATTGCCTTGTTTTCTAGCTACAGTTCTTGAAATGCCTCAGTCGTTTAGAAAGGACAGGTTATTGTCTGATTGAGGACAAAGTGTAACATTAGACATAAACAAGCAGCGCAGGCACATGCGGTTTGTCTTTAATGCCTGTTTTCAAAAAAGAATTCAAGTTTTCTTATTATTTTAAGTAGCTACTGGCATAGACGCAATTGTCCTCACATAAGAGATTAAAGCTCCACACACACATGCACGAGCACACACTGCAACTTTCACCCTCTGAAACATGAGTCAGTTTTTCGGTAAAGGTACAGGTGGGTTGGTTCTTTCACACACTCATGCCTAATCCAGCCTCCACTGTTGGTTAAGATTGAGTGTCGTCTTGCGTATAAGTCCTTACGCCTAACAATCGGCAAGGAAGTGGGACAGCTCAGGTAAGCTACTACTTCTCTCAAAAGGTGTGCATGTGTGTATGTACTGTATATTTTGACGTCTTTGCATGAACTATTAATTTTAAGAGTATTGTAAGGGCAAGAATAAGAACAAATCAGTCAAGCAATAACAACTGTCTTAAGCATCAACTCGTGGCCAAAAACTTGACCCACGGCCTTATTAAGCTGTGGATTGTGGGTGCCTGGCAATTATGGGGTATGGTTAGGAACTGGTATCCAGCAAATTCAGCCAAGACTTCCAACACCCTTCTAGATTCTGTCAGTTTGAGGTTACTATTTTCCTGTTGGAGTCAGACTGCAAATCGGATGTGGTGTATTTGTGTGTGTCTGTGTGTGTGTAATAATTGCACTCTAGGTAGGCCATGGGACAATTGTCCCCAAGCTGTAATGACATAACAGACTGCATTATAAGCCATTCAATCATAATTTGTAATTACAATTTGCAAACACTGGATTTTAGGAGGTTTTTGTCTTCACACAAATGTTAATAGCTTCATACTGATAACAGAAATATTTATTTTGGATATAATATCAAGTTTAAAAAAATATATATGTAATTTTAAAAGCATCAGATTTTACAGCTAGGTGCTTTACACTATCAAAATCTAGTTGGCAAAATCTGATTTTAATTCCTTTATAAACAAATCTAGTTTTTCATAAAATAGAAATCATAATAGCAAATTCCAAGGAATGCCACAAACCAATATGTGTTCTGAATCATTCACTGGCATTTATTATTTGTTTTAATATTCTTCTTATATTTCAAGCACTCTTAACCATCCAAAAGTTTGTATGTTGGTATGAAACAGTCTAATTACCTAGCATTATTTCATGTCTTTTTTTTTTTAGCATAATAAAGCATGCACAGCTTTTAAAGCCAACATCTTTATGTAGTGTAGAATAAGTAGAAACTATCAAGCTACTATGGAAAACTAACTATATTTGGACAATTTTTTGACCAAAACTGCCACAACAATTGTTTATTATTTAGAAATAATTTATTGACTAGATAGTGTGCCAGCTAAAAAATAAAATGCTGGTCAAGTTAAATTAAAGTCCAGTTCTCAATTAGTTACCAAAGAAAGCCATGTTCTCTGGCTGCTTTTATTAAATTGCAGTATAAATTAACCTTATGCCAGCACAAGTCCAGCACAAATCAGTCCTCAACAGCCAGTTCTATCCGAATCTAATTCATGTTGCACAACCTTTCTAAATTTAGCCTTCACGTTCCAGTGCATGGCATCCTTCTGTTGGTGAAACTTTAGCTAAATAATGTACACTTAACTTCCAAAGCATTGAAACAGTCAAGGTTAACAAGGGCAAGCCAAGACCTTGGGCAAATCACGGCATGGTGTCCAGTGAACCCTGAATGGCTGGAAGAATGTTATTTGCGTAAAGTGGGCATGTAATGGACTTGTAAGGGCCTGGAGCAGTTCAGAAAACATAACGGTAGTGCTGGAGCACAGAATGCTGCCATATGACCCAGTTGAACAAGAGCTGAAGGCCATGTTCCATGTCGTATACCATGAGCAGCAGTGTGTAGAGAAGTCAAAGAGCAAACAAATTACTAAATAGAAAAATGAATGGGGTGGCTCATGAATGCATTCAACATACAGAATTGAGAGCTGAATATTTTGGAAATACTATGTCAATGATGATTCGTAGCATGGCTATAGAATCAGTTTTGGTGCTAGGTCTATATTGTAGAAAAGTCTGAAAAAAATGGGGCTGCAAGTACAAGTTAAACGTTGAATTCACTTTGTCAAAAAAATCATATAATTCTAGAGTCCAAACGAAAGGTTTAGATGGTCTAAGTAAAAAAGTTTAAAAAAATTATTTTATCTGAAAATTCTTTAAATACATAAGATCAAAACGTTTCTAAACTACCACCATCACCCTTAAAATAGTCCCTGTCAGATTGTTCCCTGACAGCCATCATTCACAAGTTGCAGAATAGTTTCGAAATTTTCGGGGGTTGAGCTTGTTGAAGGTCTTCCTGATCTTTAATCGACTCAGTGCAGCATCACTATGTCACATGTATTTCGTGTCAAACGTCTCTGTGGCAGGTTTGCCCAGTTTCAAGCAAAATTTCACATTTATTCTTCTATTTGTTCTAACTTGCTGTCCATGATGGAATCGCAGACCTGGTAACGCATGTGGTCAGAATAGCACTATTAGTCTCGAAACTTTTTGATACCACCGCATACAAAGTCAGTAGCACTCTGTACAGATAGTCAGTGGTACCTGCCAATCCCTTAAATTAGTCCAACAAATCAACATAACCCATCATTGCCTACACTGTCTTTCATCCTAGGCAAAGGAACTAAATCAAGGACTACAACAACATAAACACATATGTAATTGGTTCACAGCACACAACTGTATTTGGTGGACACCAAAGCTCCAACAAATATCTGACTACTTTCTTATTTTCATTCACACATGAAGTATGCGTTTTAAACGGGGCATTTATGGTACATAATGTTATAATAAAATGTTATGGAAAGGAGCTTCTGGGAAAATCTTAGGGACCTTATAAGTTAGACTTTTAACATTTGCTTTCTGATAGTTAAGCAAATGACAAAGGAAATGGCCAGGCTACCACAAAGAATCAAGGATGAGGATTTAACTCACTTATCTCATTGAACTTAAATTAAGAGTTAAGGACATAGTTTAAAACACACGTTTTTTATGGTCCTTCTGCTTATGATTACAACACAAGTTTTACCCTTTTTTATAGTCCTTTTGCTGCTCTTGGCACTTTTTGTGAGGAGTGGGGCCCAACAGAGTGGTGCTGTGTTTAAGTACACACGCGATCAGCTGCTTGTGCTCTGGAAACCAGCGCTTCGTACTGGAGTCAGGCACGATATTCCTTAGATCAGGAGGAGATGCTGCAGGTGCACAGCCGGTACGAAGATGAGAGTAAGCAGAGAAGACTTAAACCATCGGCCTCGTCTGTCATCATGGGGAATGTATGGTCATTGTTTAATAAGATGGATGGGCTGTGCACGCTGAATCTGACCCAGAAAAAATACAAAGAGAGCAGCTTAATGTGCTTTACGAAGACGTGCCTGCATACGGACTTCTCAGATCATAGCGCCTCCATACCCAGCTTTAAACTTGTTCACTTAGTGGTGCTCAGTGGTGGTGGGATTGCTGTGTATGTGAATGAGAGATGGTGTAATCCCAGATATGAAGAAACGTCTGTGATTTCCGGATATTGAACTTTCAGCTGCGAGTATATACCCATATTATTTACCGAGGGAATACTCCTCTGCCATTTTAATTTTTGCTTACATTTCACCGACAGCTGACATGAAAGTAGCGTGTGACGTGAACGTGAACACCCTGATAAATTTGTAATCATAACTGGTGACTTTAATCATGTCAATCTGGACTCTACACCACTAACTTTCTACCAGTTTGTTGACTGTCCCACACAAGAAAACAGGACAATGGACCTTCTGTATGCTAACATCAAAGATGCATACAAAGCCATCGCTCTTCCCCCACTCGGCAATACTGATCACACAAACAAACAACATCAGAGATGTGTGGACAGGAATGAAACAGATTACCGGCTTCAACATTAAAAATCATCAGCAGGGGGAAGCCTGGACAAAGCCAACAAGCTGAACTTGCATTTTAAAAGATTCAGCACAGGACCCCTGGCTGGGCCATTCCAAACAGGGCCGGTCTTCACACCCCCAAATCAACACCAACATCACCATCATCAGCAACTTCTGAGCACCTCTGCTCACAAACCCCCAGCACAATCCTCCACTGAAACCAGCACACCACCCTCACTGACTGTGATGGCTAGACAGGTAAAAAGAAAGCTGAAAAATTTAGCAAAAAAAGGCTGCAGGCCCTGATGACATTAGCCCAAGGATCCTTAAGTCTTGTGCTGCTCAGCTGTCTGGTATCCTGTAATACATCTTTAACCTGAGTCTGATTCCGGAAAAAATTCCAGTGCTATGGAAAACATCCTGTTTAGTACCAGTACCTAACAAGGCTATCCCTTCTGGCCTCCATGATTTAGACCCGTTGTACTGACATCACATGTCAGTTTTGGGACCACTGGTTAAACCTACCCTAGATGTGGTCCACATCTAGGACCACTGGTTAAACCTACTTTTGACCCACTACAATTTGCCTCTTGTGGGCATGGATGATGCGGTCATCTACCTGTTTCCATGTGCTCACACTTTCTTGGATGGATGTAGTGGTATTGTGAGGATCATGTTTTTTTTTTATTTCTCCAGTGCCTTTAATACAATGCAACCATTTCTACTGAGTGAGAAACTGCTCAGGATGGGTGTCAGCACTTCCATTGTGTCCTGGATAGCTGACTACCTGTAAGATAGATTTGTAGTTTGTAAGTTTGGGGAATTCCCTGTCTGATGTTGTAATCACTAACACAGGAGCACCTCAGGGGACTGTCCTTTTCCCATTCCTGTTCACCCTGTACACCTCAGATTTCCAATACAACTTTTGATGACTCTGTAGTAGTGGGGTGTATTAGGGATGGAAAGGAGTAGGAGTACACTTGACTTCTGGACAGCTTTGTGGGAAACCATCTGCTCCTGAACATAGTTAAAACCAAGGAGATGGTAGTGGACTTTAGGAAGAGTAAAACTATGATTAAACCAGTTACCATCATGGGTGAGGAGGTTGGGGTAAGGGGTTAAGCAGACTTTATTTCCTGAGGAAGCTCAGATCCTTCAATAAATGCAGCAGGATGCTGGAAATCTTTTATCAGTCTGTTGTGGAAATTGCCCTTTACAGTGCTGTGGTCTGCTGAGGAAGCAGCATCAGTGATGGAGCCAATGCTAGCTTCTGTTTTTCAGAAAGTGCTCTGTGTGTGTCTGTGTCTGCTGGAGAAATCTGGTAGTATCAGGTGAGTGGGGGGGACCGCACAGCTTATGTGTAGCTTGTTTGGGAGCAGAGCATGCTCAGTCCCAAGGAAGTCAACTGTTCGCATTGCAGCCGCATGTCCATGCGGGCTTTCTGTTCACGTAGAGCGCTCTTTGAGAAGGGCACTCTCGCTCTTGCGCTCTCACGGGTTGGAAGGGGTGTTATGCACCTCAGTGTATGGTGCCCGTCCCTCCTCTGTGCCCTCAGGAGGTCAGTCTATCAACTCTGAACACTTATGGTGCTTCAGGGCACAGCAATCCTCAGCGAGCATCTCCCTCAACCTCCGCCAGGTACCATAGCGGATGGTGGGGGCTTGCCGCCTTTTAGGAGGTCCCTTGAATGGCTGCAGGGCATCACTCCAGCTGCTTTAGGCAAAACCAGAGACCAGTCTCAAGAGACTGGTTCCCTTAAGAGATGGTCAGTGGTCTCCTTCATCAACCATCAGGGGGGTTTGCGATCTCGCCCCTATACAGGCTGGCACGTCAGATCTTCCTGTGGACCCAAGGGAAACTGCTCTTGGTCAGAGCAGCATATATCCCAGGGTGCTTAAACCAGGAGCAGATGCCATGTCAAGGCAAGGGCCGAGGCCCGGGTATGGTGACTCCACCCAGATGTGTTTGAGCAGATATGGAGGAGGTTTTACAGTGCACAAGTGGACCTGTTTGTGACTCAAGTGCACTGTCCTTTCTGGTTTTCCCTTACTCACCCAGCCTCTCCTGGGCTGGATCCCATGGTACAGGCATGGCAGAAGCTGCGGCTGTATGCCTTTTCCCTTTTTGTGTTGCTCCAGGGAGTTCTGGAGATAGTTTGCAGGGACAGAGTCCATCTCCTTCTGCTGGCCCCGTGGTTCCTAGAAAGAATCTTCTCTCTCAGGTAGGGGGCACTGTGGTTCACTACCACCTGGAGTTATGGAGGCTGTGGCTGTTACAACCCTTTGAGGAGGTTGTACGCTGAAATGGCGCCTGTTTAATGTGTGGTGCAAGCACCACCAGTTGGACCCAGTTAACTGCCCAGTTGGTTCAGTGTTGGAGTTCCTTGAGGTACAGCTCACCACAGGGTTGTCTCCTTCCACCATGAAAGGTTATTAAGTCGGCTATTGCAGCTTATCGTGCTCCGCTTGCTAAGCGATCGCTGGGCAAGCACCCTTTAGTGACACCCGGATGCGATCTAGAGTGTCTGTGTGGGACCTAGCCGTTGTTTTGGAGGCTATGTCTAGGCCCCCCTTTAAGCTCTTACCCGAGGTGTCTTTAAGGTGTATAACAGTCAAGAGTGTCTTTCTTCTGGCTATCTCTTCTTTTAAGAGGGTCCTTCAGGCCCTTTCTGTGGCCCCATCTTACCTGGAGTTTACCCCAGGCATGACCAGTGCCTTTCTTTACCCCACACTGGGATATGTTCCTAAGGTACCCTCGGTTCCCAGGAGAAGCTTAACCGGCTGTATCCCGAGCACTGGACACGTACGTGCACAGAACGGAGCTGTGGAGAAAGTCGGAGCAGCTGTTTATCTTTTATGTTCCCTATAAAAAGGGGCTTCCTGTGAACAAGCAGACCCTCAGCAGGGGGATTGTGGACGCTATCTTATCCTCGTATGAGTCCTCTGGTCTCCCCACACCTTTTGGGGTCAGAGCTTACTCCACTCAAAGTGGGGCAGCCTCTAAGGCCTGGTCCTCTGGAGCTTCTCTCTAAGACATTTGTAACGCTGTTAAAGCTGTTCCACTCCGCTGACCTTTGTCAAGTCCTATAGAATTGACTTCAGGAATACTCTGGCTCCTCTGTCATCCAGCCTAGCTGTGCCCATCCGGTTCCGCGGTGCGCACTTCTAGGTTGGTGGCCATCTTGCCGTTTTTTTGCTGCACCTCCCGGTACTTAAGAACACCCAAGACTTTAGCTCGTGCTAGATTATCTCACAGGCCTGTTCCTGTCCCTGACCCTGACCCTGACTGTGATTCTGTACCCTGTTGTGCTCTGCTCTGATTTTGACTTTGGACTGGTTTTTGGTTTGTGTTTTTGCCCTCTCTATATTGATCAGTTTGCTGGCTTAGATTTTTTTGTACTGTGTTTTCAGGTTTTGTTTTTGTCTTTACTGCATCGCCCTGTTTGCCTGTGTTTTCGACCCTGGACTGTTTTTTGGACTTTGTTTTTTGCCTTGCCCCTTTGCTCAGTTTGCATCCTGCATTTGGGTCCTCACTCACCTAGTCACCCGCAAGATTCCTGACAAATAGAGACACACTCCCAAGAGATTTGCAGCAAAAATTGAGGGAATGAATACTTTTTTTTAAATTATTGTTTGTGACAAAATATTTTGTGCAATTAAAGTAGGCATGCTGTGTAAATCAATTGGTACAAACCACTCAAAATCCATTTTATCCCAGGTTCTAATGCAACAAAACAGGAAAATCGGCAAGTCAGGTTGAATACTGCTGCAAGGCAATCTCAGAAGTATCCAATAACCAATAAACCTTATTGTGGTATGGAAACATACCCCAATTAGCCTAAAGCTAAACAATTATAATTAGGTGCAGCTTTAATACCTCTCATATAAAGCACAATAATATATCAAGAAAGTACCGTACCAAACCAACTTAAATGCAACAAAGAGAGATCAATTACATCAGGCTAACAAGAAAGATCACTTGCACTATGGCTACAGTGCCTTGCATCAGTATTTACACCCTTAGGTGATTTTTCTTATCTTTGGCATTACAACCTAAAATAAAGCATACCTTAAGCCATATGAGTAATTTCCCTGTGGGAACTTGAACCTCTGCCACAGTCTCAAATCTCTTGCAGACTAAAACTCCTGCCCTGCCTGTCATCCATCTTTCTTTCTCTTTCATTGAAAAGCAATGATGCTTCCACCAACATGTCTCAGTGTAGAAATTATTTTCTGAGAATGCTATGGGAAATACTAAGTTTGTTCCACACAGATTTTCATGAAGGCCAAAAAGTAAACATTTAGTTGCATTTAACCAGAGAGCCTATTGTGATTTGGGCAATGTTTGTGGAATCTTTTTGTTTTAAAGACCCTGTTTTAAAGATGCTTTCTAAAGACCCTATTCCAAAGGTCTGGCACTATAGCAATACATAAGTTTTCCCCATAAAATGTGTCTATATGTAGATTGTGCCACTGCTTAAACAAAACTATGGAAAGAAATTGTGTAGCTCAGAAACTAAATGCCAACTTCTTATTAACCAAGCAATATATCCCCACTCAGAACATATCTTTCCTCAGGTTGCTAATTATCAAAATACTACTCCTGAAAATATTACAGTTTTTCTCAGTTGCTTTGGAGCATTTCTTAAATCATTCTTAATAATTGCAAACTAGTAAGTGCATTTCTCTAAACAATGTGTACAAACAACACAACAAATTGGATTTCTTGCAAAATCCTGTACTTTTCTTAAAATCCTTAGTTCATCCCTCAAAAGTAAGCATTTGGGTCAATGAACATGTCATTGCAATCACAATGACAAGTCCTTTTGTTATTGTTTACAAACAGTATAGTCAAAATGTTTAGTCATGTTGTCAGTATGACGTGACACATTTTCAGTTTTTCCTGATATAAACTACTGTTTGGATCACAATTATTAAAAATACACAAGGCTGAATTTCTTTTGTATGGTATCTATGAATTTCAACAGAACAAATTGATTTATTTGATTGCTTGTTTAATTTATATTGAATGCAAGAGATCGGACAAGATTCCCACTTTTACTGTACTGTAATAGTGTCCATTTGTTTTCTGGTTGTTCACCCATTTGGAGAAATTGTAATTTTGTATTTTGCTCTATCAGTATATGCTCACCAATTAAAAATTCAAAAGATTTACCTTTGACATATTTTAGAGAACATGTGGTTGATCTCATGCCATTCACCTACCTTTATTAGTGAAATTTAAGATTCAGCTGCACAATTCATTCATTCAAGACACATTTACAAAAAAAAAAAGTTTAATAGAAGTTTAAGCTTGACAGATTTTAACAACTGGTTTAACAATTTTGCATTCAATGACTTATACAATGAACTGATGCTGAGACGTTTTGGGGGTTAAAACTATTTAGGTGAAACTAGTATAATATATTTTGATAAACATAAAAAAACAACTAATAATGTAGGAAACCCAATCTAAAATCGACAATCTGGAGCACTCAAAACATTCCAATACTGGGCAAAAGATAGATTACACGTTATATATTTAATACATTGCTTAAGATGAAAAGGCTCAATGCTCATCATCTGTAACTGGGGACAGGGAGTGAAAATGACAGTCAATCTGTGACATGAAGATTTTTCTTACAGGTTCTATGGGTAAGCATTCTGCAATGTAATGTACTGAATGTATAATAGTAGAGAGTCGCTGCAGGTGCAGGGTAAGAGCATTTGATTAAAACAAGGAAACAAATCCAAAACACCAAACAAATGTCAAAAGTGTCAAACAAGCTAAGGTTGGACTACGGTTGGTAAAATTACAAAGACTGAATAAGTTACTTGACAAAGACAAAACATACACAAAGGGATATGAATGAACACACTGAGGTCGATTCACCTATGAATGAAAGAAAAGACACTTGAATACCTGAACCAACAACGAGACAAGGGCGGAGACATGACAGGAAGGAAAGAAGTGAATTCACAGGAGATGCGTGACACAAGCAAAAGCACATGGCTACATCAACACTGAAATGCGGAAATCTTAATGTAGCAAATTGAAATGAGCAAAAACTTGCTTTGTGCTGCCACGAATATTGCAAGAGGTGTATCTCTGACAACAAGGATGATTAACAATAGGTATGTAAGAAACTAACTATCTAACTATATGTGAGTGTTGCAAATTTTTTTTGTCAAACTGTATAAATTTTCAACAGCGCAATAACGATATTTAAGAAAAAAATTATAATTTAAGATTCATGAAAATTGTTTGGTTTTGGATTTATATCCCGACCGCTAGATAGCAGTCTTCATATCTCTTGACTTAAACAGTGACAGGAAGTACTAGCATAAGGGCATGGCACTAATGTTAGCATTAATATCCACCTGTTCCATGACTATGACTATAAAAATGATTATGGGTATAACTTTCGAGGACAGTAATAGTAGTGATGACTGAATCGCCACTGTGGTGTGATACACGTAAGGCTGGCACAGGTTTCATGGTATGGGTAGGTTTGAGAGGTTAGGGTTAGCAGTGTAATTTTAGATGCAATAATGCAAATCCAGATCCTATTGTGTTATGGTTAAATGTTATATCATCTATCAGCTAAGGTTTACACGGCTTTCCTAAAATTGTATTCTATTTCTAAATATGAGAAATATTCAATGTATTGCCTTACTTACAGTACCGCAGTGTATTCCAACATATAGCAAAACCCCTGTGTCATAATACGTATCGTATCGCCAGATTCATGCCAATTCAAAATCAAATCAAATCAAATCAAGTTTTATTTGTCACATACACATACATACAGAGTACGACATGCAGTGAAATGCTTTGTACGATTGTCCGGCATGAGGGAATAGGATGGGGGGAAAAAATAAAACATGGGAAAAAAGAAGGCAGATAAATAAAAACAATAAACTATGTAAAATATAAAAATATATAATTATAAAGATATATATAGGAAAAATAGGAAAAAATGTATATACACGGTATGTTTATGGATACAGGGTATGCTTATTTACAGTAGACAATAATCACATAAGGTGGTTGATGTGATTGTCCTTAAAGTAAACGTGTGCGGTATGGTGTGGTATAAGTGAACGTGTGCGGTATGGTGTGGTATAAAGTCCACAGTTAAAGTGACAGTCCAGAGTTCAATTTACTCTAATATAAAATTAATCAAATTGATAAGTCTAAACATTTTGTGTACAGAGAAAAAAGCCATCTTATAATATTTATCCTTAAAACTGTATTATTAACTTCACTCAGTAAGCAATTTCAACTGACTTTAGGATTGCACTTACAAAACTCAAGCGACCCAACAGGGAAATATTTGTACGTCACCGTACAGCACCTGATGACGGCATTATGCAAGATGGGACACAATAGTGATACAAAAAGACATGTGTTTACAATTTGAAAAAAATTGATTGCGCATTTTACAGACCTGCTCTATGTCACCTGAGACACATTACCTTTATCAGTGTGCAGTGGGATGGATACCAGGCTGACAGTCTATGTCTTATGAGGATACACTGCAGAATCTGGCAAACGAAGCTGTGTCTGTCGCCAGGAAAAAGCCAGAGTCTACATTTATCAAAAAACAGAAAGTCATGAACTGTGACCTTTTGTGCCTTTTGTCATGATTGTATAGATACTAAAATCATGGGTTGTTCTTAAACCGGCAGTCCTGATCTGATTTGCACTTGCCAGTTCGGTGCCAGGGCGAGGTTAGAGTTTAGTACTGAGCACGCTAGTAGTGGTTTGGCTGTTATGGATCTGTCTTTTGACTGTGAATTTCACTTTGGGCTGCTTCCAGTTTCCATCTTTTCTGTTCTCTCTGCCCTGTCTCACTATGTGTGTGTGTGTGTGTGTGTGTGTGTGTGTGTGTGTGTGTGTGTGTGTGTGTGTGTGTGTGTGTGTGTGTGTGTGTGTGGAGTTTCCTCAACCGGCTATATGCCAGAGTTCTGCACTCCACCCAGACGACAGTCACTTTACGCATGTTAAGGCATCAGAGTGCTGGATCAACACAGAAGCAAAGGAATGTGGGTGGCAGGAAGACAGGACAGCCAAACAGGAGTCTCAGTGTCTCAGCTTAGCAAGAACTTTATATTAGATTACACGCTTTCTCTTTAAAAAGATCCTTCTTAGATCTTCAATTAACCACTCGCAAGAATCTTGAGTTGCTTACTGATTGAAAAATGTGCTCCTTTGGCTCAGAGCCACAAATAGCTCTGGCATCTGGGATTCAAACTCATAATCTCTGGACAATAAGGTGAACAGATTTCTATTGTGCCACTCAGGTTTTTGCACTAAATGTACATAGGCATATAATTAACGGAGCTGGAGCAGACAAATCCATTTCTTTAAATTTAGTGACAAGCTGATTACATTTCTGGGCTTATTAGAATTGTATTTATCTGGTATTTAATTCGATTCAACAACCAGAAAAACAATCTATTAAAGTTTCCAAGCAACCAGTTTTGAGACTAATGGTGCTAACTGGTGCTATTCTGACCACCTGCGTTACCATGTCTGCGATTTCATCATGAACTGCACGCTCGAACAAGGAGAAAATGACAAATTCTGCATTAAACCGGGTGAACCTGCAATGAGTCCTTCAAGGTGTTTGGAGTGGCGAGCGTGCTTCAAGAGCGGAACATCATTATTGGAAAACGAGAAATCAGGAAGACTTTTTAACACCACCGTGGAGATCCAGCATGAATAGCAAAAAGTGCTTGACATGCTTCAAAATGAAGACTTCCAGGGCATATTCCAGACGAATGCTGAGAGCGCTGTATTGCTGTGCTTGTGGACTATTTTGAAAGTGGTAGTGCGTAACTGTAGATAATTCAAGTGCAGTCTTGTAACCAGAGCAAGACTCGAAACTTTTTGATACCACCTCGTACATTGTTAACAAAGCTGGAATGGACAAATCAGTTTCTCAGGTTTCAGAGACAAGCAGATTAAATTTTTGGGCTTCTTAGTATTTTAATTATCTGGTATGCAATTTGATTCAACAACCAGAAAAACAATCAAATAAAGTTTCCCAGCAACCAATGGGCTGAATGCTGGAGCATTTAATTGCCAGTTAATTAATTTATGATTTTGTCCACCCCTAACAGCGAATGTATATGCAGAGATAAAATTGACATAAAAGCACAGCAGAGATGCAATATGCTGATGGACATGTTAATAAAAAAATGCAATAGAAAAAGTACTAATTGTAGTAATGAAGTTATAATTATACTAAATATGCCTCAAATAGCAGACAAAAATATTGACTCTGGAATTAAATAAAAGGAGGTCTATGCGGAATATAAGAGGCAATACCATGCAACGGTGAAAAATTCCCCAATCTGCCAAAATCAAGATTTGTTGCAGTGAGTTTGTATCTCCAGGCAACTGATCTATTATGATAAACTGTATTGACAATGAGCACAGAGGAAAGCAATGGCGGAAAAGAGAATCGCAAATGATAAACATTCCCAGATTGTCTATCTTAAAATAGACCTGGAAAGGAAGAAATGAATACTAGTCAACTGAATGACAGACAGGAATACAACAGAACATATGAATAAAATTATGATAAAAAAAAAAAAAAAAAAAAAAAAAACACTGTGGAAAAACTATTGAATGAATTCTCTCCATCTCCTCTGACCACTGCCACACACACACAAACACAAACACACAAAATCTGAACTCGCTCGCATACACAATACATGCTGTTTCTCTCAGGACTGTTTATGCGGCTTTCAAATTTTTTAGGCTCGTCTTAAAAAGAAGGAAAGGGAGACAGCGCATGTCCATCAGAACAAGTTGTCATGAAAGCAGAGAGGGCGGGAGAACCGAGAGACAGTCAGGCAGCTTTTTTGATACATAGCAGACAATTTCATTTAATTGCTTCCTTCAACAATAAGAGTAGGAAAAGCAGGCGGAACATGGACAAGCCAGGGCCGGGTGAGTGAAAGGCCATGTGGTCCACTCGGAGGCAGTGTGCCTACATCCCGACACAGCCACAGAGCTTCAGTGGCGGCCAGCAGTGAGCATGGCCTGCTCATTTATCTGTCACTTCCAGGCAATGGATCATGAGAGGAAATGGAAATAAATTTTATCTGGGTGGCTGTAGTGATTCTGGCCTTTGCGGCCTGGTATAAGGCCAGCTGTGATTGCAATCAATCACTATTGCAAGCAACGGATTCTGCAGCCATGTTACGTTTGGAGAGACTTGTTAGAGAAAATATATGGTCATGTATGTAATGTCTGGATTTTGTGCATGTGTTTGTGTATTTGTGTGTTTGTATTCTTGACTTTGAAAACATCCATACAAAGTTTGTGTGTGCGCACATAGTAATCAGTGCACTAACTGGCCCGTGCAGCTTATAGCCAATGATAATGCATTGAACCTTCACACCATTCAGTTAAAACAGTAATCAAGATGCTTTTATGCGTGTGCGTGTGTGTGTGTGTGTAATCTACTTGTTGAACACCACAGGTTATTGACAACATTACTGCACTGAACTCAGGCAGATTTAATAATAATTATATGTATGAGGTTATGTATGTACTTCCCTTTAAATCCCAGAATTGACACGTGTGTGTGTGTGTGTGTGTGTGTGTGTGTGTGTGTGTGTGTGTGTGTGTGTGTGTGTGTGTGTATAAATGTGAGTTTCTGGTAATCAGGTCATTCACTTAAGAATACAGATCACAGGCACGGTTAACGCTTTGAATGTTTATACAAAAGGCATTTCAACAGTAATAAAGGTGTGTGGGTTTTGTAATAATTAACTTACAAAATTATTTTTTTATTAATATTTAATAATTGGAGATGTATATACAGGGTACTGTACATGTTTTTTAACCTTCAAAAAAACAAATAATAAAATAAAATAGCTTATTGACACAATCTGCAATCTGTATATGTGTGTGTGTGTGTGTGTGTGAGAGAAAGAGAGAGAGAGAGAGAGAGAGAGAGAGAGAGAGAGAGAGAGAGAGAGAGAAAGACCCACTAACTGAACACTACGGGTCAAAGTTAATGCACTGAACTTTACACACAGTCAGTTTCTGTGTATTACTGTGTGTACTTACCTTACACATACTGTGTGTGTGTGTGTGTGTGTGTGTGTGTGTGTTGTGGGTGTGTGTGAGTGAGTGTGTGTGTGTGTGTGTGTGTGTGTGTGTGTGTGTGTGTGTGTGTGTGTGTGTGTGTGGCGATTATTAACTTTAACACACAGTTTATTTGAAAAACATGTGCATGTTTTACCTTAAAAAAACAAAACAATATTGACACAATCTGCAAATGTGAGTGTGTGTGTGTGTGTGTGTGTGTGTGTGTGTGTGTGTGTGTGTGTGTGTGTGTGTGTGTTTGTGTGTGTGTGGAAATCCACTAACTGAATACTACAGGTCTATGGTAATGCAAAGAACTTTCACACAGTTTTAACAATAAAGATGTGTGTACTTACTATTTTAAACCAGTATTGACAAACACTGTGTGTGTGTGTGTGTGTGTGTGTGTGTGTCTGTGTGTCTGTGTGTGTGTGTGTGTCTGTGTGTGTGTGTGTGTGTGTGTGTGTGTGTGTGTGTGTGTGTGTGTGTGTGTGTGTGTGTGTGTGTGTGTGTGTGGAGATTCACTAACTGAATACTACAGGTCTATGGTAATGCACAGAACTTTCACACAGTTTTAACAATAAAGATGTGTGTGTACTTACTATTTTAAACCAGTATTGACAAACACTGTGAGTGTGTGTGTGTGTGTGTGTGTGTGTGTGTGTGTGTGTGTGTGTGTGTGTGTGTGTGTGTGTGTGTGTGTGTGTGTGTATGTGTGTGTGTGTGTGTGTCGGATGTGTGTGCTCATGCATAAAATTAAGCCTAAACAACAGAGTGCTGTTTTGCCAGGGAAGGCCACAATCAGGGCACTGATCCTGCTCAACAGGCACTCACACTGTAGTTTCAGGATAAAGAAAACATTTCCACAATTAGAAAACAATCTGTTTAAAAATGTCTGACTTGAAGCCACAGCCTTTTAAAAGAGTCAATGGAGTAAGAACGAGGTCAGTGCTTGAGTAAGTAGCCCTAAAAGTCATTATTCTTTTGCATTTGTCTAATTTGGCTCTGCTGTACTTGTGCCCCATCACAACAATCACAAGCACAATAATTGTGTGGCCTGGGAAAATCTTTCCCAGGGTGAAATATTGACTTTTTGAAAAGGAAGAAAATGACATTTAATCTGCAGTGCAAAACTGATTCAGGCATTTAAACAATATTTTACCAGCATACATGCAGTCATATGAAAGTTGTGACTAACAACAAATTATTCAATCTAGCAGAAATTAACTTTTGTTTATATTCTGCTTACACCACATTCCTCAAATCTCCTGGTTATTTGTTCATGTGTAACCCAAACATTTTGTCGTTAGACACAGCCAACCGCTTCTTCATTACTGAATCACTCGAATTTCCAGATATTTCTCCGATTACTGTTCTTCATCGACTTGTTGCTTCACTTATCTTGTGATTTAAATTAACTGCTTCAAAATTTCTTAGCAAATCATAGTCATCTTTTGGAAATCATCCTCCTTCCTAGGATAGGTGGTTCAAAAATCAGGTTTCCAAATCTGGTAAAATATTTTATACGGTATGTCAGTAACACATTGCTTATTGGCCATGTCTCAATGGGGGTTTGCATGGTTTATTGATGGTAGGTCCCACCGCAACTAAATCTGTGCTGTCATTAGTTGATTTGGGGGGTCAATTGGTTAACACAACAATAACCTTTGGGGTGAAAAGGATTAAAATTTCCAAGCAGCAGATTGTGAGGATTAGCAATATTTTTCAATAATATTAAAATTAGATTTATTATGTTGCTTTGTGCACCCTGTACTGTATTTGTACATGGCAGCCAAAATGTCCTTGTCACTACAGGTCTTCATCTTCTTCTTCTTTTGGCTTTTCCCATTAGGGGTTGCCACAGCTGATCATCCGTCTCCATCCCCCCTGTCCTCTATATTTGCATCTATCTTTCAAACCAACTACCTGCATGTCTTCCCTCACCTACATGCACTACATGCGCTGTGCCTCTAATAAACTTGTTTCTAATCCTGTCCATCCTTGTCACTGCCAATGAAAACCTCAAAATCTTCAGCTCTGCTACCTCCAGCTCCACCTCCTGTCTTTTACTCAATGCCACTGTCTCTAAACCATCTCAGGTCTCACCACAGTCCTATAAACTCTCCCTTTCACTCTCAAATATACTCTTCTATCACAAATCACTCCTGTCACTCTTCTCCACCCACTCCACCCTGCCTGCACTCTTTTCTTCACTTCTCTAACACACTCTCCATTACTTTGCACTGTTGACCCCAGGTACCTGAACTCCTCCACCTTTACCACCTCTTCTCCCTGCAACCGCACCACTCCACTGCCCTCCCTCTCATTTACACACATGTACTCTGTCTTACTCCTACTGACTTTCATTCCCCTTCTCTCCAGCATGTACCTCCACTTCTCCAGGCTTTTCTTAACCTGCTCACTACTCTCACCACAAATCCTTGTCACTACAGGTGGTCCATTAAAAAATGCTTATACCCAGTAGTCTTAAAGAATGGTGATCAGTAAACAGTAGTATATTCTAACTTATCAATTTAAGTTATTAAGATTGTTAACAAATGAATTTAACAAATTACAGTCTCTAACTTTACAGTATAAATGTATGTAGCAGCGGGAGTGGAGGGCGGAGCCGGACGTGCTCAGTTTTAGTGTCCAGCAACACCAATAAAAAGGAAAGACAAGAGTTAAAATTGCGCTTTGAAACACCAAAAACACAAAAAAAAAACCAAATGTCCATTAACACAAAGACAACTGATCTTTGTCGACCACTGGCAAGATTAAGGCATCTCAACAAGTGGGAGAAAATTTTAATAAAACTTTCTTTTGGCTTCTCCCGTTAGGGGTCACCACAGCGGATCCTCCGCATGTTTGATTTGGCACATGTTTTACGCTGGATGCCCTTCCTAACGCAACCCTCCCCAATTTATCCAGGCTTGGGACCGGCACTGAGAGTGGCTGGGGATGGTTCCCTGACCGGGGATCGAACCCGGGTCGCAGCAGTGAGAGCGCTGCATCTTAACCACTAGACCACCAGGGGACCTTGTGGGAGAAAATTTTAATATTTGTAAAAAAAAAATTCTGTATCGCTATCTGCAATGTAAGATCGAAAAATCGAAAAAAAAAGGGGGAATTATCGTAACTTGGGGCCCACCTGTATATGGCAATGGCTAGTTAATAACCAAATGAACCTGGTAATCGGATGATGAAATTAGAATTATGTCAAGTAATGTTGATCTTTTTTTTACCATAAATATAAAAAAGCAACCAACCAAATTCACAAATTTGGAAAAATAATTCAAACATTTTTAAGCACCTGTTGTATTTATTACATCTTTTTTGGCAGTTTATTCCACTCAGTTTTGCAGAAATTATCCAGATCCAGAGAACAGAAAATCCTGTAAACATCCTTCTTCAAATCAATTCACAGGTTTTTCATAGACTTTTAATCTGGACCATTCGGAAACATTCCAATGTTATTCTTGTGAAGTATTTACATATTTAATATTATACTAAATCCTATAGAAACCGTTTATTTTGGGGGATAAACAGAAGAATTTCATGGATGACAGGTATAATTACTTCTGAACATGACACTGAATGTAATTCTGAACAGATTACTCGTTCCATTATCAATTCGATTTAAATTTGTTTTTTTTACTTTCAGGTTTGTTGATTGCTGTAATACATTATAGAAAAAATGACCTGATTTATCTTGTGTAGATTTTTTGTTTATATAAAATTCTGAATCATGACAAGAAATTAAAGACAGCACAACGTAGGGCAGGACTAAAAGTCTACATCAAACATAGCATTGAAATGATTTAAAGATTATTTCATGAGTCACTTTCATATTTCTGTGAGTCATAACTGATCTTTCACGCGATTTTACCCTTCGCATGAATATCAGATGCATTTCATAGAATGATTTCAATTAGGACTTATGGTACGGCCTGCAAATACTGATTCGACATGCTCATTTACACCTAATGTACGGGTCACAATAATTTCTACACTACAATAAAAGTCTACACTCCCCTGTTTAAACTGTAGGTTGTGTGAGATCTAAAAATTTTTTTACCAAAATCAATTAGAGCAAATATTTTTGCACCTTCAATGTGAAAGCAACTCTCAGTCTTTTGGTAAAAGCCGTCCAACTTGTCATTGATATGGCAATCTTCTGTGCAAAACTGTCGTCAAGTCATTCCACAAGTCAATAGGATTTATATCTCGGCTCGGATTGAATGAACCACTCCAAAATCTTGATCTTTTTCCAAAGCCATTCCTTTGTTGACTTGGATATGTGCTTTGAGTCATGCGGGAAGATAAATTTCTTCATTTTCAGCTGTCTATCTGAGACCTGCAAGTTCCAAACTATTTTACTATTTGGCTCTATTCATGATGTCCTCGATCTTCACCCAGTCTCAAGTGATGCATCGTGATTGAGTGATGCATCATTGAGTGAGGCATCATGATTTTTAGTGTTGTTCTTTATTGATTTTTACTTAGGGTTAATAAACATGCTTGTAAAAGTATGATAATCACTTTGAGCAGGCCATTGGTTAAGTTGAAGCATCCAGTCTCATGCCCATTTCTAAAAGAGTGCACAGACTTGTGCTACCAGGCTTCTGGAACTTTTTTCTGGAATTTCTTTGGTGGCAAAAACATTTTAGGGTTTCTGCAGGTTTCACAGTCATATTTAGGACTTTTTTAAACCATTAAGAATGAAATTTAAGACCTATATCACAACAGTAAAAACACACATCCATTGTTAGCAACTAGCATTAACCAAGCAACATAAATTTTTTTCAAGCCAAGTATTGCTAAATTTGCACTTCCCAATAGCTAAAAAATAAAATCCGTTTTACGTCTATAGTACAATCCAAGAGAGATACACACCAATAACAGAAAGCTGATTGGCTATTGTATGTTGATCTCACTTGTAGTCATAATACAGCTAATTATATTTGGACTAGCGAAAGAAAGAACTACAACAACAAGGAAACCAACAAACAAAAACATTCTTAAGTGCTGCGGGAGCATTTCAATGAACATTAGCGGTATCGCTACATAGAAAATTAAGACCTGTTCAAAATAATTGAAAAACTAGAACAACAAATTTAAAACTTTAAAGCCTTCAATTAAATTTTTTTAATTTGAGACTTTTTTTTTTTCAGACTTTTCAAGACCCCATTAAAACCCTGTTATTTACATTCTGAAATTTCAATAGAGGTGTTGTATGTCCACTGTAGATGATGCCTCGGGAACTCCTGAAACCATTTCTGATTTAGCCCACGTGTATTGGTGGCCTTTTAAAAGCCTGTTACCATTTAGCCTGGCGTTAAATCACTGCTGTGGATTGACCAGGTCGCCTAAGCAACATTACTCCCTTTATTTCACCGCAACCAATCCTCATTACCTCCGCACAGGCAATAGATTCAACTTATTCCACACAGCCCAAATTCTGCAACTGTCTTTAATTCATTTTCTCCAAGTATTTCATCTTAATCAGAATTGCGGTATTTCCAGGGTCCCAAGAGCATTGTTAAATTTCAGCACAGAATTGACACCAATCCATCGGGTTACACCATGCACATATATTCACACATACATTAATGAACAACCCACAAATTCAACTAACTGCATTTTAGCCATTATTAGGAAACAAAAAAATCCAGAAGAAAACTCACGTAAACACAGCGTTTAAATCAGACTCTGGATTACTGATCGGAAGGTCAGGGTTTCAAGACCCGATATTGCCACGCTGCCACTCTTGAGCCCATGAGCCCCTCTGTGCATCAGAGGTGCTATAACAGGGTGGACCCTGCGCTCTGACCCCAGCTTCCTACAATGCTGGGCTATGCAAAGTAATAATTTCTCAGTGGGATCAATTAGGTATAAAATAAAATAATTACATATGTAAATCTGGCATTTTAGGAACACATTAAAAACAAGCACACCTTTTAAATGTTCCTGACATATTCTGATTATTATACATTACCTCACACCATTAAAAAAAACGTCTGTAAGTAAACTGGCTACTATAAATCGCTTCAATGAATGAATTTGTGTGTGCATGGTGCCCTATGATAAACTGGCCTCCCATACATGGTTATCCCACCTCACACCAATTGTTTCCAAGTCATGCTATAGATTAACTATGATCCAGAACAGAACAGATCCGAAAACCTGCAGTTTGCAAACCTCTCGCTGAGAATCTGTCATAATTCGTTTTCACGTCAAACAGGTATCTCTAATATGGTAATACGTTTACATAGTAAGCATCACAAACAAAATGAACATCCTCTATAGTTTCAAAAAGTGCAGAGCTATCTTTGTCAGACAGAGTAATTGCAGGTACCATGCAGGGTTATTTGAAAGTCATTTCAAACAGAAGAATCCATTCCTGTTTAAGGACCTGCCAAAGGGAGGTCTTTAGGAGTTGAATATGAAAGCCAGGTGTGTAGGCTGGAATGTAGGGAAATCCAGGACACCCAAGTTCACCCTATTACCCCTTTAACCTCAATGCCATAACTCTTGACATTTATATTTCCTTATTCTAGGCCGGCATCATGAACTCAAAAGCAGTGTATTATTCCAACATATGGACCGATAATGGCTACAGCTCCACGAAGAGACGTTATGTGCACAAAGATGGCAGCTGCAACATACTGTTTCGTAATGTGTCTGAGGAATGGCTGTTATATGTGACGGACATCTTTACCACACTGGTAGAGATCCGTTGGAGAGTCATGATCTTGACATTTGCCCTCTCGTATATCCTGTCCTGGCTCTTTTTCGGAATCCTGTTCTGGATTATTGCACTGATGCACGGAGACATTAAAGATCCGAACAATGAGCCGTGCGTCTATGAGGTAAGAAGCTTTACAGCAGCCTTCCTATTCTCTCTAGAGACACAGACTACCATCGGATATGGCTCACGCGGCATGTCCGAGAACTGCATGGTGGCCATCATTACTGTGACCATTCAGGACGTCATCAGCGTCTTTATTGACACCTTTGTAATTGGGATTGTTGTTGCCAAAATGGCGTCGGCTCGAAAAAGAGCACAAACAGTGGGATTCAGCAATACTGCCGTGATTAACCTCCGTAATGGCCATCTGTGCCTGTCATGGCGAGTAGGTGATTTCCGTAGAAACCACATGGTGGAAGGAACCACACATGCCCAGCTGGTCAGGCACAGAATACACACAAATGGCAAAGCCAGCATAACCTATCACGACCTTGAAATACAAAACAGTCATATTATTCTGCCCACTCCAGTGACCATCATCCACCAAATCAATCCCAGCAGCCCTCTGTATAAAATGAGTCTGCAAAACCTACGCAGAGAAGGCTTCGACCTGGTGGTGACTTTCACCTACACGGATGACTGCAGCGGGATTCTTCACCAGTCACGCACGTCCTACTCTCCCGGTGAAATCCTGTGGGGTCAGCAGTTTCAAGAGATGGTGAGAGTTAACCAGAAGTCCTACAGAGTGGACTACGCAGCCTTTCACCAAACAGTTAAAGTCCTATTGACAGAAAGCAGTGCTGAAGACTATGAACTAAACAAGCATCCTCCAAGTCATACACAAGACCCACAAATGGTCTGTTCTCGAGCAGTGGAGAGTGACGACATCTTAGGTCAAAACCATAACAGCACTGCTACTCAGCAAGAAAATCTATAACAAACAATTCTATCTATAGGATGTAATTCTACTTATGGTACACAGAAGGGGGCAATAAATGTGTATATACACACAAAAGGTCAACAAAAACTTCCAGACAGAAACATAAACCTATAACCAATCATCTATAATCCTCTATCAGACTAAATCAATTTGCTTGCATTATTGCTAAATGTTTGTAATTTCAGTGTCATTTGCTGAATTGTATTATGCATATGGTAAAAGGAGCACTAAGACATTATCATTAAAGTGTTTTGCAAGGGGGCCATATTACCATAACAGAATGATTTAAAAGAAATCATTTTAAATTGAGCCCCGCAGAATCCTGTTTTTACTCTCCAATGCTTAGGAAATCTTTGTAATGAAAATATACCATCCATTCTGATGACACTATAAAAACATTTACTGCTAAAATGTTGAGATCGCCGTGTTCTCATCAAACAATGATGTGTGCCCCCCTCCTCATCACTGCCACAGACACACCTGTTGATACTGTTTAATCTGTTTAATAAGCATCATTATTGGTTTTATATATCATTTCAGTCATTATTTTAAATGCCAAATCTCTACAACAATGTGTAAATTAAAGGGCTTGAATATGAGAGTTTAGAAAAGAGTAAGTGGTTCAGTAATAATCTCTCAAAATGTTTCTTGTAATGCCCATTCTCTACCAGACATGAGAACCACGTAAACTTCTGTACCACAGGGACATTTTTAATACACAAAGCCAAACAGAGCATGCTGGCAATATAAAGTATCATGTTACATTGCTCCCAATTACATCACCTAAACCGTACTGTATTTTGATTTTGAAGTGCCTGTGCACCATCTGTGCTCACAAATTTGGTGATGGTCCAAATTGTATTTAATCCAAACAATAGAGAAAACAGATGGAAAAACACAGTATGTAAAAATATACACACTACTATCTGTTGTTATAGGGGGAAAAAAAATTATAGTGCAGGATACACCAAAACAATCTAGTGACAGGTATATTTATTATATTTATTTTTAGGAATGAACAAATGTTATTTTTAATGGTGTATAGTTTTTTATTAGTGTTGTGAAATTTTTACATGACAGTCAAGTAAATTAAAAATCTACAGAAAAACAAAGCTGATTGTCATAAAAAAAAAAAAAAAAAAAAAAAGAAATACTAAAAGATAAACATCCCTGAAGGTGTGTAAAAACGTACCTGTGGCCAAAAACTTGCTGTCTGTTACAAAGTGGCTTCACTGAAGACTCCTTTCATTAATGTATATGAATTAAATCTTTACAGACAACTTTAATATCCATTACTTCTGAGCTTTAGATCGTCTTCCATCTCACTGTCACTATATACTAGATGTTACTAATGATAGCAGTAATAAAGACGTAAATAAATTGAAAATATCATTTGAACTGCAGCCAGGGATACTCTCAGATTTGCTTTTATAAAAACAAATAATCAACAACTCCAATCCATCAGCGCTGTTGTATAAAGGTAAATGAAATTGCAACAGGTGTTTCATGCGAGCTCATTATTCTGTTCAGTAAGTTATTATATGTTCAGTTATTTCAAATGTGCAAATCGAATTGCTTCAATAAATATTGTTTATTACTATTGTCTATTTTTTTTTATCACCAGAGGTAGATCTGTCATACACTATACGGATAGAAGTTTGTGGACACCCGAGCATAAGATTGTCATGTCTTATTGTCATAAGATTGTTATGTGCTTCTTTTTGAACATCCCATTTCACATTTAATCCACATTTACATTTCTGGCATTCAGCAGACGCCCTTATCCAGAGCGACGTACGAAAGTGCCGTGAAGTCTTTATTAATAAATAAACCAACACTAGCAAACTTAGGTCATGTTCACACTAATACGTAGCTTTCTGAAAACACTCTCCAAAATGGATACATCTGAAAATGCCATTTCCAAGTCGCAGCGTGGGCGCTTTCAAAAACAATGACGCATTTTTTAGTCATTGCCGTGACTTTTCAATGAGCCGTCTTCCGTTTTGCTCATGTGCATTACAGGGAAGTAAGTGTTTTCTGACGTTTCAGTATAGATAAGCAACTTTTGGGAAGCCTTTTTAGATGAAAACACCGTTTTCTAACTTTTTCGTTGTTGATGTAGCCTTAGGATACCACCAGCCTAAAACTATTTTGGGAAAAAATTATAACACTTTTTTTTTTTTTTACATAAAGACAAAAAAAACCCCAGTAAAACGTAAATGCCAGTTAAAATTTTTCTGTAGAGGTATGTCTTCATCCTTCCTCTGAAGATAGCCAGTGACTCAGCTGTTCAAACATCTGGGGGAAGTTCCATCTATCACCTTAGTGCCAAAACAGAAACGTGTACATGTATACCTACCTCGTACCCTGAGAGAAGGTAGGACAAGTCAACCATTTCCTGTTATAATAACCTCAACCATTCTGGGAAGATGTTCCACTAGATTGTGCAGTGTGCTTGTGGAGATTTTGCTCATTCAGCCAAAGGGTGTTGGTGAACTCTGGTGCTGATGTAGGTGAGGTGAGGAGGCCTGGAGTGCAGTCAGTGTTCTAATTCAGTAGTGTTCAGTAGGGTTGGGGTCAGAGCTCTATAATAAAAGATTTTGCACTCCAACCCATTTAAAGCATATCTTAATGGAGCACATTGTGGACAGGGGTATTGTCATGCTGGAGCAGGTTTGGTTCTCCTAGTTCAAGTGAAAGGAACATTTCCTGACACCAAATCCAAAGACAATCCTATATAATTGTGTTTCTCCAAGTTTGTGGTAAGTGTGAGAAGAGCCCCATACGGCTGCCATCCCAATACTTTTGTAGTCTATTATTAATTGTAACACAAATCGTGTTACTTATTTATGTGTGTACCTCATGCCCTGTCTCTGTGTTGCTTCAACGTTTCATCCGATGCTCTCTCTGTCACTTGGATGCCTCTCCTCCTGTCTCTTGTATCCGGTCATATTTAATAAATAAAATGCAAATATATTTACAAAAGAATTGTTTGCATAATTATTACCCACAAATCCTCCTGAATCTGATGTTAGTCTTTATTAGGAAATATATATATATATATTTACACATTGTAACATTTATTATAATAACAAACACACACACACACACACACACACACACACATATATATATATATATATATATATATAATATATATATATATATATATATATATATATATAGCAATATGAAATTAAAAAATACCTCAAAATCAAATCATTTACATTCATCTAAATTAAATATTCTACAAATGTTTATTTTTCAAAAAATATTGGCAGCAATTTTACTATTTTTTAAGCTAAAACCTCACCTGCTTTGTACCATCTAACGTAAAAAGACAGCTAGTGGCTGGGGGAAAGTGGACTAGTCCATTGTCAGCCAGAGGGGTGCGTTTTATTCATAAGCTTGTGATTTTTTTTTTTTTTTTCAATTTTAACAGCGTATTTTTTTGAATGCAACAGGAATTTTAACCAAATATAAAACAATCACTGCTACCCGACAGAAATAAAAGTATATAAGGTATAAAATAACATGTTTTGGATTATACTAATAATAATAAATATGATAAATTGGCCATCTGGGAATTTGGTACTAGAGGCAATTAAAATTAAGCCCCACCCACCAGTAAAAAATAAATAAATACAAATAAATAAACAAAGGCGCATTGTTGGTTGCGATGTTAAATGAAAATGCTGGCCTATCAGAATTTTATGTATTAATTATAAAGAAACGTGCATAATAGATAAAGCAATCTGAATATGGCGACGGATGATCCGCTGTGGCGCCCCCTAATGGGAGCAGCCGAAAGAAGGAGAAGAAATATATTTGTGTATTATTATTTACAATGTCAACAAGATGGCTAATTTTGAGGGAGCGTGCAATTGACTGCAGGAAAGTCCACCAAAGCTGTATCGTTCTATCCGAAAATCTTAAATGGGTGGGATGAGGGGCTGCTCTCTCGATTCAATTACAGTAACACCAGCCAATCCTGGGCATCTGTAAACTCATGTATGTGGAAGAGGGTAGATAGCACTTGAATGTATTACATTGCTCTCTCAATGGTTCAAGGATCGGGGTGACTGGCGTCACGTGTCTCAGAGAAGGGACATTTTAGGCTTCGCCTTCTCCAGTTGGTATCTGCCACATGATTGAGAACAAGCTGGTAAGTGGGAATTTTATATTTTATACCATATCATATTTTCTCATTTGTTTTTTGTCACGTAACTTGCAATATTAACCACATAAAAACACATTAACCACCAAACATATGTCCATGGCATATTTGCATAATATAGATATGAATAATGAGGATAATATACTGTAAGAAAATTAAATTAGGCCTACAAATGATTATGAATAGTATCAGTGCATGTTTGGTGCAGAAGAACACACCAGTAATGGAGCAATAGGGAATTTAGGCTAAAAGTCTTCTTTGCATCTGAGGTTACACTTATTAGATTGACGACAAGCATCACCTACATTCTAAGATCTAAAGAACAGGCTACATGTGGATTATTTGTAATTTAGGAAACAAAAATGTACATCTTGACACTGTTAACAGGATCATCGCTTTTACAGTCATTTCTGGCTGACACCATGCCTGTCCTCTCTCAGATCTATTCCTGAAAATTGGCAGTCTTGCGTTCATGTAGACTGGATAGCAGATGTTTTTTAGGCATCTTCTGTGAATGGTTTCTCCTCAATTGGCCATGGATTTGAGAGGACATCGGGAAATACTAAAGCCTCCAGGCCTCCACCTTGTGGTTAGTAACAGCTCTTGTCCAAGCATCGACTCAAATCGACCTGAAAGGCAAACACCAGCTCAGAGCAGACAGCTATAAATAGGCGCCATTATTTATAGAGTGAACAAGAAAGGATCTAAAAATAAGCACTTCGAAAACAGCTTCACAAACACAGTCCACCATGCCTCATTAGCTTATGATTAGTAAGCAGTGTGACATTACGCCCTTGTTCAAACAGAAGCCGGTTAGGGCAGGAGAAAATCTAGCTCATTCCAGATTAGGATAATTGATGGATCTCTTAAAGAAAACAGCAGTTGTGTTGATTTTTTTTAATATTATTGTAATGAGGTTAAAGTCATTAAATCTTATTCAATATGAACCTGCACTGGGAAGCATACCTAAAATCTGATTAGCTGTTTGGCACAGCAAAAGATATTTATATCAAAATATATTCAGCATTTTGGCATGCTTTGGGTAAAATATGATTTTATTTACTATAAAATAAACATACAGTATATTGTCATAATAAGTACCCGAAGTGGCATTGGCGATATGCAGAACGTCCCATGAATCTGAGCAAACTTCAGTTTGTAAAAGCTAAAAACACAAACGAGAAGGAACGCCAGGCAGAGGCCTATGTACTGAAAGAGATCAATATAAAATTCAATATGTTGTTCTGTAGTTCACACCATTATCAGTTACATTGTGCTGCTGTTTGTGTTTAGAGGATGAGTAGAGTAGAGTTGTAAAGGAAATGTGACTCAATTTCTTAATTAAGGGTCAGCAAAAAAAAATAAAAAAATGAGTTCTGTGTGGAAAATGCAGTATAGAAATATTTGGCAACCAAAGGAGAAAATCAGGAACATTGCCCTTTTGTTTATATACATTTGCTTTATAACTTGATAGTATATTATATAATAAATATTATTTTTTTTATATTTATAAAAATATTATATATTTATATAAATATAAATAAAAAATATATATATTTTTTATTTATTTTATTTTATTATTTTTTTATATATATATTAAATATATTTATATATATTATATAGTGGGATTTACTTGGACAAGCAAGACCCTAGCCCTGATTTATGTTCTTCATTTTTAATGTTTTGTTTTGTTTATTCATTTATTAATTTGTAATTGTTTCCCTCATGTTTTGATTTGCCCTTTGCCTTTCCATGGTCAATATATATATAGCAATATATTGTTGTTATTAATATGTTTGAGTGTATGCTGTGTGTGTTGACTGATCGGCTCTGTTGTTGTTTTGTTTTAGTGAGAAATGAATAAAAATATATTACAAAATATATATTATATAATAATTATATATATTTTTTTTCTATAAATGATATCACATTTTTTTTTAAAATGGTAATTGATAATATAATATAAAATAATGTGCATGATGTTTTCCCCTGACTAATTTATATCTCATTAAATTCTTGTACTGGTAATAGTGTTCTTATTTTTTATTATGATAATTTTATTTATTTATTTATAGAAATTAGCTTATAAACCATTACAGTTAAAAAGGCTTTTAACATCATTTAAATGTGAATAAATATATCAGTGTTCACATTCCACATTAAACACATGTATGATCAGCTGCTTTCTCACGTACTTTCTGTACTTGTCTAAACCCAGCAGATAGATTTATGCGCCCGTATATGTGACGTCACTACCCGAGTCTTCTGATTGGCTGGTTGAAGTTGAAAGGAGGGCGACTCGAGCCGGAGAGAAGCAAACCGGTCTTTTCATCTTCTCGAGTTCTAACTGGCTGGTTGTGAAACAGGGGGTGGGGCTAGTAGCTATTTAGTTTGCTCTCATTGGCTGGATGGGAATCGGGGGCGTGGCGTACCGGTTGTGTTCTATTTAAATCGTTTTGGGAGCGCAGACTGACGAATACATGAGTGTAAGCGCGTGCTCGGATCTGGCTGAGCACGTGGGAGTGTTTAGCTTTATTTTAACATAGCAGAAAAAAGTGTATATACATATACACACACACATATATATATATTTATATAAATGTATATGAAATAATTCATGGTTTGTACGCAGATGCAGAGGACAGCAAAAAAAGCGTCACATCTGGTTGGATATATCTTTTTGTTTTTGTTTTGTTTTTTCCTCATGACCACCAATGATCATCAGGTAAGAGTGAATGAAAAAAAAACATTTTGGGGATGTTCTTGATTTGCATATTCACTTGTTTGACTGTCATTCTCAGAGATTCTAGAGAATACAGCTGATATTGAAGCCTTTTAAACGTAAAAGAGGGCAAAATAATGTTGCAAGTTGGGTAGGCATATATTCTGCATATATCTTTTTGCATGCAAATTAGGAGGAAATGTGGGATTTTATTAGTTTACTATTTAAAACTCAAAATGTGAGGAAGAAGATGCAATGATGAACGGTGCACAACAAGCAAAAAAAAATACTAGTAAAATAAATGATGCAGTTCATGTCCCCCAGTTTAGTGTAAATATCATGATTGAAGAGGCAGCGAAAAGGAGCTGTGCACTGCATGACAAAAATGTGCAGAGTGTTGCTTCTGCTCTGCACCTGTTGGAGCTCATAGGACACTTCTGACTTGGACGTTTCCAGAGCAGATACATTCCTGTGCAATCACAGCCAAAGGGAAGAAAAAAAATGTTTTATTTCTATTGTTATTAGATCAAGGTTTTATGGTGACACTTGTGTAGCTATTTGGGGTGTGTGTGTGTGTGTGTGTGTGTTTTTTGTTAGAGTTATTGTTTGTTTGTTTATTTATTTAATAGACAGCTGGCAGGATAAGCCTCATGTACATGTCGATTTACTAATGCATAACATTTTCCAACTCAAACTGTACAAGATGTGCCATTTTTACACATGTATCTCAAGTGATGGATAAGAGGTTAGCAATAGGTAATCTCGAGTAATTCCTGAAAATGTAGAAGACACCCCCCCCCCCCCCTCAGAAAATCGGCTTCGATTAGAAAAATAAGTAGGTCACATTTTCCACTGTGGGTCTCTGTTCCACACTATTAAAGTAAACTCTGCTCCTAGACATAAACATTGTTATATTACATTTCATTTACTCAAAAGAAACAGTCCCATCTGTCAATCTGCCTTTGTGTACATTGCCAGGTACTTGACTGTTTATCCAGTAGAATATATTGTCGCAATTCCATTTCCAAACATCACATTTCAAAGTCAGCTCGATTTTGTTTTTATCTTTCTCACAAATCATTCTGAATCACATTCAATCCAGTACAAAGCTATTTCTGATGTGCGTTTGCTGGATTGGAAACGATGAAATCAGTGCTAAAAACATGCAGAGAGTAATTTACTACACTCAGGATGATAGAGTACTAAATTGTACCCTGTGTTACCCTCAAAGATGCATCTTTTAGTATCTCTTGTATGTAAAGTGAATCTAGTGCATCTCTGATTTACTCTAATCATTTTATACAAAGGTACACAACATGCACCTTTTCAAGATTAGGCAACAAGGACAGGTTTTTATAAATGAGTTTATCTTATATCTAGTCATTTTATTCTTCCCCAGATTAAATTCTATTTGTACTTTTATTATCTCACAAAGTAAAGATTAAAGATGCATCGTTTCTCATAGCTGGATTCTGAGGGATCGTGTTAAAAGCATGTAGCAACCCTAGGAACATAATGAGTGATGCTATAGTGCTCCTAGGCTTACCACAACACAGCTGAGAGAAGATGAGGTCCCGGTGGATGAACTCTCCAGTCCCATCTGTATCCCAGTACTGAACACTCAGTATTGCTTTCAGCTGGAGTTTGTAGAAATCTAATTGGTTTCGGATCTGCATTCATTATAATACATGTGAAAAATGACTTATTAAGCCACAGTTCTAGAGTGTGTAAAAAAGCAGCTTTCCGATCAGTAAATGATAAAATGATACACGACCCGGTGCTGGTTTACACTTAACTGCTTACTCATCTAGCCTACTTAGGACTGTGGAATGATGGCGATGAACTCATCCAATCTTGGCTAGCAAAGCACAGCTCCAGCTCCACCTTGATGAGAAGCGATCTCAGGCATGATATGGACCAGCCCAAAAATGCTGCACTTGGGCCCATTCCAAAATTCTCCAAATTCTATGGAAAACCTTAACTATGGCTGCTCCTAGTTCAGGCTCTTTTGGCCCAAAATCCACTTGCCATTGCCGGAGCTGCCCCTTATTTTGCCTGAACTGAACCATATTTGGCCCGGAATAATCTACTATCTGGGCAGGCCGGCATACTCAAAATAATCTGTTTTAGAGTGTGGTCGGAAAAGTTTCCAGGACTCTGCTACTGGTTAGAGAAATTCAGCCAGTGTGTACCAGTGCACTGGTAAAGGATGTAGTCATGCAAAACATTTTCCATCGTCCCTGACTGTGTGATTAGCAAAGTATGTGAAAATGGGCATTAATAATGCACTAGTGAGCAGTAAGGCTGGTGGAGCGTGGAGCGAACAGGTTGACAAATACACTGGTGGGGCATTAATGTGCTGCAAGCGACTGCTGGAAAGCAGAATTGTGCTTCGGGGCAAGTAGAAATTCCTCTCCGTTCTGCTGCCGAGGCCATAATTGCAGCAAGACATTTATTGTTTGCTCCACAGGTGTGGAACTGTACACAACAATATTAGACAAGCAAAGTCAGCAAAATGTAATATAACACTGATGTGACATAAGCAAGAATTTTCCATGGGATCTCAAGGAAGCACTATGACCTCGAGGCCAGTGTTGAAATTGTCTTGTAGCACTGCCAAAAATGACAGAGCAAACCTTCACAACTACCTTACAATCTCTCAGCTCCAGGGAATGGAAGCTAAAGTTACTCATTGTTATTTTATTCAGAACCAAATGAAATATTTTTGGCACATTCTGCGGTTCTGAACTAACCTAAAGGATTAGTCAGAGTCCTCACTGGCTTCATAGTAGGATTTTTCTGTTGTGTATCAACTTATGTTAAGATTGGTTGGTGTTCATTCCAGCAGAGATTTAACCCAGATTTGGAAATGTTTTGATATATTTAGCACATTCATTCAAATTGCTTATCTACATTTTTTTGGTTTGTTTTTCATAGGATACTTCATTGACGAGAGCGAAAGCGCAGATGAAAGCCAAGTGATCTACGCACACTAGGCCCTGCAGACCTTCCCGTCAATCAACGGTTTAACCGGAGCAGAGTCACGCCATTTGCGTCCAGCTCTAAACAGTCCCACCATTTCCTTCTCGTGTTTGTGTCCGTGAGCGTTTCAAAACTGTTTCTCCAACGCTTCTTCCAGAAACTCAGACTGTTTTGTAAAGCAGAAACAGCACAGCCCTCCCAGACAGAGGTGATGGGAACTGTGCGGGGTAACCGCTACAGCATTGTGTCATCAGAAGAGGACGGGATGAAGTTAGCCACTATGGCGGTGCAAAACGGTTATGGGAACGGGAAGAGCAAGGTGCACACTCGGCATCAGCCCCAGAGCAGGTTCGTCAAGAAGGACGGACACTGCAATGTACAGTTCATCAACGTCAGTGAGAAGGGTCAGCGCTATTTAGCTGACATTTTTACCACTTGTGTGGACATTCGCTGGCGCTGGATGCTGGTTATCTTCTGCTTGGCATTCCTGCTCTCATGGTTATTTTTCGGATGTATCTTCTGGCTGGTGGCCATCTTTCACGGAGACCTGGAAGGCAACAGCCCGAAATGCGTTTCGAACGTGAGCAGCTTTACTGCAGCTTTTCTTTTCTCCATCGAGACACAGACCACCATTGGCTACGGCTATCGATATGTGACGGATGAGTGTCCTATTGCCGTCTTCATGGTGGTCTTTCAGAGCATTGTAGGCTGCATCATTGACGCTTTCATCATCGGTGCAGTCATGGCCAAAATGGCCAAGCCGAAGAAGCGGAACGAGACGCTGGTGTTCAGCCACAATGCTACTGTGGCCATGAGGGACAACAAGCTGTGTCTAATGTGGAGGGTTGGCAACTTGCGCAAAAGCCATCTGGTAGAGGCCCATGTTCGGGCTCAGCTCCTTAGATCTCGTACCACAGTAGAGGGGGAATACATCCCTTTGGACCAAATAGACATTGACGTGGGCTTCGATAGTGGCATTGACCGTATCTTCTTGGTTTCTCCAATAACCATCGTTCATGAAATTGACGAGGACAGCCCATTTTATGACATGAGCAAACAGGAGCTCGACAGTTCGGAGTTTGAGATTGTGGTCATCTTGGAAGGCATGGTGGAAGCGACAGCCATGACAACTCAGTGCCGTAGCTCATATCTGGCCAGCGAGGTCCTCTGGGGCCACCGATTCGAGCCGGTTCTGTTCGAGGAGAAAAACTACTACAAAGTGGACTATTCACGTTTTCACAAGACCTATGAGGTGCCCAGCACCCCACTGTGCAGCGCCAGGGACCTTGCAGAAAAGAAATACATTCTTTCCAATTCTAATTCCTTCTGTTACGAGAATGAGGTGGTGCTGCCGAACAAAGAGGAAAAGGAGGAAGGAGACGGGGGTGGACTAGTGCCCACAAGCACACACACTGACACCGGCTCAGACTCTGACCACAGTCAAGCCAGTGTTCCCTTAGAGTCACGGCCACTGAGACGGGAATCAGAAATATGACCGTAAAAGCCTCGTGTGAAAAGTCCAGCAGTTGCCTGTTGATCAGATGGGCACATTGAGCTGAACTGAGGTCCTGAGGGGACGCAGACTTAAGCTGACGGTACAGCTGCAAGGAGAGGTTAAGAGATGAACTGAACAAGAGTGTTTATGATGAATATATCCAGTTTATAAAGAGGCATTGCACTGAAAACAAGTGCACATAAAGGGGGTGGGTGGGTTTATCCAGTTATGCAACACTACCTTTTAGACCATTGCTCTTCGATGGCACACAGTGGAAAGGATGTAACTGCTATGAAAAACTTGAAAATATCAGGCATGTCTTCCTGTGCATTTGCCAGCTGTGACAGTCGAATGAATAGGCTTCAAAAAGGGTGTTATATTAACGCACGAATGATCTCAAATCACGTCGGTATGTTTTGGAGAAAACATACAATAATGTGTGCACGGTTACTTTCATTTATGCCTTGTATGACATAGCCAAGCATCTCCAGTGTAGAAAACCTTTCCAGATAGTAACCTAACAAAAGCTTAATGCCAGTACAGACAGGTGTTTATAGATTTTATAGATAAGTGCCTGTATTTATAGGGTCCTAACATGTCATATTGATATACAATCTTTTTAACGTAATATTAAACATTGGCAAATTGAATGTTTAACGTATTACTGTTTGTACCACTTATTGTTATTCCAAAGACCTCAGTTGGGGTCATGCAGTAGGTATCCCTGAAATAGTCCTGTTGGGGACTTTTGATTAGATTTGTGTGTGACCTGTGGCCACAATACAAACAGTTTACTTGCCATTAATGTAACGAGTAGTTTGCTCTGCGTGGGTCATTTGGGCTTAATTGCAGGCTTTGCAGCAGGTTTAGGAGCTGGGGGAAATGCAAGGAACATGCCTGTTTACAGTGGTAACTCCCACAGGGTCAGACCGGTGTCAAAGCCAGACACAGCAGTCATCCCATCCACTGGGGAAGAGAGGGTGAGAATGCGCTAATGAATGTTTTTCCATACATGCTGCTATGTTGCATCTTCTAATAGGGTTTAGAGAAGACTGAAATGTTCTAAAGAGTATTCTAAACAAGGCATCAGATTATTTTTAAAGAGATTAGACGTAGGTCTATAGGACAAAAAGAAAAACTGAAATATTTGGATGGGGTTTTGGTTTTGTTTGTTTTTGCAGTACACATGCTTTATATTATCAGATGGTTTTTCATATTCAAAGCCAAATGTTGTTGTTTTTTTAAGGAAAATATCACAGAGATCATAGAAATAAGGAGGCTACAGGGTAGCCTCGTGACAACTCCTTATTCCCAAAACTCCAGTGTTATCTATTATATTTTAGTGCTGCATAAGTAAGTGTTTCGAAAGTTGCTAGAAATGTGTAGATTTGCATACGAGCAACTTGTCTGAATTAAAATATCTATTTTTTTACAAAAACAAAAAAAAGGAATGAAATGTTTATGTACAACTGCACTGTATTATGGCCTTCAGATTTGAGGTAGCTGATTTTTTTTTGTAGAATTGGATAGAAACAGCACTGTTATAGATGTTCTTACCCCTACTACAACATTTAGGTTTGTTGAATTCAATGGCATTTTAGACAGCATTAGCACTAGCATCCAGCTTTACCTAACGAGCTGCAGTTGAACTCCGATGGCTCGTTTGTTACATGCTTCATGGGTCACTGAAAGCTGCAGGACTGAATAATAAGACCAAGATCACGTCACTAGCACTGAGTTCAGGATTGATCATAACCTGAGATGTTTCATGTTATCACCCGGCATTGTGCTAATGAACCAGCCTTATTTACTTTGTCAGGAAGTTTTCTAGAAGAGCAAATATTCTCCAATGCTCTATAAACGGAGATAATAATATTTAGATCATCAGACAGTTGCTTTATTTTATGCTTTACACTTAAAAAAAATAAGTCGACATGAATCAGTATCCACTCACGTTAGCAATGTGTTGGGTGCATTTTCTTTTATTTGTATTTTTTTTTCTCAATAACTCACGCTAGGTTATTATCCAGAATCAATAGTCCAATAAATGAATACTGACCTATCAAACTGAAGAAGCCCTTCTCCATGACTGATGACCTGTGTGCAGTTTCTCCTCGGTTTGTAAATATCCCAGTACTTTTTTGCAGTCTTTTTGTTCGTTTGTTTTCTACCAGTCTTCCTTGTACTGCAAAAAACAATGGAATGTACAGATTTTTATATTATGTCTAATATTATTGAAGTTATTATTGTTGTAATAATTATTGTACATGTTATTTTATTTCTGTTTTTCAATAAAATATGAACGAAGAATCAAATGTGTGGCTCAACTCAATTATTAAGGCTAGCGTTTTAAAGTATTGACTCCCCATGACCTCCTTATAACTTCTTTTGTCTTATATATATATATATATATATATATATATATATATATATATATATATATATATATATATATATATATATATTGACATGTATTTTGACATAATTTGTTATGCATATATATATATATATATATAAATTGGAATTATCTGTGGACCATATATCCAATTGGATAGAGTTTTAAAAGCTTGAGTTCAGTGATGACTGTAATGTAGTGTTAAACATTAGAATGGTTCTAGACAGTGTCTGCTTTTCATACTACCTTATCAGCCTTAAAAATAAATTAATAAAAGATGAAGGTTTTACCTTAAAAGCCTTTTTGTTTTAGACCAAAATGTCCAGAGGTGAAACAAAAAACGCTTCTAACATCAACACTAGACAAATCCCATATTCATACCTAGGCATTCCTCATGTACCTCATGCTTGACATAAAAGGCTGTGGCTTTGCACTCATGAGCAATGTGCTGTGTATTCCTCTGTCGTTATGTCGGGGCTGAAATATCCCAGGACGTTCGTGAAAGGAAATGGGGCTACTATGAGCTGACTCTGGCACTAGTCGCTTCCCTCCGTGCGACAGGCTCAGGCTGTAATTCATGTTTTAGTGGAGTGATGGAAGCTTGATGGAAAAAATCCTTCTTCACAGGATAGCAAGATGGACACTAATGTCAACTTAAAGAGCCTGGACTTCTGAAACCAATGGGTGAAAAAAAGGGGAACAAAGTGGTGTCTGTGTGTACGTGTGCGAACGTTTGTTTCTTTATTTGCTAATGGTCATTACAAGACCCATTAATAAGAAAGATGGACAGGAAAAGTACAAGGGGAGGATGGAGATGGGGAGAGAGGGGAAAAGGCAGATGGTTTCTCTCAGCCAATGAAAATATAAAATAAGTTCTGTTTAATAGTAAATCTTTCTGATTGCTTTCACTATAACTATTTTACTTATCCGCTAATAAATTCAATTAATTTATTGATTGTTATATTTTGCATGTATCTATCTATCTATCTATCTATCTATCTATCTATCTATCTAGCTATCTAGCTATCTATCTATCTACTGGCATAAGTGAAATGTTTATATGTTGTAACTTTTTTGATGGTTATAAATACATTTATGATGCCTGAATTACCATTGAGATAAAAACTTTTTAATAGGAGTGTAAACAGGATGAAATCATGTGGAATGTGATGTGGAAATATTCTTTTTGGAAGTAAGTTTATGTGACAATTAAATACCATAAACCTATTAAATGCTTGCTTGATCCATGACACCTGGCTTGATCCTGAGCTCAGGTTACTCTCTGTTTCTCTGCATGGGTGCTTCTGACCGCAACCCTACTGAACACCTTGGTGATGAATTGGATCACTGACTGCAGCTCAGGCATTCTCACCTCACCTACCATACATCTGTACCTGACTTTACTAACACCCTTGTGGTTGAATGAGAACCATTTCCACAACCACACTCCAACACCTAGTGGAACATCTCAACAAAATAATAGAGGTTATTATAACAGCAAAAGGGTGTTATAATATATACAAATATACAAATCTTATAGGTCAGATGTCCACAAACATTTGTCCATTAAGCGTTTATCACTTAATAATCATTAAGGAGTGATTTTTTTTCCTTTTTTTTTTCTTCTTCTTCAAGATATCTCTACAGGAGGTGGTAGCTTAGTGGTTAAGGCATTGGCTTTTGGATTTTAAAGGTCATGAGGTTAAATCCCAGCACACCAAACTACCATTCCTTGGCCCTGAAGCAAGGCCCTTAACCCCATAGCTGCTCAGTTGTATGACTGAGATAAATGTAAGTTGCTCTAGATAAGGACGCTTTCCAAATACCATAAATATGAATCGATTCCACACAATGGCTTTACAGGTAAACTGTTTAGTATTAATCAAACTGAGAAAATAAGTGTTTGATAGATCCGAAGGGTTCCTTAAGGGTCTTTTATCTGTTCCTATTGTTGAAGTCTTCAAGAGCTTTCCAAGTAAAGATCTTTTTTAGAAGCTAAGAACACTTTTTAATTATTTCAACACTTCTCGAAGTATCCTTGACAAATCTTTTTTTTCTAGTAGTGTGTATGGTGTATGTAGTAACTGGTTAAGTGCTTGTTACAAACTCCAGATTATCCATAATTAACTGGTATTTATGTTCTTTGTATCAACCTTTTAACAGCTACCTTGAATGGCTCATTGGATAACTAGAGTTTATTAACACCTGAACAAATAGGTTTGCAAACTCAACAGCTTTGTGGTCTAAAACAGAATAACACTAATTACAACATGGAATTATCTACAGTGCCTTTCGGTAATATTGGCATTATTGGCAAATGCAAGCAAACAATTAAAAATAAGCTGTTAAATATAAGTGCCATAATTATTGGCACCTTTTTAATCAAAAAACAACAGCTCCAGATATTTTCTATTGGCTGATGAGGTTGGAGAATACTAGAAATCTGAATACTAGAGGCTAGAAATCTAAAAAAAAAAAAAAAAGGGGAAGTTGGTTTAAACAAAATGTAATGTTCTAAAGTTTTTCTCAGTCTACTTAGCTCATATTTACCAAGGGTACCAATATCACTGGGGGTACTGTATATATAAAGGCCTAAAAATCAATCAAGATTTTGAGGTTACTCATTTAGGGCAACTTACCATCAAGAGCGATGATTTTCCACAGTTGTAACTACTTAAATCATGAAGGCTTGCAACATCATTTGCTGATCATCCGCAAGAACAGGAACTCCATAAGGAACCAGAGTTCCAGAGAATTATATATGATGTTTGATAGAATTGTGTATGTTCTTTGTAGGTCTGTTGTAGGTTAATAGCTGCTAAAATAATATATATTTTTAGCTTTTACTGTAACTACAAATTGTTAAAAGTATAATGTATAATTTATAAATTCATTTAAAACTATCTTTCGAAAGTTGATGAGGTATAAAAGGAATATACACTTCAATATGTGATGATACTGGAAAAATAATCAGCATGAAGTTGGAACAGCTTTGTGTCAGACCATGCAAACATCAGCGCATCCAACCAGTGGTGGACAGTAATAAAGTAAATGTAATTTGTTTCTGTACTTAAGTAGCTTTTTTGTGTTCATATATTTTTTAATTATATTTTTATATTTTGTGAAATCAGTCGTACCTTTTTATTTATGGATAAAAACTTAACTGGTCACACACGCAGCAATCCAACAATCAGGTTAGAGCACAAGCTCTGTTTGAAACTTGTTTTGATTGCCGTTAGTGGTATCTATTTAGCACCAACATACAGTTCAGCATCAGTTCAACAGCAAGCTGAACATTTTAAGAGAAATAAAATATGAAGAAACTCCAGACTCGAACTCGCCACAACATCTCGATTGTTATGAAGAAGTTTAAAAGGTTTTATGCTCATGATAATTTTAATAGATATCAATCAGTTACTACTTAATTTTATTCTATTAAATGATCAGTGTCACATTAGTGTCTTTTCACATAAACTAAGTTGAGTAAGCAAAGAGTCTTGTCCCTGGTGGTCTAGTGGTTAGGATGTGGTGCTCTCACCGCTACGGCCCGGGTTCGATCCCCGGTCAGGGAACCAACCCCAGCCATTAGGGTTGCACACGCCAGTGCACTCTTAGTGCCGATCCCAAGCCCGGATAAATGGGGAGGGTTGGGTTAGGAAGGGCATCCAGCGTAAAAACATGTGCCAAATCAAACATGTGGATCTCGAATACGGATGATCTGCTGTGGCGACCCCTAATGGGAGAAGCCAAAAGAAAGTTTTTATTAAGCAAAGAGTCTTGTGACAAAAAATGATGATAGTAACATTAAAGCTGTAATAAATCATAGTATTTTGGATACTTAAGTACATTTGAAAGCAAATACTTTTGTACTTTTACTTTGTTGTTTAAAGGGAACAATTTTACTTTTACTTGAGTAATATTTTACCTAATGTATATCTACTTTAACTCAACTACATGGTTCGTGTATTTTGTCTACTACCGCATCCAATTATTCAATATTTTTACTATAGCAGCACAATGTGATGTGTTTTATTCCATATAGAAATGTTTTACAGTGGCAAACTGGTTTTCACGATGTAGCTTGATATCTGTAGTTTCAAAGGGGGAAAAAAATGCATTGATCTCATTCACATCACTGTGAATAGTGACGCTGTAAATTCAGCAGTGAGCGCATTACCGCTGATGTAATGACTGCCGAAAGGGCAGCGGGGCACATTTGAAGGTTTACACTGTGAGTCTATACTAGTGAGTGTATGCCATTGGGCTTGACTGTGGACTAGTCATACTGCTCCATTGGTGGGAAAATACACATTCGAGCATCACCCTTTTCCGGTCACACCATTTAATATTCCATTTATTTATTGAATTATTAATTTAACACGGTGGCCCGGAAAGGCCCGCTGAGGCAGTACTTCCTGCTGGAAAGGAAGAGTAGTGCACATTGTTAAGTGCCTTAGAGAGATTAGAAGTTCTACACTCACCCCACCCTTTACTATAATACTCTTTATGAGAGGCAGCCTGTGAAGCTTGTTCAAGCTTTAGAATAAAGGAAATTTGACCACAAAGCTAAATTTAACCTTTTTTTTTAACGTGACTAACGGTAAAGGGTTCAGGCTCTCACATAGACCAGAGCCAAAGAAAAACTACCAAGAATTAATTTTACACAAATAAACACACTTTGCAGTAAAATGTTGTGCTTGACTGCATGAAACAGTGGCACCTTGCATGAAACTCACCCTTATATTTGTGGCAAAAAAATGTTGCATTAAAATATATTGGGAAAAAAAAAGGTCTCTGCTTCGTTCAGCGAATCGTAGTGCCTGCTAATTAAAGCTGTATGGAATAGGAAAGCTTCTCAGGTAGTGTGCAGGTCCTACAACCGCAACATGCCTGTTTGATTATTCTATTTTTATACTAGAGTTCACAAGGAACCAGTTTTAGGAAACAAGTGCAAGGATAAAACACATAACGCCAGTCTCGTGTAACGGATGATTTGTCCTCAGGGACATTTCTTTTTTTTTTTCTTTTTTTCAGAGCTTCAAAACGTCAGTTTCAATCTTTAAAAAATCTCTCTGACCAGCTGTGATCAGAAGCAACAGTAAACAATGCAGGCCTGAGAGGCTTCCTTCAGCTAAACAACCACAAAACAATCCATTCTCTAAACTATAATCGGAAAACACCCTTCTAAGAAGTGTGACTCTGGGAACTGCTCTGTTGCACACTTGGAGACCTGTTGTGATCTCTCGACTGTTTTGTCTGTCTGGATCAGGTGGTTTCCTGCTTCACACGGACCATGCAACCTGCAACACCGCAGCTTTTCAGCTCGGGGTTCTGTAGATCATATCAGGTCATGATTCTTGACATGATGAGACATAGTGAAGGACTTTCACACTGAACAAATTGGTCCAAAAAAATGTTTTCATTCTTGATGATTCAGACCACTGTTGAATACAAACTATAAAATTAGTCATTTCTTATTCTCAGAGTACAATTCTAGGAGAAAGGCACACACTTCCTATGAGGCATGTGAAGTATGTTGCCAGATTGTTGAAACAGATCCCAGAATGGCTGCAGCATATACACTGTGAACGTGTATAATAAACTTCAGCCTAAAACACAGCAACCATGGTTATATTAAACTTTCTTTTTAATTCTGGTTCTAATGTATTACTGATTAATTCTATTTAAAAAGCTGTCTGCAATCTCAAATATACAGTAAATGATAATGGTCAGGGGGTCATAGTTATTTCCTAACAACAAAAGAGCTTATGTTATCATTCATCATTTTCATTTTAATCAATGTCAATTTAATGTTATATTAATGTCAATATTAGACCTCAATATACAAGGTGGTATCAAAACGTTTCAAGACTAACTGGACTAGATGACATGACATGGCTCATCCCCCAAAAAATGTCCAAACCATTCAGCAACTTGTGTCGTCTGAGAACTATCCACATGATCTCACTTCCACATGACATGGACAGCAAGTTTGAACAAAAAGCAAACATGAAATTCTTCATGAAACTGCGTGAGACATTTGACATAGCGATGCTGCAATGAGAAGCTCGAAGTGTTTTGAGTGCACGCATGCTTCAAGAGTGGAAAGACATCACTGGAAGAGCGCTAGATACCAGGAAGACCATCAACGAGCTCATCCCCTAAAAATGTCCAAACCAATCGGCAACTTGTGCATGATGATCGTCTGAGAACTATCCACATGATCTCACTTCCGCACCCACACCACTCGACAGATTTGTTTTGAAAAGAAGACTTCCAGGACACACACATCCTGGAGCTGTGCAAGAGAACTACACCAACCAGATATAACATTATGACATTAAAACTTTATGTGCAGTGAAGCGAATGACACTGATTATCTCCTCATCATGGCACCTGTTAGTGGGTGGGAAATATTTATTAGGCAGCAAGTGAACATTTTGTCCTCAAAGTTGACGTGTTAGAAACAGCAAAAATTGGCAAGCATACGGATTTGAATGGGTTTGACAAGGATCTCTCGTGGGCTGTTCCCGGTCTGCAGTTGTCAGTGGTCAAAAGTGGTCCAAGGAAGGAACAGTGGTGGAACCCTGAATTGGTAACAGGTTCCCACTGATGCACATGGGGAGGGAAGGTCGGCCTGTGTGATCTGATCCAACAGACGAGCTCCTGTAGCTCAAATTGCTGTAAAAATTAATGCTGGAAATGCTCGATGGGTCAGGACTGTTTTTTTCAGCAATAGGGGGACCAACACATTATTAGTCAGGTAGTCATAATGTTATACCTTAGGTCATAATGTTATGCCAACACATTATTAGTCAGGTGATCATAATGTTATGCCTGATCAGTGTATTTTAAAGGTGATAGTGTGTAAACAAAAATTAATAATTGTAACGGTTGTAGACCTTACAGAATGTGAGGCAGGTATAGACAGACAGACAGACAGACAGACGGACAGACAGACAGACAGACAGACAGACAGACAGACAGATAAATATAAACGTTGTAGCTGTGACGCTGCTCAGGGCTACAGGAGGGTCAGTTTAGCTGGTCTATGATATGACAAGCACAATGAAAGAAGAGGTGTTAAAGATTTAGGCAGATTGCTACTGGCACCACTGTCAGTTGAGAATGGAACAGCAGGGAGGGTAACGTAGGAAAACGTAAATACACCAACATGTTGAAAGAAGTTGAAACTTAAAACTTTATTACAAAATAAAGCTTGGATGCCTGGAAAATTACATTAATTATCAAGGTTAATATGCAAGTCGTTCATGGTGGATTTTTCTTTTAAGGAGCCAGTAATCTAGACACTGACTGTATTGTGCCCTCGATGGAAAAAAGAATTGGAAAATCACCATTAATAGTGCAAATTAGTACAGGACTAAGTGTAGCCTTAAAAACAAATTCGACTCTTCTTTGGATGTGGAGAATGCTGCAGTATTTTGCTCACACAGTTATACTATTGTATGCAACTTTCCTCCTCCGATACATGTCTAGTAACTGGAGTGGAGACTCTGATTGCCACTTCCTTCCTCTACATCTGTTCATTGTATGTTGCAAAGAGGTAGTCTTATTGGTTCTTTAACATGAGTCCTCCTGCTGTTATGGTAAGGAGAGATCAAGTTTCTAAAGCAAGATCAAGAGATGGAAAATATTGGCTCAGTCTTGATGTTCAAGTAGGGGAAAAAGGGAAAGATGTGACAGACATGAAAAGTAAGCTGCTCGATAAGTGACGCATGGAGAAAGGAAGGTATATAACACCGTCCTTTTCCCTGTATATTTCTGTAAAAACATACATAGGTGTGACACCATCTGTTTACATAATAGGACAAAATTTTATTTGCAGAAAATAAGACTTATTTACTGTTGCAATATAATCATGGACTGCTTCAAAGCATATTCTACTTTAGGAATGAGGTGGGAATACACTCTGGACAGAATGGTAGTTCATCACAGAGAACCATATAAATATATACACATTCACACTCATTTACACCTATGTGCTATTTAGCATAGCCAGAACTCCTACTGGCATGTTTTTTTGAAGGTAGGAAGACAAAAAGGTATTTTTTATTGATTCTGCCTGAATTATCCTTGCAGAGACTTACCACAGATGGGGTGTTAATCATGGCAGGCATGTTATTTTCATGGGGGTGCTAAGTGCCACCCGATGTGACCCATGTGGCCAAAAAACTAAAAGCTATAATCCCTGGAGATGTTTCAGTGGAAAAAGTGAAAAACATAAATCAATAGGATCTACTAAAACAGAAGTGTCTTTTCTGGATCCTGTTTCTTTTTTATATTTCCGTAACAGACCTTTTCTAACAACTTTTACTACATTCTCCCATCTGCAAAGTTTCACAGCATTAAATTAAAACTGGTGAACAGAAATATTTAGTTCTTAAATAAAACTATATGTGTGTAAATCATAAATGAAGTCGGAAGATACCTGGACAGTTTTTACACTTGACAGTCTAAGATCCACCTAATAAAATTTCTGGCACATTCTATTAAAAAACTGATTTACGAATCTGACGAAAAAGAATTCATTTTTGATTCATTCTTTAATTCTTGAATAAATAATGAACTCAAGTGATGTAGCTAACGAATTTTCTAGTGATTTGTAGTATTGCCAGGGGAATAGTTGTAGGAAATGTGTATAAAAAAAGAGTCTTCTGATTTAGGCCACACCCCCTGGGTTTAAATTTGATTACAGATACAGATGGAGAAAGCATTACACCCCTACGTTCTAACCAAATACTTCCTACTAGACAACTGTAATGAACTTTGGTGTCCTGCTTTTCATCTTGTTGTCTATTTCTTCCTTCAAATACACATCATTTCACCTTTACTCATGGCCAGAATTAGCTTTGATTGACAAGAGCTGGAACCGGCACATGACCTTGACTTGGCTCAGCCAGGCAGAATGGATGGGAGAAGAGAGCAGTCCTTGGGCAACTGTTTTTTGGCAGGAAACCTGAGCTCTACACCAGGCTTCAAACTTTGACAAATGCTCCCCAGCCGTGCCCTTTTATACAAGGCAGCTTTGGAAAAGGGGGCTTGGTCTTACACATGAATGAGAGCAAGTTTTATCTTTCTTTTGGGGCCACCCAAAGTATACGTGTATACACAATATGGACAAAAGTATTAAAGCACCTTCCAGCCGAATGTTTTTCTTTCCCAAACCGTTAGCACAAAGTCACATAATTGTATTTGGATGTCTTTTTTCCCTTGGGAGACCCAAACCTGACGATGCCCTTGTGCAAAAATCCAGCTCCATGAAGATATTCTTTAGAATGGAAGATCTTGCATGGCCTACTATAAAGCTATGACCTCAACACTATTGAACACCTTCGGGTTGAATGCGAATGCTGATTGCACCCAATGCTTCCTCATCTTATCCTACATCAGTACCTGACTTTACTAACACTCTTGTGGCTGAATGAGCACAATATCACACTCCAAAATCTTGTGGAACATCTTTACAGAAGAGTGGCGGTTCCTATAAGAGCGAATGGAGACTAAATGTGGAGCAAGATGTACATATAGTGTATCTATGCATTTGAGAGAAAAAGCAGAAAGAATAGTTTAAACCAGACCTAATTTCATAAAAAAAGAAATTAGTGTTCAACACCGTAGTGTTCAAACCTTTTGTTGATTAGATAGATTAACTTTACATCGTTTTCGCATCAGCTACTTAACTTAATTAACCTGTTAATGTGCCATATGATTGCAATTAGCAGCAGCCAAAACACATCGTAACTGCACCAATTGTTTATAAAAGTATATTAACAGAAATCATCTCAATAAAGGGGTTTTAAAAGAATTGTAGCATCTAAAAGCAGCTAATTCTTTATTTACATATATATATATATATATATATATATATATATATATATATATATATATATATATATATATATATATTTATCTTTTTTATAAAAAAAAAAGTATTTCAAATGAAACTGTAATATACTTGTTGAAATGTCTTTAAGCCATAACAATCTTTAGGCGTAACAATCACACAATCAACCGGCCCACCTCACCAAAATCTATAGTCATGAGCTGCTGCCTGCTGCTAACATCCCCAAGAAACATTCAACTGCTCTGAATAAATATATCATCTCTCCCCACAAGCCGCCGAAACTTCAGTAACGAATGCCGACATGCTTTTTCCTAATTAGCTCTCAAGTAATCCATGATAAGGTCAAAGAGATGGTGATTGTAAATAGGGAAATAATGAGGTATTTTTCCATCCATCTGGCCTACTGAAATACTCCAGTCTGAAATAACCCGTCTTGTTATAGCAGTAATATTGTTTACATGAAACAGCTGTGGCATTAGATATGAGGTGCTAATCCAGGATACTAAAGTGTGGATATAATCTGTTTGATGACTTGATAGCTGATAATCATAGCCACTTGAGCATGTTGTTAACGATACCGCTACCTGCCACTTCTCATACTGTTCAAATCTGGGTACTGATTGGTCAGACCTTTCAATTAATCAGTTTTGCTTAAATAGATTCATTTTCTATAACAGCAGATCTGAAAGTAGTGAAGCTGCAAATCACTGGTTTAATAACTTGTATGGTGGACGCTAAATAACCAATCGTTTTTTTTTTTTAGATAAGATTAAATATTTATCAAAGGAGACACAGAAAACCTAAAGTTATCAGGTATCCTTACTTCTAAATCTAACACAGGAGACTCTTCAAGACAGGAATTAGCAGTTTCTGGTTTCTTAGTGACATAAGAAGTTGCATTTCTTTGTAAATACTCACCTCATTAGTAAGAAAAAAAAGAGTTGTTATGATCTAACCTTTTTAGTGGAGATTTCACAACATTAAATGTCACTATAAATAGATAATAAGTATGAAAATAAGACAAGAGTAGGTAGTAAGATTTAAGTTTACTGTGCCTGCCTGCATAACACAATGACACTGTTGAATACGTCCCCAAAGCAGCATGCCATATTGTTTTATGCCTTATTTATATTTCATAGTATTCCATTCAAATGAATACATTTTATGAAATGATTAATCTCTCTTATTAGATTGAATTCTATATACACCAGAATGTGTGTGTGGTATTATGGCAGCACACCATTATATCACTTTCCCCGAAAGGTCCGAGTGAAATGCGAAAAAATTCAAAACATGCTTGGAGAATTTCTTGTGTAGCAGATGTTTGACTGAAATATCTCAGGCCTTTTGTGTGTCTGCTGTAGCCACAAATGGAAACTGGAAAATTCCAAAAATAGCACAGGAAATAATATTAGCATTGCCATCATCTTTCTTCATTTAGATCAAATATTGATAGAATTAGTGCTGGAAAAAAGGAAATAATTGCTTTGCGATGGCTGCTGTGCACGGATCCACCCTGAGCATCATATGCACATACATGTGGTTTGGGCTTTAGTGTAGTGCTCTAGTCGCTATCTGACCTCCGGTAACACATAACACACTCCAGCCAGCGTGCAGGGAATCGATTAGAAAAAGGCCATCACCCTCAGCAGAACCTTCATGACGACGATAATGAAGCTAAATCGTCATGTTAATTCGGTTTAGGCCACCCTCAAGTCTTATTTTAGACCATGACACATCCTTTACTCGATATTCAAGGCCTACGTTCGAAATTAAATCTCGCTCGTTTGTGTGGAGTTTTTTTGTTCTTTCTATAAACAAAAACAATGACACCAACATTCCCGCAGCAATAACATGTGGTTAGTGTAGTCCAGGGAATGTGTTTGTGTGTGGTGAGGACTGCATTGCCTGGCAAATTGACCACAAGATTGCACAATTGCAAAGTCATGTCTGGTTCAACATGAAATGGAATTGCTGTTGGATAAAGAAAAAAGGTTGTACAGTTCAGTAGTGGTTTCTCTCACAGGAAATAAACGGGTTATATATCAGTGAACAATTTTAATTCGTCCTTGCTAGTCATGCAAGTTCGTGTTAGATCATTCTTTCATGACTTAACGTGATTGTTTCTGATTAACGAACCCATGTGATGGCCATATATATGAATCTTGCTAGTTGAATCAATGTGAAAAGCAATCTCAGAAATTCCACTGTCCTCTCTGAGTCATGAGAATGTGCGAGCTTCCCATACAAAATGGTTTCAAGGTGTTAAAAAAAAATATATATCCCATTCCACACAGATTACGAATAGATGTTTTGAAGATGGAAGAAATTTTTTTTAGGTGGCAATTCTGTTCAAAATGTATTTCCATGCTAAATAAACATTTTATAGCCAATTTTTTTTTTCGTTTCATTACCCATGCACTTTAGACATTTCTTGTGCACTTTACTCTTATTATCTGTGCACTAAGTATTGCATCATATTGATAGTTGGTGAAAAGCACAATGGGTTTTGAAGCCGCTTAGTAATTTCTCCTCAGGTGTTTCAAATAAAACCAGCGTCTTACATGGTGCAAGTTTTATTTACAGGTGCTGTGCAATCAGTTTCTATTTCCTGGTCCATTTGGCAGTCATGGTACTTGGTGCAGAGAGCAAACAATCACTAGAAAAATCAAAACCATCAGGTGCCTGGGGAGGCTGGGTGGTTGAGCATAACGCTAATTGGATCTGACCACATTCTCGTAGTGAATAAAGTAGTCTAATAATAACTCGAGACATGAATCCAGTGACCCAGTGGGAGAGTACGGGGCTGTAAATCTGGTCTGAGTCCCGTTTGCAGGGTGTGTAAGCCACGGGCTACGCCCTGGATAGATGTAATCCTACCGTCCCAACAGTGTGGGGGTGTTTGCCGCATCAGTGAGTGGAGCTGTGAAGGTCAGGAATGCTGGGAACAATGGGAAGAGCTTTTTCTGTCTGCTGGAGCTAGCCGTGCTCTGCGCTGTGAGATAAAACCAGGATACGTTTAGCTCAACAGTTGTTTGGTTGGAGTAGTAGCTGCCAAAGCTAATCTTGTCTTCCAACAGTTATCCTTTTGTTAAATAATCTTTCAAAAAGAGAGTGACAACAAGAGCTGAAATGGACCGTGTTCAAATTCTTAGCTGGCGCAGATCGTATTAGCAAAAAGAACAGAAATTAGGTTAAACGCATCAAGTAGCATCATCGAATGCTTAAATTAGCATTTTTGCAAAGAGTCTTCAGGGTGAGCACTTTTTATAGTCAAAGGTAATGCCAAGGAAGCTGTCTTTCCCCTGTGGAACATCTGTAGACAAAAAACTTTGCACATCAGGGTTATCTGTAACATGCAAGCCAATAATTGGTTTCAATAAATCATCTGTTGTTTTATGCAAATTGCTGCAGTATAAGAGGGATAAAACACTACAGATGATTACACCACCCAACTATGCCTTTAAGAGAATGTCCCATTTTTTTTCTTACATAACAACTGATCATTTCCCATCCCTTATTGACCATAGATTACATGATTAAATAATTGAAAGACCTCAAGGCATCAATTCTAATCCACTCATAAATTGACTGTGTATTTTATTTTACAGATTAAGTCTGAATACTTTGTTGTGATACCCAAAGTGGGTATTCCTTTAACTATAATTTGAATTTTTATATATACAGTACAGACCAAAAGTTTGGACACACCTTCTCATTCAAAGAGTTTTCTTTATTTTCATGAATATGAAAATTGTAGAGTCACACTAAAGGCATCAAGGGCTATTTGACCAAGAAGGAGAGTGATGGGGTGCTGCGCCAGATGACCTGGCCTCCACAGTCACCGGACCTGAACCCAATCGAGATGGTTTAGGGGTGAGCTGGACCGCAGAGTGAAGGCAAAAGGGCCAACAAGTGCCAAGCATCTCTCGGGGAACTCCTTTAAGACTGTTGGAAGACCATTTCAGGTGACTACCTCTTGAAGCTCATCAAGAGAATGCCAAGAGTGTGCAAAGCAGTAATCAAAGCAAAAGGTGGCTTCTTTGAAGAACCTAGAATATGACATTTCTCAGTTGTTTCAAACTTTTTTGTTATGTATATAATTCCATATATAATTCCACATGTGTTAATTCATAGTTTTGATGCCTTCAGTGTGAATCTACAATTTTCATAGTCATGAAAATAAAGAAAACTCTTTGAATGAGAAGGTGTGTCCAAACTTTTGGTCCATACTGTATATATATATATATATATATATATATATATATATATATATATATATATATATATATATATATAAATACAAAAGAAAACTGATGTGAGGAAACATTACATTGGAATGGCATTGTTAATGGTAAAAAAAATTGTCAAATAATCAAATAATCACCTACATAAATGTCCCTATATACAATGCTGTGAAACATTTTACAATAAAAAAAATTACATGGGCAGTCAAGTATAGCATTAAGTTGAATCAATGCCTTACATCTCCATAGTCCCCAGGTCGATTCTGGGCCTATGTGAAGTTTGTTCTCCTTGTATATATGTGGGTTTTGTCTTGATTTTTTTGGTTTCCTCACACCTAAAAAATATACTGGCATGTGGATTGGCTATACCTAACTGACAACAAATTGCTAAATGTGTGTATAAACATGGTGTGTATAAGCATTTGATGGACCGGTATCCTGGTATACAGGGTGTATTCCAGAAAGGTCCTGAGGTAGACACTGGATTCACCTCAACCGTGACCAAGATAAAGACCTTACAGTATATAAACTCAATCCACTAAACTAAATCAAACTGCATTTCCTTTATATATTTAGCAACAGCATGTATTTTTTCCCACAATTTTTTATTAACATTAATGTTCCATAATTTATTCATGATGACTTCTATACTCAGTGCACATTGGCTTGCTGGCTTGATATTTGGACCATTGAGATATATAAGTTTCATCAACTGAGAAATCACAGGACAACAAAATACTCCTCGAATTAACTACAGTTTAGAGGATGCCATGCCCATGCTTCTGATCATCACCTCTATGGACAGGAAATTCATGGGTATCAGTTAGCTAGTATGCTTATGACTCTGCAGAGTTGCCAAACACTTTAATGTGAGGTCATGAGCACACAATATTTGTTTAGTGACCTACCATCACATGGCGCACGTCTGTGTTGCACGCATGGTTGTATGCATACGTCAGTGTTTATTATGTCTGTCTAACACTTACCGAGTCTGAAGCCCCTTTCAGCACTTTCTCTTATATCAGACCGCTCACTGGTCTTAATATCAAGCAGGATTACAATCAATGCGTCTAATACCTCTCCAGATCTGGGGACAGAGGTCCAAACATTTAGGTCTCCGGCTAAAAACACAGCTTGTTTAAGGTCATGGACATGCAGGTTCCTCTCCATTTGAATGACGGTATCCTGGAAGGACTTCGGGTTATGCACTTATCCTTCCAATGCTCTGAGTGCTGATAGGGGGAAGGGTAACTATCGTCCAGTCTTTGGCTTTACCCTTGATTTCCACAGGAACACCGGGCTCACATGAATCATTATTAGAAGGTTCGGTAAGTGTCCAACAGGGTACTAAGAAACAGAGTTCCTGCAGTATTGCAAGAACACCTCTCAATTATTCAGAAAATAATGCGTGCTCAAAAGACATTACTAAAATGTTTCTGCAATCTTGTGGAAATGTTTATAAGGGTTATGTAAAAATGGAAAATTGATAGATTAATATATATTTACATTATCTTTTTATGTGAAATTTGTTCCTAGAACTAGAATTTACAAAATATACTATTTTTTGTGGCTGAATTACAACAATTTAGCTGAAATACTTCACCGTGCCTCCTGTACACCTTGCAAAAGGTTTTCTTTGCAAGTTGGAGATTTCTTTACGATTTAATTTACTCCAGAGTAGTTCAATAGGACGCTATTGATATAACGCTTACAGAGTCCGGACGTATGCTTCGACTCATCGTTTTGTTGTATGGTGAAGTCAGGTCCAATGAGCTGCAGTCCAGTAGGAATTGCATGGTGTTAAAGTATGGAATGGTAGCCATGTTGGTTCAGGATTCCTTCCACTTGGGATAAGTCTTCAGCCTTCCCTGCTCCAAAACAACCCCAAACCATTAAGCTTCCACCTTCATGTTTGATTGTGAGGTTTAGGCAGTCTGCTAACATCATCTCTTCTGCTCTCTGTCTTACACAAGTTCTTCTGTTAGAGACAAAAAAAAGTCAAATATGGACTCATTTATCTACAGAACTCTTCTTCCAGTCATTTATGGTAAAAAGTGTTGTGTCTCTTAAAACGATAAAAGACTAAGTGTTTCCAATCTTTGAACAGACACTGTATATCAACAAATGTTTGAGGACACCTGATCATAACATTAGATTGGAACACGTTTTTTGCATGGATCTTCCCAAAACTGTTACAAAAAAAGTTTGGAATTGATAGCTTTAAATTCTCACTTTGCTTAAACTAGGAGACCCAAACCTGTTCCAGCTCCATGAAGATGTGTTTTACATGGGTTAGAGTGGAAGATCTCCTGCTATACATCTCTAATTCCAACCCTATTGAACACCTTGGGAATGAATTGGAATGCTGCACCTCAGGCGTCCTCACCCTGCATCAGTACCTGACTTTGTGGCTGAATGAGCACAGATCTCCAACAAGTACACTTCAAAATCTAGTGGAACATCTTCTCAGAAGACTAAAGATTATAATAACAGCAAATGAGACGCTTTTCACATTTAGCTCCTAAACTCTGGAATAGTCTTCCTGACGGTGTTCGGGGCTCAGACACACTCACCCAGTTTAAGTGTAGATTAAAAACATATCTTTTTAGCAAAGCCTACACATAACACACATCACATCATAACCTTGTGCTCCAGAACATCTGATCACATGCACATTATCAACTTGTGCTGTTAATATCATGAACAGCAGCTACGCTAATTGCTCTCCACTGCTTCTCTTTCTCTCCCCATCCCGAGACACCCTGAGGTTTGGCCAGCTCCAGTCACCTCCCACCTCGTGATGATTACGGACCTTTGAAGAAGTAGATGCCGAACTCACAAACATCCCGAACCATCTAGAGACGTACCAGTGCCATTTGGATCCCGCTACATGTGTGGAGTTTGGCATTGGACCTCCTGGAGTGTTAAAGGCTCTGGCATGGAGAAGCTGATGCTGGATCTGTGGTGATCACAAATGCTGAGCTCATAAAACTCGGAGCTACTAACCATATAGACTGTATAAGACTGCAGAAAGAACATCACTTATAATCTTATACTCCAGTAATCATGTTAGTTCTCACTCTCCAGTGTTCTGTATTGTTGAAAGATTTATGATCAAACTCTTGATGTCACCCAAAATGAGGATGGGTTCCCCTTTTGAGTCTGGTTCCTCTCAAGGTTTCTTCCTCATAACATCTAAGGGAGTTTTTCCTTGCCACAGTCGCCACAGCTTGCTCATCAGGGACAAATTCACACCATTCACCTTCACTGTTGATTTGTGTAAAGCTGCTTTGAGACAATGTCTGTTGTGAAAAGCGCTATACAAATAAACTTGACTTGACTTGACTTGGCTTAAGGGACTTTAAACTACCCTCTCAGGTGCTAAAGACTTTTTTACACCTGCACCATTGAGAGTGTTCTGACAGGTAGCATCACTTCCTGGTTCGGGAACAGCACCATGCAGGACAGACGAGCCCTCCAGAGGGTGGTGCGTTTAGCTGAACGTACCATCCACACCGAGCTCCCTGACCTGCAGGACATCTACAGCTCGCGGTGCAGGACCAGAGCCAGAAAGATTGTGAAGGACCTCAGCCATCCAAACAATGGACTCTTCTCTTTGTTGCGTTCCGCTCCTTGAAAGCGAACACAGAGAGAATGAGGAGGAGCTTCTTCCCGCAGGCCATTCGGTGTTTAAACCAGGAAACACCCGGGATCTAAAAGCTGGTCCACTCTCTCCATCATCACACCTCTTCTCTGTACATACCACACCTCTCGCACCACGTCACTTTAAACTCTGGACTTGCACAGCAAAGTGCACTTTATATTATTTATTTTATACCACACCATTCTGCACACGGACACTTTATGGACACTCTATACCGCACACGGACACTTACGGACCCTTACACCACACCACACTACACACGGACACTTTATGGACAACCCATCACTAAAATTGTCTATTGTTTACACTTTGGTACACACTGTTTACTGTTTCACCGTCTACTGCCATAAGGATTTTCTCTGTATATAAATATTTTCTCTCTTGTTTACATACCTATTTTTATATATCCTTATACCTTATATTCTATTTTATATAGTTTTTATACTTTATTTATCTGTTTTTTCTTTCCCCCCACCCTATTCCCCTTTTGCCGGACCGTCGTATAAAGCATTTCACTGCATGTCGTACCCTGTATGTATGTGTATGTGATGAATAAAATTTGATTTGATTTGATTTGATTTGAAATGGGGACTCAATGTGGAACTAGAAAAAGCACATACGAGTCTATACAGTGTCTGAAGAACTGGATAGAAAAAAAAAAGATATGCTTATTATAAACGCAGGAGTTGGTTTCAACGCATGTCTGTGTGTGTATGTGCGTGTATGTGGGTGGGGGTGTGCGTGTCAGCATGTGTGTGTGTGTGAGAAAGAAGCTGCATGCATGTGCCAGATATTAACAAACAACAGAGAAGATTAGCATGGTTCAGGAACGAAGGAACGGTGACGGCTGCATAATGCTACGTTTGGATCACTGGAATAAAAACAGAAGCCAGGTATGAAAAAGCAACGAGCAAAACTAGAAGGGAGAAAACAACAGCTGTGAGGAGAATGGAATTGTTTTGGAGTGTAAACACCGGAGTGGCTGAAGTCTGGCAGCAAGCAGTGATGTAACACCAGAGAGAAAAAGAGAAAGACAGAGGGACAGAGAGAGAGAGACACGCGAGGGTCATACTGAGATTCAGACCATGTACACATGTTGAAGGACCACAAATGATTTAAATACCATGCAGCTTTTACACCACAGGACTGTTGAATTCTTTAATCTGATTGGGCAGAAGGTATTGGTTGCTTTTCTATAACATCAGCTTCAACAGTCGTTCCATGTGTGAGTCAACTGATAGATTTATATTAATGTGCTCTTTTATAAAGGTTATAGTAGCTACAGTTTAAAATCTTTGACAGGGTTGGAGTCTAATAACAAATGAGCAAACATTATTTAACAATAAAAACCCAATAATTGTTTTTTTGACATTTTCCAGTTTCTCAACTGACAAACTGTGTTGCTTTCTCGATACTAATTACATATACATTATATAGCCACAAGTTTGTGGACACCTTTTCAGAAGTATGGTACGTGCTTTACGAGCATCTCATTTCACATTTAGTCAAAATTTGCTTTTAGAAACTCCTCCACGCTTCGGGGAAGCCCTGGGGTGCAACCAGCGTTCCAATTCATCCCAAAAGTGTTCAGTAGGGATGAGATCAGAGGTCTTTAGAAGACCACTCAAGACCTTCCTCTAGAACCATGTAAACCAGATCTTCACGGACCTCTCTTTGTGCACAGGGGCATTGCTATGCTGGAACAAGTTTGGGTTTCCAAGTTGAAGTAAATGCAAAATTCCCTGTTAGTTATCTGCTGAGTTATTAGCTACTGAGCAACTCATAAAATAGCTCAACATTTGAGATCATTCAATTCAATTCAATTCATTTTTATTTGTATAGCGCTTTTAACAATGAACATTGTCTCAAAGCAGCTTTACACAGATAATGTGGTGATCAGATGTAAATATGTTCTTTGTAAGTATGTTTGTCCCTGATGAGCAACTGTGGCAAGGAAAAACTCCCCGAGATGGCATAAGGAAGAAACCTTGAGAGGAACCAGACTCAAGAGGGAACCCATCCTCATCTGGGTTGCACCAAATGTCCATTTGAAGCATATATACAAAGTTGCAGGGTGCAGTGATGATGATCAGAAGCAAACTGCACTCCCGAGTCAGTGCAGCAGACCGCTGACACCAACTACAGTCCAATCCGTCCTCAAAGCACCCGTTCTACTCCGGAATTACATGGAACCACCCAAGGTGTTGAGGAGAGACCGTCCCAAGCTGCACAGAAGTGTGAAGATCCGCGGAGGGGAGAGGGGCAGGAACAGTGGTCACTGGAGCCTCAGGAGCATGTTTAACTCGACCGAGAGAGAGAGAGAGAGAGAGAGAGAGAGAGAGAGAGAGAGAGAGAGAGAGAGAGAGAGAGAGAGAGAGAGAGAGAGAGAGAGAGAGAGAGAGAGAGGGTGACAGGAAGGGAAGGATATGGATTATTAAGTGTCCCTATTGGTGTATGAAAGTTGATGTCACTGTGCAGTTTGGACTCCGGCAAGACTCGCTATGGCAGCATAACTAAAAGGGAGAACCAGAAGGTAACACAGACATGAGGGATCTCTGGGATAAGAGACGACCCACCACACCACCGTCAACAAACCCGAGTGAACGTGTGAATGTGAGGGGACGACAGCATACAAATATACCAGTTCACCAAACACTCTATATCCATGTTTCCTCCAGATCTGCACCTAAGAAAAATCTACTGATCAAAGACTTGACTAAATAAATAAGTTTTCAGCCTCGACTTGAACACTGAGACTGTGTCTGAGTCCCGAACACTGATTGGAAGGCTGTTCCATAACTGTGGGGCTTTATAAGAGAAAGATCTGCCCCCTGCTGTAGTCTTCATTATTTGAGGAACCAAAAGATAGCCAGCACCTTTTGATCTAAGTAGGCGTGGAGGATCATACTGGTACAAAAGTTCACTCAGATACTGCGGTGCGAGACCGTTAAGTGCTTTATATGTCAGTAGTAGTATCTTATAATCAATGCGAGATTTGATTGGGAGCCAGTGTAGACTGATTAAAACAGGGGTGATGTGGTCGTATTTCCTAGATCTGGTGAGGACTCTTGCTGCTGCATTCTGGACTAACTGAAGCTTATTTATGCACTTACTCGCACACCCAGACAGTAAAGCGTTACAGTAGTCTAATCTAGAAGTAACAAAAGCATGAACTAGTTTTTCTGCATCCTGTAACGACATCATATTTCTAATTTTAGCAATATTTCTAAGGTGGAAGAAGGCGATCCTGGTAATATTATTCACGTGAGACTCAAAGGAAAGACTCGGGTCAATAATCACACCAAGGTCTTTGACAGCCGTACATGCTGAAACAGAAACACCATCCAGAGATGCTACGTAATCAGAAAGTTTGCTTCTAGCTGCATGTGGTCCTAGTAAAAGTACTTCCGTCTTATCTGAGTTGAGCTGAAGAAAATTATTAAGCATCCACTGTCTAATGTCCTTTACACACTCCTCAACACTGTTTAGCTGATCTCTCTCATCTGGCTTTGCTGAAATATACAGCTGTGTGTCATCAGCATAGCAATGGAAGCGAATCCCATGTTTATGAATGATTTCACCAAGAGGCAGCATATATAAGGAGAAAAGCAGTGGGCCTAAGACAGATCCTTGAGGAACACCAAACTTTACCTCATAGAGTGTGGAGAACTCACCATTTACATCCACAAACTGATAACGATCAGTCAAATAAGACCTAAGCCAAGAGAGAGCTGTTCCCTTTATTCCTACAACGTTCTCAAGTCTAGCAAGCAGTATAGTGTGATCAATGGTGTCAAAAGCTGCACTAAGGTCGAGCAAAACAAGTAAGGAGACAAAACCCTGATCGGAGGCCAATAACAGGTCATTTACCACCTTAACTAGCGCCGTCTCTGTGCTATGATGAGGCCGAAATCCTGACTGATACATTTCAAAAATGTTATTCATAAGTAGGTGTGAGCATAACTGCTGTGCTACAACCTTTTCTAAAATTTTGGATATAAAGGGGAGATTTGATATCGGTCTGTAGTTGGACAACTGACATGGGTCAAGGTCAGGTTTCTTAATAAGGGGTGGATAACTGCCAGTTTGAAGGATTTAGGTACATAACCAGTGCTAATGGAAGAGTTAATTATTTTTAAAACTGGTTTGATTACCTCTGGAGTTATCTGTTTAAAGAAACTAGTGGGCAGGGGATCAAGAATGCAGGTTGATGATTTTGATGAGGAAATTAATGAGATTAAGTCATTCTCATGAATAGGAGTGAAGCTTTGTAGTTGATTGTCCATTATAATTACACTGCTGTCTACAGGGTTACTTGTAAAATAATTTGAATTTATATTAACCGTCTGGATTTCTTGCCTGATGTTTTCAATTTTATTATTAAAAAAGTTCATGAAATCATTACTACCTATTGATGGTGTGCATGTGAGTGCAGTGCTTTTATTCCCTGTTAATTTTGCTACCGTGCTGAATAAAAATCTAGGATTATGCTTGTTATTTTCTATGAGGGTGGAGAAATATGCTGATCTAGCAGCACTAAGAGATTTTCTATAATTTAGGAGGCTCTCCTTCCATGCTATTTGAAATACTGTTAATTTTGTTTGACGCCATTTACGTTCTAATTTTCGAGTGGTCTGTTTTAAGGTGCGTGTATGATCAGTATACCACTGTGCTAATTTTTTTTTTTTCCCTGATCATTTTGGTCTTAAGGGGAGCTACATCATCTAGAGTGTAACGTAACGTTGTTTCTAGATGTTCAGTGGCCCAGTCGAGCTCTGCGGGGTCTGACGGAGATCTATCTAATATCGTAATTTCGGGAAGATTATTAATAAAACGCGCTGCTGTAGCTGACGTGAAAGTACGCTTAACACGGTAACGTGGTGAGGTAGAAATGCAATGACTTAGGCAAATTTTAAACGAGATTAGATAATGGTCTGAAATAGCTTCAGACTGTGGAATTATGACTACGTTTTTTATTTTTAATCCAAATGTTAACAACAAATCGAGAGTGTGTCCACCACTATGAGTGGGTCCTATAACATTCTGATTAATTCCAACTGAATCTAGTATGGACACAACTGCTGCTCTTAAGGAGTCTTCCTGATTATCAAAATGAATATTAAAGTCACCAACAATTAATGCTTTATCTAAAGAAGTAGATAAATTTGTAATGAAATCTGCAAATTCTATCAGAAAATCAGAGTAGGGCCCTGGGGGTCTATAAATAATAATTAGAGGAATTAACTGGCTTGACCTGCTTTCGGACACTGAATATTTTATGTTGGTGTAAAGAACTTCAAATGTTTTACATTTGTATTTAGTCTTTTGTGTGACGTTTAGATTATTATTATTATATATAGCTGCTACTCCACCTCCTCTGCCATTTAGACGGGGTTGGTGTATGTAACTATACCCAGGAGGACTCGCCTCATTTAATGCTACATATTCATTCGATTTAATCCACGTTTCTGTCAAACACATTATATTAAACTCCTGGTCGGTAATAATTTCGTTTATAGTAAGTGCTTTTGGCGTGAGAGATCTAATATTCAACAATCCTATCTTTAGATCAGAGGTGCTGGCTGTGCGTTCAGTCCTATTTAATTTAATGTTGAGACACAGTCTCAATATGGTGGATCCTGAGTGACGACTCTGTGCAGCTAGCAGACGGTCGGTTTAGCCTGTCTGTCTGCTCCCTGGCCTTGGCTCTAGACAGTCACTTGTTAACTAGTGCTGTTCTGAGACTATGACCTATACTACAAGAAATGAGAGCAGCACCTTCCCGGGTGGGATGGACACCGTCCCGCCCTAACAGGCCAGCCTTGCCCTCAAAATTGCTCCAATTATTAATGAAGCCCACATTGTTTTTGGAGCACCACTCGGACATCCAGCAGTTCAGCGACCATAACCTGCTGTAGGCTACATCGCCACGTCGCATTGGGATGGGGCCAGAGCATACTACAGCATCGGACATTGCCTTTGCTAATTTACACACCTCTATAACATTACTTTTCGTAACCTCTGACTGTCGAAGGCGTATATCATTAGCTCCTGTGTGAAAAACTATCTTAGAGAACCTGTGCTTTCCTAAGAATCTAAGCTGACCTGCTATGTCCGGCGCCCTGGCTCCCGGTATACACATAACCTGTGCTGCTGGTGCCCCTAAAGGTCTAGCTAATTTCACGTGCCTCAGAATAGAGTCTCCTAAAACCAGAGCTCTTTCAGGTTTCTCAGCGGGTGCTTCACTGAGGAGAGCAAACCTGTTGGACACGCGAAGCGGAGAGGAATGGTGCTCCCGTGGGCGAGCCTTAGCGTTAGCTTTGGCTTTGCGAGTATGCCGCCGAGTCGTCACCCATTCGCCCCGCTGCGAGGGCTCTAATGCCGGAGTCGGGGGAATAGTACCTTCACCTAGGGCATCCAGACTTTCCCCTGCAGAACCTGGACTGCTCTCACACTCACTACTTCTCTCTAGACTCTGGATGCGCTCCTCTAATGCTAAGATCTTCTCCGTCAAAGAGCAAACTAGCTTACACTTCTCACAGATAAAATTATCGCTAACAACGGAGAGAGACTGACTAAACATGTCACACTTCACACACTGAGTAAACTGGATGTTCGCCATAATAGAGAAATTACGTACCTTAATGTGGTTACTGTAGTGCGTGTTCGTGGTGATGATCATCATAGATCCAACACCAGCTCCTCCATGCCAGAGTCTTTAAACACTCAAAGAGGTCCAAATCTGCCTTCACTAACTTGAGTAATTGCATTATGTGAGAAATAACTAGTGTTACATATGTTCTACAGTGTCACAGCAAATATATGTAACCATAAATTGTTCAAGAAAAGCACAGTGTTTCTTAGGAGTAATAACAATATATTATTGCAAAAGTTTTTGCCAAATTGTGGTATAAGAGGAATAAAACACTTTGCTGTTACAGACAAATGTTTCACTTCAGTACCATCCTGTAACCACATACACTTTCATATTTTAGATCTAATCAATTTTACATAACATTTCATTAAATAAGAAAATGTACATAAGTAATTAAATTGACAGGTTTAAAATATTAAAAAGATAATGAGCAATATATAAAAACAGCTAATTAAAGTAATGATTAAATGGTCAGTTTAACCAGACTCTAAATGGAACACACCCTCATCTGGGTGACACCGAATATCTATTCATTACAGTTCAATCACTGTTAAGGTGTACTACTCAGTGATGGGTGCTTAAATGCAGAATTGTTCATGCAAACTGCAGTCCTAAACCATTATAGCAGACTGATTATTTACTTACTGTCCAGGTCCATCATCATAGTTCTGGAGTTGCTCAGTAACATTATGGAGCTTTTCATGTGGCGCTTTTCCTCATTTATATAATATATATACACACACACACACTAGAATATATATATATATATATATATATACACACAAATTGTCAGAATGGAATGGATGCATATGGCAGATATTGACAGAAGTACAGATTAGTAGAAAGTGACACTGTGCTGTGTTAAAGTGTCATATACATAGTGCAGAAATAATTGTGCAGAAAAGAAAAAGTGAGACGGAGAGAGAAGTCCAGGTACTAGTTGCTCGGTGTCTCCTGGTTTAAACTCCGAATGGCCTGCGGGAAGAAGCTCCTCCTCATTCTCTCTGTGTTTGCTTTCATGAAGTGGAAGTGCTTCTCTGAACGTAGCAGAGAAAAGAGTCTATTGTTGGGATGGCTGAGGTCCTTCACAATCTTCCTGGCCCTGGTCTGGCATTGTGTGCTGTAGATGTCCTGCAGGTTAGGGAGTTCGGTGCGGATGGTACATTCGGCTGACCTCACCACCCTCGGGAGGGCTCGTCTGTCCTGTATGGTGCTGTTCCTGAAACAGGAAGTTGATTCTAGAGTGGTCCTCAATTAAAGAGAACTCCAGAGGTAGGATGCTTGGATGAATCAGGAGGATGCGTAAGGAAATATTTAAAGTTTAAGACAAACATCAATTCTGCTAAGTACAATGTTGTGTGCAAGTAATTTTCTGGCTTGTAGGTTGTTCCATGCTGCTTGACGAAGTTAAAAGCAATATTATAGGTTATATATATAAGCAATGTTGGTTATTACATCATATAGAAAAACTCAAAACTTGTAACACTACTTTTGAACAAAGCTTTTATCAGCAGCCGTTAAGAATGCATGAAATATAAACTTGACAAAAAATTTATGTTTTTTTGCATAGGAATCTATAAATGAACCTCTACACAATTATGCAATCATATTGCAAGAGTACAGAAAACTAGAACCAAGCAAATGTAAAAGTTTATCGTTTTTCTTGTGAAACTTTACTCCAGGTTGTAGTTAGCCTGTACATTCTTAAGCAAATTCTTGATTAAAAAGAGCAGCTTGTTGAAAGCTTGTAGAAACCTCTTTAATAGTAAAACAGATAGAGGCATGTTCTTAGATGATTTTTTTCATGCTAATGAAATATTAGATGAGATATACAATATATATATATATATATATATATAATATATATATATATATATATATATATATATATATATGAGATAGAAATTTCTGTGTTACAGCAGCAAAGAAATTAAATGTGCAAATATAAAAAAAGAGGAGTGACAAAATACAAGTATAAACATCACAGTGTATAAATACAAAAGAAAAAGAAAAAGAGACCACCAGTGATGTAGTAACACTTCAAAACATATTGCACACACACACACACATATATATATATAGTACAGACCAAAAGTTTGGACACACCTTCTCATTCAAATAGTTTTCTTTATTTTCATGACTATGAAAATTGTAGATTCACACTGAAGACATCAAAACTATGAATGAACACATGTGGAATTATATATGGAATTATATACATAACAAAAAAGTGTGAAACAACTGAAAAATGTCATATTCTAGGTTCTTCAAAGTAGCCACCTTTTGCTTTGATTACTGCTTTGCACACTCTTGGCATTCTCTTGATGAGCTTCAAGAGGTAGTCACCTGAAATGGTCTTCCAACAGTCTTGAAGGAGTTCCCCGAGAGATGCTTGGCACTTGTTGGCCCTTTTGCCTTCACTCTGCGGTCCAGCTCACCCCTAAACCATCTTGATTGGGTTCAGGTCCGGTGACTGTGGAGGCCAGGTCATCTGGCGCAGCACCCCATCACTCTCCTTCTTGGTCAAATAGCCCTTGATGCCTTCAGTGTGACTCTACAATTATCATATTCATGAAAATAAAGAAAACTCTTTGAATGAGAAGGTGTGTCCAAACTTTTGGTCTGTACTGTATATATATATATATATATATATATATATATATATATATATATATATATATATATATATATATATATTAGGGCTGTAAAGATAATAATAAACGTAAAGCGTTAATAATGAGTAAATGTAAGAAGTTGTTTGAAATATAAACAGTGAGGTAAAGTACGTGTCGTATCAGTATAGTCACCATAAGATCGAAAAATCTTCAGCCGAAAATCATTGACTCACCCAATATAGCGGACAAAAGAGATGCTAATGGTCTGAAGAGCCCAAATGTCCAAATCACAATCATTAAAAAACTGCAAGGCCTTGCTAAGACTTTCAGTAAAAAAAAAAAAAGCAAAAGCTGCCACCAAATCATCTCCCTATCAAACAATTTGCACACCTGAAACTTGCTAAATGAAGATACAAATTAAGAAACTCCTAAACTACATGTGTAGAAAAAAACCAAGTATTTCTCCTGAGGAAATATTTTGTTGTACTTTTCTTCACAAACTGATGAATCCTAAAGTTTGATTGAATAAACCTTTTTTTTTAGAGTATGGATTCCACAAACTTTTATATCTCCAGGAACAAAAGGTATTTTCTCTATACAAAATAAGGATGATAGTCTCGACCCTTATATAGGCAGACATTCCAGTACTGAAATACCTCTATACAATATGCCAACATGTTTACAAAGTTACACTTACATATTGCACATAATATAATCTACATCAATCACAGGGGGTCAGTAAAAGAAACATTTCAATAGTACTTTTAGCTACTATGAATATAATGTGATGGCATTCGGTATTGCATACGCCCCGTTTAGTATGTCAAGTACCTCAATTTGAAACTCCAGAAAGGTCAGTTCCAGATCAGACCATAACTGCTTCTCAAAGAAGTTCACAGCAAGTCAAATTAAGACATTGTCCAAAGCTTCCACCTTTCACCTTTCAGTCAAACGTCAACCTGATCGACTGCTCATAAAATTGTGCTTAACATAAAAGAAACTATAAATATAAAATAAGACAAAATATGAGAAAATATTGTCTGATAGTCTGATAGCTTGAGTGGTCTTGATTGTGTTCAACTCTTATAATAAGGGACCACAAAGGCATAGAAATATTTGAAATAAGTTATCAGTCCTTTTCATAATTATGTATAACCACATATACTATGATGGCATAATGACTTATGATTCTCACTTGATTTTTTATCAAATGGTGAAACGTAAAAAAGTAGTTTTTTCTACAAAACTGGTTAAAACGTGATGTACCTCTGTGGTCCTGATCAACCTTCCTTTTAGTTTTATTCCTTGCCCAGTGGCATTACATATATAAAGAAAGATCTTGTTTGAGTCATGTATTTTACATATACTGTATGTATAAGTAATTGATGTTCACAGAAAAATGATGTATAACACAATCCATAGATCATAGATTATTCTTCCTATGCCCAACACCCTGCTCAATTCTGGACAATTCTTGGTATGAAGTTATTTCCCCTCCCTGAGGTAGAGCTTACAAGAAAAAGACTGCAACACTACATCTAAAACCTGTAGACAAGTTCCTGCCAATCCAACTCCTACAATCCAAGTACAAGCCTTGCATGGAAGTCGTGTTGCTCAAATTCTGCATTGCTATGGAGGTGGTACTTTTTAATGAGATATTTCATCAGTATGGATTTTGGTTGCCCTGGACTTTGTGAACTGTTACAAACACAAATAAACTTCGATCCTGGCAACTCTCCCGAGTCTGCACTGTTACAACTCTACGCTCCATAAGACTTTGCTGCACTGGAAACAAAACTTGAAACATCAGCACCTGGCACTTTTATTCTCATGTCAAAGGTCCCCAGAGGAAGACGGACAGAGAAAGAAAAAACAAGAGAGAGAAACTAAGATGTACAGAGACGGGTGAAGGTTCTACATAAATATATTTTTTAAGATCACAAAAACACTTATATTAACGCAAATGTTCTTTTGTTGTATTAAACAAGGACATGGTACTTCCATTTTGCAGTAGGAAATCCTGTCACAATGTTTCTAGGACTTATCAGAGTATATTCCTTCTATACACTTGCATCAGTAGTTAAATTGAGCTCACCTCTTGAGCACACCTGTGCACTCTTTAGCCTGTGTAACCTTTTCACTTAAATTAAAAACGACACTTCTCTAAAAAGCTCTCTTTTGAGTGGGAGCAAGATTGTAAGCGTAAATCCAAGTCGAACGTTGTATAGTTCTATCAATGACATCAGGTGATGTTGACATTTTCTTTTTTGCATTACTAAACTTGTCTTAAAAAAAAATAAAAAATTATCCATCCAATAATAGTACATAGAGCATTAGATATCGCCATAGCTACTGCATATAGACCTTGATAGTAATTAACTGGTTGCAAAATACAAACTTTGTAGAAATGAACCCTGCAGCTTCAACCTGATGGATTAACCAAATGTGCACACACACACACACACACACACACACACACACACACACACACACACACACACAAAATCATGCTTAATGGAAAAGTTCACAATGTTCATTTGTGATAAAGCTTTTCTACTTAAGACTCTGCAATAACGGGGAGGCGGGAAATTAATGTTGACAGGCTGAGCTTTTTGCAGCACTAATGGTTGTGTGTGTGTGTGTGTGCATGTGTGTATTATGTGTGCCTTCATCACCTGACTTGCTGCTACAGCTTGCTTGCTTCTTCCATCGTAAACACACGGCCATAGCAACGTGCTGCAGCGGTGGGAGACAGGTAAACACTACACAGGTAAAGCCTCAGGAGAGAGAGAACAAATGACAAAAAGCACATGAGAGAGAGGGTGGAGAGTGCTGGAGAACAGGGAAAGAGCAATTAAGTTTTATATATATATATATATATATATATATATATATATATATATATATATATATATATATATATATATAGCATAGCGAAAAGGACGGCACAAAATGTGAGAATATTACATGCTGTACAGTTTATGTAGTGTTGTGTGATTCATGCATGTTGAACATGCTGTCAGCAGAGTATAACAGAAGTGCAGGGGCTAATGAAAATGCTATGTTTGATCACAAGGTGTGTGCTCAGCCTGCCATTTTGGCACCCAATTAAAGGTTGTGCTCATTAAGCTCCTTTTCTCACCACAGCTCAGTTTACTGTGATGTGTTCTGTGCTAAAATCATGCTAAAAATATATATTATATATATATACACACACACACACACACACACACACAACAAGCATGTACAGAATACTAATGCCTACCATTGTTTATAAATGGTATGATTGAGGCTCTTTTTATGCACCTTTTACCCAGGGTTACTTTTACTCTTCTATTTCCTAATTACAGGTGACATTTCCATTCATTGGCTACGTCAAAGGGAATTTCAGTGATTAGTGATGCCAATGTCCCAAAAAAGAGGTGGCTTCCGATACTGAAGCATCATCGCAAAATTGGAAGCAGTGTTGAACTAAGCCAAGGGTGGTGCGTTTTAGTGTTGCGAAAACCTACCATGTCAAACAAGGGTTTGTTGGTTCCAATGCTAGCTTAGTTTTTGTATATTTCCCCTGTAGACCTCTAATATTAGCCTGCCATGCAAACTGTTCCTGTGTGCACAGGTAGATTGGGGGCGCCTCTTCCATCCTAGTGTTCTCTCAGTATAGACACACTAAGTCAGAAGTAGGTGGCACCCATGGTATTTTTTAACAGGCTAGTTTGTATAGAAGCAGGGAAGTCTATTTTTCACCTAAGTACCAGTTATATAATTCATTAATCTGACTTGCCATTTGTTTCTCGTTTTCCCTTTCCCGTGCTTGAAGTATACAGAAACAAAAGGTACTACTGGGTATCGTTTATGTCCTTTTCTTTCAGGCGGCATTGCAAATTCACTGCATGTTACTCTAACTTTATAGAGGGAATGTAGCATTCAACCAATTTGTGGTGGTGTCTGGAAAGAAAGGACATAAACAAGACCAAGTAGTACCTTTCGTTTCTGTTCCTTTACATTCACACGGATATTATACAAATACGTTACATTAGATTATAAATTCAGCCACAAAGATGTTAGGAAAGTCAGGTACTGATGTAGGTGAGAAGACCTGTGGTGCAGTCAGCATTCCAATTCACCCCAAAGGTCTTCAGTAGGGTTGAAGTCAGAGCTCTATAGCAGGCTACTCAAGATCTTTCACTTCAGCACATGTAAAACCATATCTTCATGGAGCTGGCTTTGTGCACAAGGGCATTTTCATGCTGGGTTTTGGTTGGGTCTCCTAGTTCAAGTGAAGGGAAAATTCATGCTACCTCATCGTTGTATAATACATGTGGGTATCCTTCACGTCCTTTCCTTCACAATTTCACCACTTGTTATTCCTCTTTGCCCTACTTTAAAAGAGGGAATGTAACACAGTGAGTTTGTATTAGTGTCTGGAAATGAAGGACATAAACGATTTACATTCACACGTGTTACACAAATAACAAGATATAGAACAAAAATAACAAGATGCAGCTTTAATGATACAATATATTTCATAAGGTTAAACTCATTTTAATTCATTTAGGTTTAAAAGCTACATCACTATTTAAGCACACAGCATTTGTACTCTCTGTTCATAGTAGATCAGTAGGCCAGGAATACAACAGTACAAAAACTCTATGTCCTCACCAGCTCACATGGTTTCCAGTAGCTGGACTGAATCACCAATGACGTGATCATGACTCAATGCGAAGGGTTACTCGGAAGATAAAGTTAAGTTATTCGTTTCCATGAACTTCTTTGGCACAATTGGACATTTTGTATGTAGATATCTCACTCCTAACAAGAGACATCGAGCATGTATCCTGGCCTTAACTTACCATCAACACACTTGCAAGCAATTAAAAAAATCAAATATTCCAAACCCCAGAATGGATTTCTGTGGAAAATGCCATCAAAACATTTTCCAGGGCTTTATAGCTTTATAGAGCTTTTATCATATTTTCCGTTTGCTGCGTTTCGTGTGCTCGTATCTTGATTACAAAAAAAAATTCTATTAATTTCCTGTAAGAGTATAAATAGAGACTGGGGATCATAAAGGTAAATATTTTGCTTAGAGGTTAATTAGCACAGGTGGACGTTACCGTAGCCGGTGACACTCAGGCCTTCTCAGTACAGCTACAGCACCGCAGCGTGTTCAATTTCACTGTGATGAATGAAAGTGTGTCTTCGCCCATGCACACACAAAGTCAAACACCCATATCAGATCCTGATGATCTTATTTGCACAGGATCACATTACAATAAGAACAACCATGTCGAAGCAGTGGGTATCCACACACACACACACACACACACACACACACACACACACACACACACACAGCATCCTCATGTAATCTTAACCATGTTGGTCCAAAGGTTCCAGTGAGATAAGGAGAGCACTTGAGCTGGTTTTCCACATCTCATCAACAGTAGAGGTAACAGGAGAAGTCCAAACCCAGAACAGTTTCCAGTGTGTATTTAACTCTGGGCCAGACTATTAATTCCCATCTGTTCCCGTATGAGAAACCACATGACGGTGGTGTGTGTACTTTGAGTGTTACATAGACTATATACAGTACATACCGCTACAAGCATAAGCATAGGCCTTGTATATGCAACATTTTCTTTCCCAATCAATTTAATCTCCTGAGTTAATAAAAAAAAAACAATAAAATAGAAATGTTAATGAAAGCTGACGTTTTCAGCCTGTTTTACGCTTTCTGTTCTTCAATTCAATTCAATTCATTTTTATTTGTATAGCGCTTTTAACAATGAACATTGTCTCAAAGCAGCTTTACACAGATAATGTGGTGATTAAACGTAAATATGTTCTTTGTAAGTATGTTTGTCCCTGATGAGCAACTGTGGCAAGGAAAAACTCCCCGAGATGGCATAAGGAAGAAACCTTGAGAGGAACCAGACTCAGGAGGGAACCCATCCCCATCTGGGTTGCACCAAATGTCCATTTGAAGCAGATATACAATGCTGCGGGCGACAGTGATGACGATCAGAAGCAAACTGCACTCCCGAGTCAGTGCAGCAGACCGCCGACACCAACAAGTACTTCAAAAACTTTCTTTCGGCTTCTTCCATTAGGGGTCGCCACAGCGGATCATCCGCATGTTTGATTTGGCACATGTTTTTACGCTGGATGCCCTTCCTAACGCAACCCTCCCCAGTTATCCGGGCTTGGGACCGGCACTAAGAGTGGATGGAGTTGGTTCCCTGACCGGGGATCGAACCCGGGTTACAGCGGTGAGAGCGCCGCATCCTAACCACTAGACCACCAGGGACCCCTTTTGTTCAAGTACACTACATGAGCAAAAGTTTGTGGACACCTGAGCATAAGATTTTGAACATCCAATTTCCACATTTAGCACCAAGTTGCTGTTCAATTAACCTCCACTCTTCTTGGAAAATGTGCCACTAGATTTTGGAATGTGTTTCTGGAGATTTGTGGTCATTCAGCCACAAGGGTGTTATTACAGTACAGTATCTCACAAAAGTGAGTACACCCCTTAGATTTCAGCCACCATTTTAGTGTATTTTCTTAAGGGACAATTCTATAGAAATTAAACTCGGATCATATTTAGAGTATTAAATATATTTAGAGCAGTCGGTGCCCTGGTGGTCTAGTGGTTAGGATCTCACCGCTGCGGCCCGGGTTCGATCCCCAGGCAGGGAACCAACCATTGTGGTTCTTCTTTGGTGTTATAACACATTTATTGTGATTTGTATATTTTGTTTTATATCGTGCTTTGCTCCAAAAAAAATAAATAAATTACAAAATAAAAAAGAAAATGCCGGCCCATAGATAGTTTTCTAGAAATATAATAGATAAATAAATGGAAAATGATACCCTACTAACTCTAAAGACATCGTATACAATTGTGTACCTCCAATTTTGTGCTAATTAATAAGAAAGAAAGAAAGAAAGAAAGAAAGAAAGAAAGAAAGAAAGAAAGAAAGAAAGAAAGAAAGAAAGATAAACATTACACACATGCTGTTTCTCCATCATTGAACAATTAAAGGCTCTGGCATGGAGGAATTAATATACTGTATTAGAAGGACATTATTCATAATCACACACTCCGGTGTTCATGACATTTCTCATGCTCTGGTGTTTGCAATGTTTTTATGATTTATAATAAACTCCTAGTGTCACCCAAATGAGGATGGGTATCCTTTTAAGTCTGGTTCCTCTCAAGGTTTCTTCCTCATACAATCTAAAGGAGTTTTTTTCTCCCCACAGTCGCCCCAGGCTTCTAATCATGCATAAATACACATAATTCACTTATTTATATTTTTGTTCTATAACTCTTGCATTCTGTAAAGCTGCTTTGAGACGATGTCTATTGTGAAAAACGCTATAGAAATCAAATTGAATTGAAATACCCACATATGGCTGAAAAAGGTGACAGGTGTCCCAATTCTTTTATCCATATAGTGTATTTATAATTTTTACACGCAATATATGACCCTAAATCCTGGTTGCCTATTCCATGATGTTAAGATGGACAGTGTTTTTTTTTTAACAGCATAATAATCCCAAATGTTTGCAAGAAATTTTTTTTTTGATGTTCTGTCTTGGCTCACTGAGTCTCTGGTGTCACGGAATCCCCGGCTCAGTGTGAAGCGCAGTTCCAAGCATGTTCTGCTTTGAGCTCATGTCATGCGGTTCTGTTTTATGTCATGCATTTTATATCAGACCATGTGCACTTTGTTATGATTCTATTCTTGCCTCTGTCCGGGTCTTGTTCCTACCTATGATTTGTTAAACCCTTGATTAGTTTTTCTTTTTACAGTATTTCCTCTCGTGTCTTTGTTTAGCTGTCAAGATCCATTAATTGCGTTTTTTGAGTGATTTTTCACACACATTACATTTGCATTTGATTCTATTGAAAAAACAGTATAAGTAAAAAAAAATTATTAAGACACCTGATCTTTCTTTCCCTAACTTTTATCCTAAAGTCTGTAGGACATAATTGTATATGGATTGGAAGATCTCCTGCTATCGAGCTCTGACGTCAACCTTTTTTTGCGATAAATGTGAACTGCACCCCAGGCCTCCTCAGCTCACCTACATCACTACCTGACTTTAACAACCTTGTATCTGAAAGAGCACAAATTTTTACGAGTACACTTCAAAATCTAGAACATCTTCCCAAAAGTTTGGAGGTTATTATACCAGCAAATGGAGACCAAATGAGTAATTGGATTCCCAGAAAGCGCATACCAATCTTATGATCGGTTGTCCACAAACTTTTGTCGATATACAGTGTGTTTCAAAATTTTAAAAGTCATTAGGAAGAACTTGTGTAAGAAGGAAAACAGGAAAGTTGATGTTACCAGCAAACGGAGACTGTATGTGGAATGGAATGTTAAAAAACACATGTAGCCATTTATCCAAACTTTTGTCTATATATTGTACTTTAAGGAAAGAGACCGATGTGGTGTTATTCTCTTTCAGACGAAAGCTTGAGGGTCTACATTATAAAATATGTTTGGTTACGTATCTAGGAATTATGAATACACAGTTAGCAATAGTGATGCATAATTCTAAGAAAGTGGTAAATGCCATTTAGAGTTTCCAGTCACAGATATGCGCTGAGTTCTCATTGTTCATAAATTAACCGTTCTCATTTTCTGTCATTTGCTATCATTCGTCCTGTTCTCCCTGCAGGCCTTCGACGCTGCCTTAAAGACATGTGTGGCTTACAGTAAGGACTAACTTTCCTTCTCCACACAAAAACATAAAAATGTGTCTAGCATGCCTAGTATGGTTTAGACTAACTGCCATTCAACACTTGACTGTTTTCTAGGCCATGCTATATTTTTCATTTGGTCTGAAAAACAAAATTCCATTTCGCTTTTATCTTTTATCTTTCAAAAGGAACCAAAAAAAAGAATGATGGCTCTGGAAGAGGGGTGTCAAATTAAGCCAGCTTTGCCCACACAAGAGCTAAGAGGCATTCGAACAGCTGGTCGCTATGACAATGCCAAAGCTAAAACAGCGCTGAAGCGTGGCACTAATGAAAGCTAATAAGACATCCAAATAGGAAATGACATTAGCGCCTGTGTGCTGTCACGACATGGGAACCACAGAGAGAGAAAAACAAAGAGAGACAAAGATGTACGTTTAGACTTTCCAGCTGAGATTTTCACGCTGCCCAGATTTTTCCACAAATTAAACCACTTCAAGAGATTCTGAGCTTTATGTTTGTGACTTAGAGCAGCCGAGAAATGAACCGCTATGAAAACTATAAATGCAGTGTGTGTGTGTGTGTGTGTGTGTGTGTGTGTGTGTGTGTGTGTGTGTGTGTAATACACACTCTATGACCACTTGTTTGTGGATTTCTGACAATCACACCTACTGTATATGTCCTTGCTGAACTTTTCAATATGAATTATGAAACCTCCACTCTTCTGGGAAAGCTTTCCACTAGATTTTGGAGCCTGGTTGTAGGCATTTGACTTTATTCAGCTCCAAAAGCATTACCTGGGTCAGGTACTGATCTTATTTGAGGAGGTCTGGGGTTCAGTTAGAGTTTCCTGTTTATTTTAAAAGTGTTTAATAGAACGGAGGAGGTCAGGGACCAATGCAGGAGACTAGAGTTCTTCCACTCCAATCTTAACAAACCATGTCTTCATGGAGTTTATTTTGTTCACAGAGGCATTGCAATGTTAAAGACCTTTATGCCTTTAAGTTCCAGTAAAGGGGAAAATCTTGTGTGCTTCCTTGGTGTAGTTTACAACTGGCCTGAAGAGCTACATATTTATATATCTAACTTTCCACTATAATATGAAAATGTGACTTGACAGAGTGTAATTACAATTTTAGAAAATTTGATAAAAAGTTCATACAGTTTATAATGTCAAAATAAACTTAAATAGTATGAACTTCATATTACCTTGTGACAGTAATATGATGTTATTGTAAATTTACACAATTCATAATGTGAAAATAAAGTTAATTTAAAATGTATACTATTTATGTCAATGTAAATATACAGTTTATAATGTAAAAATAAATTTGATGTAAGTAATGTAATGTAAGTATATAATATCAATAAAATTAGATAAATGTAAAGTTCTTACGGTTTATGATAAAATAATTAAGTACAATTATGTTCATGTAAGTTTTATTCCGTTTATAATGTCAGTAAATTTATGTTAATGTAACGTTTATACAGTTTTTAATGTGAAAATAAAGTTATGTTATTGTAAGGTGTATACAAGGTATATTGTCACTAGACAGTTCTCCATATAAGGAGTTTATCTGATCGAACAAACAAAAAATTGTAGAAATAAATAAAAAACTATAATAATAAATTATATAGAGATAATGATAAACTTTACAGTTTATTGTAGTGTAATTAGACCTTTGAAACTTCTGTCACCAAAACAATTCCTTGTAAGTGCAAAAATACTTAGCAATAAAGCTCTTTCTGATTCTGACTTTAAAGTAAAGAGTTGATAAACAGTTTATACACTTTCATATCAGTCTAAAATCAAAGTATATTTTACAGTATATTAAACATTTACTGTGACATCATAAAATGTATAAAGATTTCAGTGTTTACAATATATTACTTCAGTAACAATTTCTACATATAACGGTTTCATCATTGCAAACGTCTACTGTAAAATAATAGAACTGTTAAAAATGTTCACGCTATGCCAACATTCTTTTTTGTTTGTTATACACAGTCTGTAGTGGTGGATGCTGTAGTCTACATATACTACGTGAAACCCAATACAACACCAACCTGCTTTCAAGAAGATCCTAGCAACACACCTTTAGGCCATAACAATGGGCATGTGAGGAGCTGCATGCTAAATAAAACATTAGACACAAAAGCACTAACACATCAAGTTTCCTAATAACTTATTTGCACATGTAATAGCTATGGCATATGATGGTCAAATAAGGAGAAGGGGGAAAAATATTGTGCAGCACAAAGCAACATTTGTCACAACACACTTTTAGATTTGTCTGGGTAAAATTGCTATCCAATTCCCCTGTATATTTTCCAAACCTATGAGTAGAAACAACAGCAGTCAGTAGTGTCCAAACAGGAAAGACATAATGAGATATATGACATGCTAAACTGGCCACATCTCAGGAGAACGGAAATCAGAGCGGTTCAAAAGAGTTCAGATTGACCAGCTCTCGAAGAGATGCTTGTTCCGCACTGGCTGATCTTTGGTCTTTATCCAGGATCAAATTTAAAACCACTTGGGATTTTTTTTTTGTGCCAAACGTCCCAAGGACTGTGGTTAGAGTGTTCTAGAGAAATTTGATGACCTCCTTCAAACCCGCAGCCATCGTGGTCGAATCTGATCTTTTGTGGATCGAGTTGAAGCCCCTAATTTGGAGACAATGCCCTCTTTGGTTCCTCAGCTCAAAAAACAGCACTCCATTGTATGGGAAGAATATGATGAAAGGGCCTTAGGACCCCTGTACCTCTTTTATACACAAAGTAAAAATGAACCAATCCAATTTTGTTTATTGGAAGAAAAAGTTTAGTTGAAGTTTTATTACATTTATTTTAGTATAGTTCATTAAAGTGGTTGCATGTAAAACCTCAATAGCTTGTTGTATAAATGTAGATTAGCCTTACTTATAGTGTTTCTCAGAGCTATATTAATGTTTCTCTCAAACAAAACACACAATGTCTTTGCATCTCTTTTAATCTAATTTAAAGCAATTAAGAGAACTGATGGACCAGAAGAGGTTTTTGGGGAAATGGGAATTGAGACTTAATGCCTTTCATATAATATCCCTTCTTTAAATGAACCTCTAATACAAACATTTATCATTAAACACACTAAAATATAGCACATTTTGATTAATTTTTGAAATTTTTTAAGTAAACCTTAAAAAATTTTAAAGTAACCTATTTACATTCCAAATTAAAACATATGGTCTATGTTAATGTTTCTATCATGTACTTGTACTTGTGGTACTTGTATGGTGGATGCACCCAGTCCCAGTTTTAAAAGAGTGTGTAGAATTCTTGATATGGTAAAAAAAAAAACATGTTCAGAATGAATCTCCAGTGTCAGAAAAACAATTCTGAATTTCTGACACATGAAAGTCTGCCTGATTTTACTGGAACCTCCACAAACACAAAAACTCTTCCCAGGAAAGTGAAGGTTGTTAAAACAGCAAATAGGGACTAAATATCGAATGTTGAAATATCGAGTCAATGTTTGTGTGTGGTATAAGAAACATAGCAAACAGTTCAAGGTGTTGACTTGGCCTCCAGACAAGTTATGTTCATGGAAACCCCACCTTTCAACTTGAAGGATCTGAAGCTAATGTTTAGAATGAAGATACCAAAGCATACCTTCAGACATCTTGTAATGGGTCGGAGCTGTTTTGACTGCACAAGGGGGGCCTGCACAATATTAGGTAGGGGGTTTTAATATTATAACTGAAAAGGAAAACCATTCAAACAAAGGAGGAAAGTTTCAAGTTTGGGTGTTCAAACTTTCAGACATTTTACACACGACCTTATCCACAGCAAATTACATTTATCTCATTTATACAACTGAGCAGCTATGGGGTAAAGGGCCTTGCTCAAGGGCCCAAGAGTGGCAGCTTGTTGTGGCTGAGATTTGTATTCATGACCTTCGGATCCAAAGTCAAAATGCCTTAACCACCATGCTACCACCTCCATATATACCATATATAATATACGAAGCTACCACCTACCATGTTTAATATATACACAATATAATCTAAACCTATGACACAGACAATGTAGAGCTTAAACAATTCAATTTCACTTCTAACTTCATGTTCATATTAGATGAGATCAGGACTGGAGACCGTCAAATTCTCAAATCTGATTGCTCAGAAGATTTTAATTCATTTTCTATAACGGCAGCTTTAACAGTAGCCAGATGAAGTCTGGGGTAAAAATAATGCATCAATATGTAAGCGTTTCTCTAGTAACAAATTATAAAAGCATGTGAATGGTGAAAGCTTTATTATTCTCCTATTCTAAAATAGCTGCATATTCCCCTTGTTCCCATTCATCCATGGGAAGGTGTAAACTTTTGCACTCGATTGCACTTCCTCACTTTCAGGCTGCCAGCTGTTGAAGTGTAAAATAAAACCAAAAATAATAGATTACAGGCAGTACTTTTGTGCATGAAGTTACTGACAGGGTACCAGGGTATATTGTCTGTTACGGAAACAAGGGCAAATACTGGGACAATTCCCGGAAGATGACCTTTGACCCTGTGGCCTTTTACAGAACATGGCAAAAACGGTCCATCACTAAAGGTTTTCCTTTTAAAAATCTGTCTGCTGAGGTTTCATGTTACACTCCAGCTGTCTCCCTTTTTCCCACTCCGCTAGTAAAAACGACCTCAGCAGCTCCCTTGGAAACTCGGGAAGCGAGACAGCTCTGAAAAGAGGTCAGGTTATTTTAAAAAACAGACAGCATCTACACACATATAAACAGAACACACTCCCTCTGGTTCGCACTCAAAGCTGTCCAGAATGGGCAGAGAGCAGCTGTTTGTGCTGACACATACAGACCTTACAGGTCGCTCAGGTTAATTTGTGGGAAATCCCAGGAGGGTGGATGCACAGCTGACCCTCGTGAAAGCAGACACATGTCCATTTTGTTAGGTACATCATAATCACCTTTTTATAATCGGTTATATCTATAGTCAAGTCAAGAGTCAAGAGGCTTTTATATATATATATATATATATATATATGCATACTTACCCCTGAAAATAATTCAACATACAGCCATAATTGTCAAAATAGCTGCCAACAAAAGTGAGTACACCCTAAGTGAGAATAGCTGTACGTTGCATGTTAATACAAAGCCACACACTAATCATGTTCATGTTTTTGTCTGCTTGTCAGGACCATACAAATTTGTGTTTCTTGTGTTAGAGCAGTTAAAATTTGGTGCTTTGAGTACATTTCTCTCATACAGACCACTGGATGTTCAACATGGCACCTCATGGTAAAGACTCTCTGAGTATTTGAGAAGTAGAATTGTTGCTCTCCACAAAGATGCTGAGGCGATAAGAAGATCAGTATCTCCTGAAGGCGAGTTACAGTACAGCGGCCAGGGTCATATAGAGGTTTTCCAAGACGGGTTTCACTTATAACAGGCCTCGCAAGGGTCCATCAAAGAAGTTGAGTCCTTGTGCTGTGTCAGGTGCAGAAGCTGCTTTAAAAAACAGACGCTTGAGTGCTGCAGCATTGCTTTAGAAGCAGAAGGTCCGCTTGTTTGTGCTTAGACCGTACGGCACACACTAAAACAAGTCGGTTTGCAGGCCGTCGTCCCACAAGGAGCCTCTTCTGAAGCTGCTCACAAGAAAGCCCACAAACAGTTTGTTGAAGACAACCTGTTCAAAAGCATGAATTACTGGAACCATGTCCTGTGGTCTGATGAGACTAAGATAAACTTGTTTTCGTTCAGATGGTGTCCAGCATGTGTGGTGACGCCCTGGTTAGGAGAACCAAGAAAATTGTGTCTTGTCTACAGTCAGGCATGGTGGTGGTAGCATCATGGTCTGGGGCTGCATGAGTGCTGCTGGTACTAGGGAGCTGCGGTTCATTGAGGGAAACATGAATTCCAACATGTACTGTAACATTCTGAAGCAGAACATGATGGCCTCTCTTCAGAATCTGGGCTGAACTGCAGTTTTCCAACATAACTACCCCAAACACACTGCTAAGATCACAACTGTCTTGATAAGAAAGCTGAATGTGAAAGGGATGGGAGGTGGTAGCTCAGTGGTTAAGGCAATGAACTTTGGATCAGAAGGTCAATAGATGAAATCCTTTCACCACCAAGTTGCCACTGACTGCAACTCTTCCCTGCTCAGTTGTAAGTTGCTCTCGATAAGGGCATCTGCCTAAATGTAAATAATGGAGTGGCCAAGTATGTCTCCAGAACTGAACCCTATTGAGCACCTGTGGGGCATCCTAAAGCGGAAGGTGGACAAGCGGTCATTCTCATTCTGAAACCTGCAAACCTTATTAACGACCCATATCAAAACATTACACACTTGTTACTGATTGGCTACTGCTCATGACAGAGACAGAAGGCTGAAGGATAATATTACCATGAGTCTAACCTGAACTAATAATGATTTTAATTGCATATTCTTTTTAATTAGAAGTGGACAAAGTACACAAACCATGTACTTGAGTAATGTACTTAAGTATCCAAAGTTCTCTGATTTATTATGACTATAATGTTCCTATTATCATTTTTGGCACAAGAATGTTGTGTATCTAACTTAGTTTATGCGAAAAGACTCTTAACACACCAATCTTTAAATAGAATGATATTAATGAGTCAAACACTGATTGATATCTATTCAAACTGTCATGAGCCTTCAAGCTCAAGGCCATGGCTGTTTTCCAAGAACCCTTTGTACCAACAGTTGTTTTTTTTTAATGTTAGATTTTATTTAAAATAGTTTCACCATTTTTTTACTTAAGCCATGTGCAAAATTTACACCTGGTCAGGAGCAGGAATTTTTTATGAACTGTATTTTTTAAATATCTATCTATCTATCTATCTATCTATCTATCTATCTATCTATCTATACAAAATGGTATAAAGAAGCAATACTGTAGCTGATTTTTTCTTTCTGTCTCAAACACAGCCAATTGTGTCAGGTGATTTACATACAGTGAAATATCTTGTAGGGGTTTTTTGTGCATTGAGGCTAATTTATCTAAACCCATTTCTCTAAAACATCTAATAGAGGCAATAGACACAATACAATAAAAAAGATTATGGAATAAAATGGCAGAACAGTAAGTTTTGTGTGGTTAAATAAAAGAATAGTTTCTCTGCTTGCTACTCAGAAGAAACCCAGTATGATTACAGGCCTGAGACACTGGTTGGTCATTTAACTCTATACTACGTTATTACACTACACTGATACCCTGACTATTTGAACTAAATGCTGGTGGAGTATAGAGATCTTTGAGCTATGACATTTGTTTTTATTTCAAAATATGTATTTTTTTTGTTTGTTTGTTTTTTATTTATATACCTTTATAATATTCTTAATGCTGATGTTTCTTCTTTTGTCATTACACATAAGGTATGAACAGAGTTCGGGTGCAAGTGCAGGGTTTAGTGACAAAAGAAGACAACCTTTGGCAAGAATTGTATAAAATAAATATATTCCTGAAGGAAGTAATAAAGCTCAGCAAAAAATTGAACAGAAAATAGGGCGTTATTAGCAGAAGCAAAGGATTCATTAACATTACAACACATTTACCAAGTCTGAGCTATTTATTGGAAGTGTTCTAATTAAAAACAACTGCTTGTGATTAGAGATCTAGGGATCTATAAGGTAGAGGATAATTTGCCGGGGTAAATTGCAACAATAACAAAAAGCAAATAGAAATGTAAAAGGTGTACTCTTACTGCAGTTTTCTCAACGCACTCTGCAATATTCAAGCAGATGTTTTATACTTTTACTCAACTTCAGGAAGTCCGATCACTGCAATTTCGGTGAATCAGGGTCCTCTCATTTTTGTAACAGAAGATTAGTTTTACATGATTGAAGTCTTTCCACTCTGTCTCGGTTTTCCTCTGCCCACTTTCATTTCACGTGATTATTTCCACTTATGTGGGTGTGTTCAGTCATCTTATGTCAATGATCATCAGCTTTCCGGCACCTTCTTTCCTGCTAACTGCAGCTGTATTTAGATTGCCCTTTATAATTTCCTCTCAGTTCAAAATACACCTGCACATTGTTTCACACACTGTTATTGTGTATTTCATAGATCATACATGAGCATACTAGTATGAATAACAGTGATTGTCCAAGTATTTTGTTTGTGCATATTAGTTAATCTACTGGGTATTTGCATACTTGCCTATTTTCCAGTCATGGACACTTTTGTTTGTGTAGTGGCTGTGGTGTGTCTGAGGGTCTGTGGTGAAAGTCTCACTTCAGTCAGTGACACTGCTCAAGGCCTACAATGTTTCCATGCAGGACAGCTGTGATCTAAATATAAAGGACCATGGCTTACCTTCAGGAAAGAGTGTGTGTGTGTGTGTGTGTGTGTGTGTGTGTGTGTGTGTGTGTGTGTGTGTGTGTGTGTGTGTGTATAGCATAAAAGAGATGAGTGCGAGATGATTTTGTGTGTCCCACTGTTAGTATTCCTCTAATGTTATATTCTGGAGAGCAGATTTATTTAAATATATATATATATATTTTTTTTTTTTTTTTTTTTTTATATATATATATATAAAACCTACATATGTTCTTGTTTCCTAAGTCCAGTATATAGAAAGACAGTGAAATTGTTTGAAACCCTGTAATTTTTGGCAAACTTTATTTTACAAATAAATTAAAAGAATCAAATAATTATACAGATACATTTAAAATGATCATTTCTAATTTACTATTTTTAATAACATTTTAATAATTTTAAAGTAATTAAAAATTAAAATGAAAAAAAAATATTTTAAAGAATTGTTTTAGCAGGAGACATTTATTATTATACAACAATAAAATTAATTAATAATATATTTTATCATTGAAAAAATATATTATATTATACACTAATGAATCTAATTGTTTTCAATAATTTAAAATATATTTTATATAAGAAAAAAATTATTCATTGAGTTTAGCAGTAATCTTAAATATTCAAATTATTTAATACTATTTTAGACATAGCTCACTACTAAACTTTAGATTGTTTTGCGATAAATTGTACAACCCAAATGTTGTGCAAAATGTGGGGACAGGACCAAGTTCACCACTGTGTAGCATCAAATCATTTCAGAGATGTGGCTTTTTGATCTGAGCACTGATACGTCAGATGGTCCCGCTCCTCTTTAGTCTGGAGGACATAGTGTCCATGTTTTGCAAAAAGAAATAAAAATGTGGATTTGTCTGACCACAGAACAGTTTTCCAGTTTGCCCCTGTACATTTTAAATGAGCTTTGGCCCAGAGGGGATGGAGGCATTTGTAGATGACATGGTGAACTGTGTTCACAGACAATGATTTCTGGAGGTGTTAATGAGCCCATGCAGTTTTCTTTGCAGTTTTCTTAGATTTTTTTTACAAAAATAAGACGGTTTAAAAGCAATGCTGCAGTAGGGCCCAAAGATTACGAGTGTTTAAAATAGATTTTCCCCCTTGTTCCTTATGCACAGAGATTTCTTCAGATTCTTTAAAAATCTGATATAATGTACTGTAAATGAGCTATTTAACTATTTAGCAATTTTAGGTTGAGGAACATTGTTTGTAGAAACAGTCTTTCACAGATTGGTGAAGCTCTGCCCATCTTTACTTCTGAGAGACTCTGCCTCTCTAAGATACACTATTTATACCCAATCATTTTACTGACCTGTTGTCAATTAACCTAATTAGTTCCAAATTGTTTCTCCAAGTGTTTAGTTTAAATAACATTTTCCAGACTTTTTTGCCATGCCCCAACTTTATTTGAGATGTCTTGCAGCCATCAAATTATGCAAAGATGCTGTTTGTGGACTACAGTTCAGCATTCAACATCATAATTCCCTCCACATTCAGCTCTAAGTTGAAGGTCCTGGGCCTGCCGCTGTGTCAATGGATCTCCAACTTCCTGACAGACAGACCACAAGCCGTACGGGTGGGAAAACACACCTCATTCACCCTCAACCTTAGCACCTCCCCAGGGTTGTGTTCTGAGCCCCCTGTATACTATATACTATATACATATTACTGTGTGGCCACTTCCAACTCATCGACATATTACATCATACATATTACTGTGTGGCCACTTCACCATCATCGAGTTTGGTGACAAGACTGTTGTGGTGGGCCTGATCTCCAGTAACGACAACACAGCCTACCTACAGCAGGTTAAAAACCTAGAGAGATGGTGCCAGGAGAACAACCTTCTCCTGAACAGAAGACTAAGGAGTTGATAGTGGACTTCAGCACAAAGCAGGACCACTCAGACCAACTGCTAAACATCAACAGGACCCCAGTGGAGAGAGTGGACAGTTTTCGGTACCTAGGTGTTCACATCACACAGGACCTGTCTTGGTCCTGTCACATCAACACCCTTGTAAAGAAGGCCCGGCAGCGTCTGTACCATCTGAGATGCTTAAGGTGCTTTAAATTTCCCTCTCAGGTGCTAAAGATTTTCTACACCTGCACCATAGAGAGTGTCCTGACCGGTAGCATCACTTCCTGGTTCGGGAACAGCAGGACAGGCGAGCCCTCCAGAGGGTGGTGCGGTCAGCTGAACGTACCATCCACACCGAGCTTCCTAACCTGCAGGACATCTACGGCACACCAGACCAGAGCCAGGAAGATTGTGAAGGACCTCAGCCTTTCAAACAATGGACTTTTTTCTTTGTTGTGTTCAGAAAGTGCTTCCGATCCTTAAAAACATAGAGAAATGAAGAGGAGCTTCTTCCCGCAGGCTATTCGGAGTTTAAACCAGGAAACACCCAGGATCTAGAACTGGATCTCCATCACAACTTTTTTTGCACTATGACACTTTAATCTCTGGACCGTCACTTCAACTCTGGACTTGCACAGCACAGTGCGACTTTATACCACACCATACTGCACACGGACACTTTAAGGACAATCACGTTAATCACTTTAAATTTGATTGTTTTTACTGTCATACGCATCCATGTATATACACATATTTTCACATATATCTTCATATATTTTATATTTTTTATAGTTATACTTTTTATTTTTCTACCTGCTTTTTTTTCTTGGTTTATTTTTTCTTTATGCTTGAATGCCGGACATAAAAAGCATTTCACTGCATGTCGTTTTCTGTATGTATGTGTATGTGACAAAAAAAATTTGTTTTCTATTTGAATTTCTATTTGATTTGAAATTCAAAATTACCTTATTTCCTTTACATTTTATATTTGCTGTTTTCTATTTTCTATTGTAAATAAAATATGGGTTTCTGAGATTTGCATATCTTTGCATTCATTTTTTTTTTTTATTTTTTTTATTACATTTTACAGTGTCTCAACTTTTTGGAATTTTTGGTTGTATCTTAAGTGCTACAATACCAGGGTTATTAAAAAATGTGGAAACACCAAGTCTTTTATGGCTTTTGAGAGACATCTGCATGTTCCATTTGTTTAAATGCAACAAACTAGGTAATTTAATGCTATTTTCTTCCAAACAAAATGTACAAATGTCACTTTATTTTCATTAAAAATTAATTGAAATTTGAAAATGAAAATTTGTTCAGCACTTACAATTCTCTCCAACAAAAAAAATTATTAAAAATGGCTGGATTTTCTTCATTACACAATTTATGTGAAGAGGATACATGTGGAATGGTATTTAAGTCAAAACACAAACATACTAACTTCAGGGCAAATTAGACAAGTTACACATACCTACTGTTTTTGGGAGTTAAGAGAACAATATGAATCTTAACTATAGCAAAAACAAGGAGAATGGGGATCCATTATGGGATCCAGACTGGACTCAGTGCAGATGTGGTGGAGAGGTGGACACTGTCCAAGGTTACTGGCATCATAAGCTATCATGATTATGATCATACTGAGTGGGAGATTATCCGACCATGCAGAGAGATGGATTTGAGTAGGGCAGACTACAATGGTGTGGAGTAGAATTGAACAGAATGGAGGGGATCTGATTTGAGTAGATTTAAGTAGAGTAGAGTGTGGATTTGAGTTAGAGTACAAGTGATTGGATTTAAGTAGAACAGAATAGAATAGAGTAGAATAGATTTAAATAGAGTAAAGTGGATTGGATTTGAGTAAAATAGAGTAGTGTACAGTAGAGAGGTGTGAATTTTCCAATATTAAATGGAAAAGAATGGAGTAGAGAGTACTTTATAATTGCTTGAGTAGAAATTTTGTGTTGCTGGACTAAGAATAGCCACACGATACACATGGCCTAAAAATAAAGAAATAAAAATGTAAAATACCTCAAACAGCTTTCCACATTTCTTTATAGAACAAAATGTCTGTGCGGATTAACTGAACGAAAATATTCTAATCAGACTGTACATCTTTGCACATGACTTCTGCACCTGGGAAGGAAATTAGATTCTTTTCTGCATTACTTCTTTTAGGATTAACATCATACTTTAAGAATTCGACGCAGTCTGGTAGTGCACAAGAACATTTTTCTGGACATTGTTATATCCTGCATATGAGTATCTGTATCTTACGTCTTCTGTCCCATTTTGCACATAATCTATTTTCTGTGTATGTTTCCTCCAAAGAATTTTTGTGCGTTTTATATAGTCTTTCTGCAGCCAATTTTTCTTTTGCCTTGTTTTCTATATATTCTGCTACTGTAACATCTGATCTTAAAGTAAACACAGAGACAATATAACTGCTTTTTGTCACTTCTGGCAGGTGAATCATGAACGAATGATCCTTCTCCAGACATGTTTTGTCTGCCTTGGTATTTTAAGCCTTATAAAAAGGAGTAAGCAGTAGACTAATGAAGCAGCATGTAAACTGATGGATTTCAAAAAGAATATATTCCTGCATGAAGATCCTTAGCAGCTGTGAAAGCTTGGCTTACATTTCTCAGTGTGGAGTGTCATGTGTGGAAACGATCAGCTGTCTGTGGAGACGGTGTTAGACAAGACAAGCTTTTCTCGATTATGTTTCACAGCTCATAAGAGGAATTATGACTGTAGGTTTAACGTTGTGAGAATTGAGCTTGAAGCAGTTGTAAGAAATTACAACTATTTAAGAAAATATACTCTTCATTCATTTACTGCCGAGCTGAACAGTACTTTCTTATTATATCTGACTGAATTTATTTTTAGAATTGACATTGAAGTATGTTAGTGGTGGGAAACACAGTTGACTCCAGATGTTTTGTTAGCTCTTGTGTAGCAAATAATGACACAAGAATCACCTGAAAACAAGTACCTTACTAGTATTCTGGTGTTTAGGAGAGTTTCTACCAAATGAATCACAAACCAATGTGAAACTGAGAAGGAGCTCTAGTTTAAGGGCTTTTTGAAATTCCATACCATGTGCAATTCTTAGTTTCCCAGCACTTAGTACTTTTGAATGCATTTGTAGATGTAAAATTTCATTTATTTTCAATGACATTACATTTATATTTATTTTTATATTTATATTTATGGATTTTTCCAAAAGATAAACTCCTGAGAGAAATAGTTGTGAAAGGAAGGAGGAAGACGGTGAACAATGACTTTCTTGGTCGGCTACTGTTTAGATACAAGCCGTTGTAACGCGTTGAGTCTGGGTGAAGGGAGAGCTTGCTAACTCCAGTTGCAACAGAAATCATATAAGCACAGACAGGTTTCCAAAACTCGTGTTTTTTTATTTTTCTTGGCAACAGCGTTACGGGTTGGTCAAAGAAACTTAAAATAACCATCAGAAAATAATAAGGACATATTCCTCGGTCTTGCACACATGCAGTAATACCGAAAAAATGCGGCGGCAGGCTATTCCCAAAATACCACTCTGCTCTTAAAGGAGCCACAACATATTTCTCCCATTACACCGTGTTACATACACTGCCTTTCGTTAAAGCCTGTGTAAAGTTCATTAGTTTCAGTGTAGAAACCTGCGGCTTATAGACAGGTGCAGCTTATTTATGTTCAAAATAAAAATCTTTGTCAAATTCAGTGGGTGCGGCTTATATTTGGGTGCGCTTAATAGTCCGGAAATTACGGTACATTATTCTATAAAGGAACTGCTTTGAGATTGTAAAATAAATTGGTGGCTTTCCAAAAGACTTGAATGCTGTATAAATATTAAGATGAAGGTAAGGGTTCATGCTTGAGTATGAAAGCAGGTGGAAGTTTGGGTTTATTTGAAAGTATTCGCTTGACGTCTGCTTGTGTCTCGTCATGTGTGATCTTGGCAGGGAGGTGTGTTGTGTGTAAACAGCACCTCTGCTGTCACATAGCCTCTTGCCACAGCTGGTTCCTTCGATTGTTCTGGACAGGAGGAGAGAACGTCACAACCTGCCGTGTGACATCTCTCCTGGGGTGACACGGCCTGAAAGTGTACTCATTCACACACTGCTTGGCTTCATACGTCCACTTCGACTCACACAGCGTTCAGTTCCGTAACAGTGTTGCTCCTGCCATAGCAACTACACACACACAAATAGTAAAGAGGAGGTAAGTGCCCTGTGGAACATTGTAAATAACTCTGTTGACATTGCACAGGACAGTAGCACATACCAATGTCTTCTTAAAGCACTTGCAGGATCATATCTTGGGCACTTCTGCTAAATCGATAATTACTGTCAATTGAATTCATATCAGACTGATCATTTTAAAAGCTGGTCTAATTTGGTTAGATTTTTATGATGGAACTTTATTAATCTTATCTTAATTTATTTATTATTAATATTAATTATTTTGCCAGAGACTGCTTTAGATTAAAAAAATAAAAAGGAATATTTTAATATTCTATCTATCTATCTATCTATCTATCTATCTATCTATCTATCTATCTATCTATCTATCTATCAAAACTTTATGACCACCTGCCTAATATTGTGTTGCTCCCCTTTTGCTGCCAAAACAGTTCTGACCCATCATCAAGTATCAACAGCATTAACTTCAGCAGTTGTTCCTATCTTGGAGCACTTTTGATAGATACTGACCTCTGCAGACCAGGACCAGCCCACAAGAGCTGCAGTTTTGGAGATGCTCTGACCCAGTCGTCTAGACGTCACAATTTTCAAACTCGCTCAAATCCTTACGCTCGTTAATTTTTCCTGCTTCTAACACGTCAACTTCGAAGACAAAATGTTCACTTGCTGCATAATAACCATCTCCCCCACTAACAGATGAAGAGATAAGTGTTATTCACTTCATCACTCAATGTTATAATCTAATACTTTCTAATCTAATAAAGCGTCCACAATATACATTATATGGACAAAAGTTTGTGTCTGTGTGTGTTTGTGTGTGTGTGTGTATGACCTGAGGAAAAGATGGCACCACAAGGGGAAGAAGGAGAACTGGCAGAGACCTGTGGGTGTTGCTTTTACACGTACCACAACAATGATCCCCCGCCCCCCCCGCACCGTTACACCCCCTTATGGCCGTGCTATTCCATAATAGCAGTGTCCTCTTTCAGCACATTATTGCTCCCTGCAACAACACTACAATAAATCAAGTTGTTCAGGAATGGCTTAAGGAACTTTATATTTATATTTGTATTAAGTTTGTAATCTTGTGTACCAGTGTAGATTTATTCATTGCTAGAGACTCAAAGCACTTTTGTACGTCGCTCTGGATAAGGGCGTCTGCTAAATACCGCAAATGTAAATGTAAACTTCGCAAAGAATTCTGGGTTTGAGAAAACTGCGTTCTGAGAGAAAAAAACGTTTGATTCATGGAGGCTGCACCTCACAACCAACAGAACGTAAAGGATCTGCTGCTAATGTCTTGGTGCCAGGTACCACGGCGGAATACAACGCAGGTGGATTTAATGCTAACGTGCTAGCATGTGCCTCCTCCTTTGAGACACGAAGTTGCATATTTTTCACAAACTCTTTACAGAACAAGATAAAAATGCCATTACTAGTGTATGGAATGTCAATCTGGAAAAGACAATAAATCCTGAGGCTCTATAGAAGAATACAGAGGTAATTAAGACCTATGGCTAATACCTTTACTGTAGGGGACTGTTTATAAAAAAATGCACAAAATAAAAAAGAAGTTACACTGATCATGTGTATTCTTATTCGGTCCTCCCAAACAAAAATAGCCTCAGTGCATGTAGAAATAATCCATGTTGTGAAATGTCCTTGTGGTCCATCTTATTCATTAAGGGCTATATGGCGAGCCTGTTGCCATTTGGGACAGGACGGTCCGTCAGGGTTTATTAATAGAAATGTTTATCATGGGATCAGATTTTTTTTCTCTCTACACTCCAAATCTGTCAGAAGGAAACACTCAGGGTCTGGTTACAGATTGAAATCGTTACCTGGCACTTGCTTTAGTGATCGTAATTTGACCTTTGACTTGAAGCTTAATATTTTAACTCCTCAGATTTCTCAGTTTCTTGCAAGCAAGAGAAAAGCATGATTCTATAAATAGGGATTTGGAAGGACGGACGATTTCGAGACATTTGTGCTGGATTGGGGTTTTTTTTTGTTTTTTTTGCTAACTGAACCACCTTTGTTTATAGACCATATAAGCATGCTTAAGTAATTGAAGAATAAAAACTCTGCTATAGAAGAATATTTAATAATAGGCACTTTGTGATGTGATCTGATATGAAATAGATAAAACTAACCCTGAAGTGTGTTACTTCAGTAATTGTTATGCACACATGGTGTATGCATGAAAACTAGCTCCTGTTAGCCTTAATATTGTAGCTGCTTTACATATGGGATCTGTTTTTTCTTCTCAGTTGTGAAGTAAATAACTTTTTAATTTGATTTCAATTTATGAAATTTAAACAGTGCAACTTATTCCCAAGTTCCAAAAAGCTTCTCCATATTTATCATTACATATATCATATAATAAAGGGCAAAAAGCACATTACATATACATATATATATATATATATATATATATATATATATATATATATATATATATATATATATATATATATATACATAAAATAAAGAAAATAAGATATAAATAATCCTCTTTAGAATATTCACAGCAATTCTTCAATGGCCTGGGACATCTCCATGAGACAATTATTGTACCCCATCCCATTATTACCCCTGTATGTACTCCTCTGTCCGGTGTCAGAAAAATGAAAGCTACAGAACCCACACAGATCTGAGACACATGGTCATGGTTGTAATTAGGTTTGGGGTGAACTAGGCCAAAGTTAAAAATCACACCATCCACCATGTTTGGGTTGAAAAAGAGTTTATGTATTGTGGTTGATGCGAAATCAAGATCAGGGTTTTTGTTTCAAAGTAATTGACGAGATGATGTGATTTATAGGGTAGAATGACCGGACTGGGAAGTTGAGAAAACAATCAATTAGCTTTTAATAGCTAATATATCTCTGCTTTAAAATTCACAGATTCACAATTTCTTTTATTTTTAAAACACTAAACTTGAACCCAGAACTTTCTGTGAAAATCATTTCGAATCAAATCTCACAACAGTGCGAGGGATTTCTATGAGTTTCCTCTCTGGTTTAAAATACTGTGTTTTATAGGAAGAGCGTTAAAATACTCAACTTCAGGTCAAAGGTCGGACAAGACCGCAAACGATGTCAGTCTATAACCAGAGCCCGACTGTTTCACTTTAACAAGAAAGAAATGGATTGCAATCAGGGAGCGTAACCACCTCAGCCTTGGAAAATGGAAAAAGCAGGCGCCCTGAAAAACATACGGAAAATAATAATGTGATCCCACGAGAGAGCGGCTCTCGCATTCATTAAGGTCCGTTCCGATCCAAGCCTCTCCTCTGGTCCTTCGCTTAACTGTTTTGACGTTTGCTCAGGTTCGCCGGCTCGTATCGAGTGACACGGAAGATGGAGCCGGTGGAAAGACTGCAAGCTGAGGTCATGCGATACAAAGGCGAGAAGTGCAGAGGAGAGGAGGAGCGATACACTACTGACAGGCCATTTCTTCAGAGTTTTTATGCAGTGTGTGTGCGGAATTCTCAGGGCAGGAATAACTTCACACCAGATCCTGGCCTGCAGCTGAGCCTTCCCTTCTTTCCCAGTTTCCGCTCTGGCTTTTTTTAAATGCTCTCCTTACTTCCTAAATGTACCGCAGACCGCATGGGAAATTCCTTCTCTCCTTCCTCCATACTACACACGGACCGGGTCCAGTACATAAATGTCAGTTCCTTTCTCTCAATCTTTTCTCACTAACACACACACACACACACACACACACACACACACACCAGAAGTGTGTACACATTGTATTGTAACCTACACACTATAGACACACTGCCCACATACAGTTCACACACACATTACTTCCTGATTTAGAATACATTCACATGGTCAAGTAGGAATTAATATATTATTGGGGAAAAACAGACAATACAGAAATGAACTCAAGCTCACTATAGTTTTTTGGGGGTTTTTATGTATTTATTTTGCTTGTTTTTTTTAATTCGTCAGATATTTCAACGGTGTGTCCAGTATGTCTTTCTGGAAATAAAGGTTTTTTTTTTCGATGCAACAAACAACCAAAATACAGCAAATCTGCCGTTTGATAGCAACATGGTGGTCCCTCTGCCACTCTAGTTGCTTTGTTTTGCAAAAATTGTTGTTTTATTTGCTAACATTAGAAACGACTTCTTTCTCCAGAAGCACTGGGGTTTTTTTCCCTTTCCTCGAAGTTTCTAGGACAGTCATGCGATTCATGTTTAATTTAAAAGAAATCTGCTAGCGTAGCCCATTTCCTGTATTTAGAGCAGATATTTGGAGCTGAAAACTGGAAGTGTGTTACAGCCCTAATTCACAGGTATATAAAAACTAACACAAAAATAATGACTCATTTCCAATTTTATTTTGTTCTTTATTGTTTACCAAAAACTAACAATAATGAGTCGGTTCTTTGAATCAAGTCAGGTGGAGTTTGTCGTCATTTTTCCACGTATTAGAACAAAGATAAGATGTTGGGAGTGAAAGGTTTTCACATTAAATCCTCAGGACAGAGCAGACTCACTAGAACAAACCTGGTGCAGTTACCTCATGTACAGAACATGTTCATACTGTATGAATAGACATCTACTGTCTTTTACATACACTACATGCTGTTTTTTATATCCAGCTGTGTGCACAAGGCAGGAAGGCACAATTTTCTGGAAAGTTATAATTTTATACTAATACATTTATTTAAACTAATGTAGCACAGAGAGAGACATGATAACACAAACATACCAGTGTTGTAGCCCACTGTTTAAGGTATTGGACGTTGAATTTTAATGTCCGGAGTTTAAATCCCAGAACTGCACAGTACACAGTATATACACAGATTTTTGTTTTAATATTGTTTATTTTGTTAAATTTTAATTACTTTTTTTTATTATTGTATTGTAAATCCTATTTTATTTCTTTTTTTAATTTTTTATTTTATTATAATTTTAATTATATTTTTATTATAAATCTTTTTTTAATTAAAGTTTCTATTTCTATTTTATTTCATGTATTTCTTTTATTTTTATTTTATTTTAATCTTGTGACTTTTTCCCATTTAAATTACATATTTTCTTTTTTTTTTTTTTTGCTATTTTATTTGATGTCAGAGCAGGAAAAAAAAAAGGTGTGTGTGTGTATATATATATATATATATATATATATATATATATATATATATATATATATATATATATATTTATTTATTTATTTATTTATTTATTTATTTATTTTATTTTTTTATTAATTGATTTATTTTATCAGTGTGATGTCCCCTGCATGGTTATGTATGTTTGTATGTGACAAATACAAAATTTAAAAGCTACATTTATTTAATACAATTGGCTTTTTATCTCTCACCTTCAATCAATCAATCAATAAATTTATCAATCATGAATCATAATTGATGGATTGGCCTTTAATTACCTCTAGGTGCTGTGCATTGGACTGGCATCAGATTAAGGATGCTTTTCCACCACATACTCAGTGTTCCTCAGAATAGCTCCAGACCAGGAGCCTGACCAGGATAAAACACTTGACGAAAGAGTATAAACTTAATATATCTCAAACGAAACATGATATCATTAGCACTTACTGTGATTAATAAAGAATTACATGCTCAGGATTACGATCTGATCTCGTTAATATCTAATCAGTTAATAATTATTGTTGTTCTATTTATGCTGTGAATACAAAAAAAAAAATCTTGAAAGGTTTTGATTATGAACCTTGAAGAGAGAGAATATGAGAAAAGTTCTGCCTATCTTGTACACCCTGAGACACGACACGTTTACCCTTTCCCTGTGCCCTTTCTCCCATTTCACCTCTTTCTAATCTGCACGTACCTCTCATTCAGTCTCTTCTGGACATGAAACAGAGACCTTTCCCTCTGCGTGCATTCGTTTTTTCGTGTTCCAAAGACAAGCTGGTCGTGTTCCTGCAGGACTTTCTTGTTTACTCCTTCTGCCGTGGTCATATTCAGGACCCCTGTCCTACATCTGCTGACAGCAACAGTGTGTGGAGCGGGAATGTTAGGAATAACATTAGGGCACTTTTTCAGACAGTAAAATATAGACGATAGGGACAAAAGTATTGGGACACCTGACTTTTCCAGTCATATGTGTGTTTCTTCCATGAAGTTGGAGGCACTTAATTGTATCCAATGTCTTTGGATCCTGTAGCACTAAATTTTCCCTTTCCTCCTTTACCATTGTTAAAAGCATTATATATATATATATATATATATATATATATATTTGGGTTGGTTTTTTTTTTTTTTATGAATTTAAAAGATACTAGTTTTGTTTTAATGACTATAATAATATAGTTTTAATATTAATAATATATATATATATTTATATTTTATTGTTCATTAGATTTAATCCCTAGGACAGAAATGGGAATATTACATATAGTAGTTAGATCATTTTATACAAGACATAATTTGCCCAACATATAGAGCACATTGGTGAACAAATTAGAGCGTGTTTATCTCTAAAATCCCAATTAAACCTGTGATTGTGACTATCCACATGCAAAAAAAATGGAAAAAACTCCCATTTATTTGTGAACATACAGGAATAATACACTATATAGACAGAATTTTGTGGACACCTGGTCATAAGAGTGGTAAATGCTTTCTGAACATCCCATTCCACATTAAATTTGATTTTTTTTATTTGTATTATTTGATATAGTCGTGTGTTTGTGGAAATTTGGCCGAGATCCATTCAGACACAAGGGTGTGAGTAAAGTCATGTGCTGATGGAGGTGAGGAGATCTGGGGTGCAGTCAGCATTCACATTCATCCCAAATGTGTTCAATAGGGATGAAGCTCTATAGCAGGAGATCTTCCACTTCAACCCATGGTGTATCAAAGAGTCCAAATGTTAATTTCTTAAGTTTAATAGTAGATTAATCTCTGAAAAATCATCTCATGCACATAAAACAGTAGGGATTTACAGAAGAGTAGGATTAAATGCTAGCAGTTGCATAATTGAACAAGATATGCTCCCACCTGACCACTTCTGGGAAGGGACACACTATTTTCCACAGCCCTTCTGCATTGAATTACAAAATTTCAACTGATGACATGCATGCACACGGCACTGCAATAACGGGGTCGTTCCGGGGTCACGAATTAAGACAGATATTACAGCGGCTGTAAATACCAGTAGAGACGGATTAGCCTCTGCGGTCTTCACATGCACGAGAAGACACTGAGGTAATGTTTCAGGACGACCGCCATCAGCAGGCGATAAATAAACACGCTGAAGACACATGTTGCGCACGTATCACACAAGCTTGCTGTCTTGAACACGCACACACACACGCAGATGTGCAAGTTTAAGTTGCTATGGCGCATGGGCAGATCCTACACCAGGGTATGTAGGCATTTTTGTTTTGCGCTGTACACAAATAAATTATTTTATAAAGTTCCTCGAGTATCCTTGGCCACACACATACACACACACACACACACACACACACAGTGGTAGAGTGAATAGTGATGAAAGGGTGTAAATTAGTCACAGCTAAGTTACTATTTCTTCATTAGCCCATCTCTCACCACATTGAGGTAGATTTATATCTAACCAGGCATCATCACCTGGTTAACCACAGTCCAGATTTGGACCAGGCAAAGAATTTTATTGGAAAGGATGGCAAAAACAAGCCATATCAGAGCGGATAAATGCATAAAAAGCTTTTTTATATATAAAAACAAAAGTAGCTGGTCCACTGTTGCTGCTTATTTAATATAATTAATTTATGCAATTTATTCTAGCAGAAAGCAACTTATAGAGCCTGAGACATGAAGAAAAAAAGGAAAATAATTTTCATAGATATTCATAGATTTTTACATTCATTCAAAAGAAAAACTTATTAATAGACAACAGGATGTTCAAAAGTTTAAAAGTTTGTATCCACGCTAAAACTCATTCATAAAGCGCCAATGCAAAAAAAAAAAGAATATAAAAAAATGTGATTAATGAGTATGGCGATGCAGGGATTTGAACTCACAACCTTCTAATTTGAACAGCACAGCTACCATCCTGACCAATGAGGTACCACTTTTAAAACTGAACTGCTGAGGTAAATTATGAGGACATATCATTTATACTGGCTTCCCCAAACACCATTTACACTTTATGGACAAAACTAAGACACCTGAATCTCCCAGGCATTTGTGGTTCTTTCCCAAACTGTTACCACATTCTCTAAAGGCACACAGTTGTACATTATGTACTTTCCATTTTCTTCATTAAGAGACCCAAATCCTAGCTCTCACCTCACCTCCAATCAATACTTTAACACCCTGGTCACTGAATGATCACAAAATCTCCACTCTGAAATCTAGTGGAACATCTTCTAAGAGGAGTGTGGGTTATTATAAAAGTAAATGAAGACTAAATGTGGAAGGGGATGTTCAAAAAGATAAAAGCATTTGCCCATTAAGTGTATGCATTATGTACAACAGAAGCTTGGAACCAAAACAAGCACAACCAAGAACTTAAATTGGGATATTAATCATGGAGAACCACAGCACAGGTTAGTGTAATCAAGAGGACAAAGTTATTTGAAGTAGTCTAGTGAAGGTACAATAACTATATTCTATATACTCCTATTTAATACTTGTACTGTCAAGGTTCCCTGGTGGTCTAGTGGTTAGGATGCGGCGCTCTCACCGCTGAGGCCCGGGTTCGAGCCCCGGTCAGGGAACCAACCCCAGCCATTAGGGTTGCACAAGTCAGTGCACTCTTTGTGCCGGTCCCAAGCCCAGATAAATGGGGAGGGTTGTGTTAGGAAGGGCATCCAACGTAAAAACATGCGAAAGATCCGCTGTGGCGACCCCTAATGGGAGAAGCCAAAAGAAAGTTTTACTGTCTATATTGTCTCACATTGTCTTGTATAGTCCAAGCTGAATGTATAGTTTTATTTATGTCTGTACTTTGAGTCACTAACGGCTGGAACCAAATTCTTTGTGTGTCAACACACTTGGCCAATAAACCTGATTCTGAAAAGTTACTAGTATTACTTGCTAGCATTTGCAATAATACTAGAAGTGAAGACACAGCCAGAGATTATTCATCAGTGCAACACATTTAAATCCCATGTATACAATGGCCTCTATGTATTCTCTTGAACTTTTACACTTTTTGTAGCATTACACATTAGAACTGAAATTATTCAAATAGAAGTATTTACCCTGAATTTATACAAATTACTCAAAAAGGCACTTTTTGGTTACTTTGATTAACATTCTCCTTACCTGCTCACTGAGTTTTGATGGATGGCCTCCTTTAAGTAGAGTTGTGGTTTGCCATATTTCCATTTCTTTAATCATAGGTTTAATGATAATCTTTGGTAAGATTTCCTCAACTTTCACTGGGACTTGTTTTGCTAACTCTTAGTTTAGGTATGATCTCTAACTAACAAACTCTGGGTCCTGCCAGGAACTGATCTATTTATACTGAGATTATGTTGCACTTTTATTTGCACACAGGTTAACTCTATTCTACTAATTACAGGAATTCTGAGGTTACCTGGTTGCACATGAGATAACTGAAGGGGTGAATACTTACACAATCATATTGCACCTTTTACCATTTCTATTTCTAAATAATCCTATCCACTTTTTTATTATTATTTTGCAATATCACGCTGTTATGGTTGTCTTTGAATAAGTGTTTGGCTACATTACCTATCAGCCACTGCATGTCACATGATCTTGCCACATGTTTCGCTTAAAGACTCACATGTGTTATATTACCACTAATCAGCACCCCTAATTTTGGTTTCTTTATGTTTTCTTTATTGTCAAGTTTTAGACATTGTCATGTGTATGGGTCATGGGATTCATTTCCTTTCATATCTGCCTGTTTTTTTACAGTCAGTGTTTACAATTATGGTTCTTGTTTCACTGCTGTTAAATCACAAAAGGAAAGAGAGAAAAAAAAAAAAATGAACTTTTGTATACATACAAGTTTTGACTTGGAAAGACATCTACCAAGCAACTAAAATTCATAATGGTGAAATAGTATACAGTAAAACCCCGTTGTACGAGCAACCTATAGTATGAGCAAATGGAGATACGAGCAAACTCGCTCGCAAAACTTCACCCTATTTCACAAGCAAATTTCGAAGGCACGAGCAAACCCACGCTGTCGGTTCACCGTTTTCGGCCGAGGGTCGCATCAGTCGCTTAGTTGATGACGTATCACTCGGTCGCTATCGTTGTTCAGTGCAGCAAAAACTTAACTTTTTTTAGTTTTATATTTTTATTTCACTAGAAATCTTGAAAAATGTCTCCCAAGAAAATCAGTGATGGTGCTGTGAAAACGAAAGTAAATAGAATTACCATGGAAACCAAGAAGGTTACGAGCGTGTTGTGCGTCTCACACTCGCAATCAACCACTACCTCATGAGTAAGTGTTAAATTATGTTTACATTACGGTAATTTGCGGTGTATTTGTTTGTTAAAATAGGCAACAAATACTTTTTAAGTGCAGAAATAAGCGATCGAATGAGGTCTCGGAACGGATTAAATCACTTTTACATTCATTCCTATGGGGAAAATCAGTTCGAACGTACGAGCAAATGGACCTACGAGCAAATTTCAAGAACGAATTATGCTCGTACAACGGGGTTTTACTGTATACTGGACATGAAGCAATAAGCAGATGTTGAACAATCCTTAGCTACTGACCAAGAACAATCCAATACCCAAAATGGGAGTGTGTGTGTGTGTGTGTGTGTGTGTGTGTGTGTGTGTGTGTGTGTGTGTGTGTGTGTGTGTGTGTGTGTGTGTGTGTGTGTGTGTGTCAGTTCCAACAGTCTGGCCAAGCGTTCTCTATGAATGTATGTGTGGCCAGTTCAGTTGGTCCGTTGAGAGGCGTGTGTGAAAAGACTGGCATGGACACCTGCTGCACTGGAGTGGCATATGTTGTAGCCAGCTGGCACAGAAGCAGACAGATGGTATCTTGGCCCACACCCTGGTCATCCTAAGACTTTCCCCATGAGCGCAGGACTAAAAGAGGGCACATGGCAGCCTGCCTTTCCCTGGTAAACCAGTGCCAGCGGTTGAAACATTCTAGACAGAGGGCATGAGAAGTGATAGAGGACATGGACATGGACCTGATTGGGCCTCTGTGTCTTTTTCCTTAACGACCATAATTATAGGTCAGTGAGCCACATAAGCAGGGAGATCACTGCTAATTGGTCTTGATTGCATCATCCAGTTTAGTTAATTGGATAATGTCATAATGTCAGCAGACGGTAAACGATTACTCTTTTTAAAGTACAGAATAAAACAACAATATATGTAGAATAATGATGAGAAAATAAGTAAAGAGTTTTGCACGATTATAGCCTTTGACTTGATATTCTTGAAAATGATGTTGCTGAATCATATATATCTAACTGTAAAATAGGATGTTCAAAAAGCACATACCAATCTAACGGTCAGGTGTCCACAAACATTTGCACCCTATTTACAAATGTGTGGCAACAATACAAATGTGTATGACATTGTAGGATTGTTCAAGACTGCTATAAATCTTAAATCTCAGGAAACATTGGACTCATTGTGTAAATAGTTTCAAAACTGAATGGTTCCTCTAAAACGTAAACTTTTAGTAAAAGCTGCAGATTATTAAAGCAGGATATCGATTAACAAAGACGGAGACATTTAAAGAGATTTAAGAGATTTTTAGTGAGTCACTGCTAATGAGCTAGGAACTGTTCATTGACCTCACATCTACTGTGCTTCTGTTTCTTTTGTGTTTGTCGTATGTGGAAATGAGGACAGGAAGCAGTTGTTGTCCACAGGAAGTCCTGTACACACAGAAGTCCCTCTCGCCTAATAACTTTAACACTTTGGTATCCCACAACCAACAACTCCCCTTCCTCTGCTCATACACAGCCAAAGAAAGAGAGGAAAATTTAGTCTTTCGAATCCATTTAATCCTCTGGCTTAATGTTCAATTATTCATTTTGAAGCAGGTTATTTTTAGAGTAACACATTACTCCTGCAAAATATGCAACCCTTATACACTACAGGGACAAAACTTGCCATTGTCAGGCTGGAACAGGTTTGGGTCTTCAGTTCAAGTGAAAGGAAAATGAAATGCAACCACATCCAGTGACATCCTATACGATTGTGTGCCTCCTACTTAGTGGTAACAGTTTGGCGGAAAAACCACATATGGCTGGAAAAGTCAGGTGTTCCAATACTTTTGCCCATATAATGTATGATCAATAAAAGTTCCCTGGTGGTCTAGTGGTTAGGATGCGGCTCTCTCACTGCTGCGGCCTGGGTTCGATCCCCGGTCAGGGAACCAACCCCAGCCATTAGGGTTGCACAAGCCAGTGCACTCTTAGTGCTGGTCCCAAGCCCGGATAAATGGGGAGGGTTGTGTTAGGAAGGGCATCCAGCGTAAAAACATGTGCCAAATCATACATGCGGATGATCCGCTGTGGCGAACCCTGATGAGAGAAGCTGAAAGAAAGTTTAATGTATGATCAATAAAAATAAAAAAACCTATGGTTTGCAATTTCACATATAATTCAGTCTCAACAAATTTTCAAGTAAAACACATTCTCTTGGCTACCATGTAGAGAAATTTTTTAAATAGCAAATTACTAAATAAAGTCATTCAGCATCTTGTCTAAGAGCTCATTCCTAGCAGGTTTAAAACAGTTCTTACTTTAGCTGTGTTGAATGAAGCGGACATTTGTGATTCCTATCAACAGTGTTGCACACAGAAAATCTAACCACATTAACCAGGGTTGCCAGTTTTTAACAGAAAATCCCATTCAGAACAAAGTCACTCACATATTTGATGTATAATGAATAAACATTAGCCCAGGGCCTTCACAGTCTGTACTGCTGGCCTTTTTACCTTAGAGAATATTAGCAACGGGTCTGTTTCTTTACCCAATCATATTTCAAATTCGCATCACAGGACCAGCTAACTGGCTTAGAATAGCGTCAGCATTTTTCCGTCCTCTGATTGGTTGGTCAAACTGTTACAGCCAAGTTCGACTGGCAAAACACGTCTGTAGCTCTGCACATATTAATACATCTGAGTTAGACATTTTTATGGCTACGGAGAAAGATAAATTATTTGGTCGCAGACATATTTAAAAATCAATTTTGAAGAAAAGCTAGACATCGTGAGATGGTCGGCCAAACCCAAAGCTAGCTAGCTTGCCTTAGCACGGGAAAGGGTTTGTTTACCACTTCCAGACCAGTGAATACGAGCGGTACCACTGGATTACAGCCTTTAAGGAGTGCTGCAGATTATGAGTTTGTATCTCTGATGAGTAGGTTGTATTTTATTTACATTTTAATGTTTTTGTCATGTTATTAGACAAATATTGATTCTGAACTGCTCCAGATGATGTAGGTGCACAGTTGAGGTTGTAGTGTAGAGGTTTGGAGTCTTAACTGGGTTTCTTGCTTTAGTAAAATGGTCTTCACCCGCCATATTTGAAATTCCTCCCCTAAAACACTTTATTGCAGCCTTTTATAAAATTCAGTCAAGATTAAATAATTTTAAATTAAAACTGGGTTAAGTTCAAAATCTGCTTTGGGAGACACGGCGCAGGTGTATTTATTATTGTGAGTAGTGAAGTAGTACTGATGAAATCAGAGGAAGAAAAATAGCTAAAAAATAAAGAGATTTTTTGAATTTATAAGTCTATCCATGACAGTGCACTTTTACTTTGGATGTGTTGTCAAGCTCACAAGTCAGCTTCTAGATATTTATAGCATGAAAAGGGCAAGCCCAGACATGCATTGTACAGAGAGAAAGAGAGAGAGAGAGAGAGAGAGAGAGAGAGAGAGAGAGAGAGAGAGAGAAAGAGAGAGAGAGAGAGTGTGTGCACGAGTGTGAGAGACCATAGACACGTCAACCTCTTCTTTAGCAAGCCTCAGTTTGAAGAAAATTGATTATTTGGGAGTGTTTGTACAACAAATTTTGCTAGCAGTCTGTTTGTCTGCTGGCCTGATTATAAGAAGGCGCTGTATAAACTGGTACATATGGCAGTTTCAACAGATATGCTAAGATGAAATGGGCAAATTATACACTGAGCGGATCTAATTATTGAAAAGAGACTGGAGGCTGAAAGGCAAAGTGTGAGCATAAAAATTATTAGGGAATATTTGTTCCCTAATCGGCTACCAAGGACCCAGATCACACTGCACAGTGTCTTAAAGCATTTATGAAATAATGAGAATGCTGAAGAATCCTTATTTCTTTCTCCCTGTCACTCCTCTTCTCTCCTCTCTCTTTCTCCCTCTCTGTTGAGATAGACATGTTTCTGAGATACCGGATCTAAAAAAGTCTCTCTCTATCTACATTATATGGACTAAAGTATTTGGACACCTGATGTCAACATATAGCTGTATTATATTTGAAATTGCCAACCATATTGTACTTTTTGTTCAATTCACTAATTATACACTAAATAGGCAGAAGTACTGAGGCACCTGACTTTTCCAGCCAAATGTAGCTTTTCCCTAAACTGTTACCACAACATACCACAATTGTATAAGCTGCATGTGGTAGCACAAAACTTTCCCTTTACTTTACTAGGAGACCCAAACCTGTCCATGGGTTGGTTTGAAAAGGTCTGTCTGTCTGTCTGTCTGTCTATCTGTCTATCTATCTATCTATCTATCTATCTATCTATCTATCTATCTATCTAAAACTTTAAACTATTATATACACATCCACTATAAAAACACATGGAAAGACGGATAAGCAGCAACTGCTGCTCAGGATATTACTGTAAATGTGAGGACTAAAATCTATCACTCTATCAATAACTTGACATACTATTAGGGCTGAGGAATTCATTATGTCTATAACTTAATAAATAATGCATTCCAAACTATTACACACAGACATTTAAAGAATAGATCGTTTGTAATTTATAATTAATAAAGTCTTTTTTGCTCTACTGGATCCCTGTTTTGTTTTCTCCGAATGCCAAGCATGTCCTTTTATATATAGACAATATGTCCTCAGCCTGGTTATTTTTAGTTATACATGAAAGTACAATCCTTATGAACCTTGTTCACTAAATCTAGAACTTTACTACCTGCTTTTATTTTCTGAATTCAATGCCGAAGTGGGCTTGCATGAATGATCCCAGAAAGAAGTCAAGTTTACGGAGGTGTCTCACTCACCTAGTGTAATCACCTGATATGACTGCAAATCTACAGTCTGGGCTAGAAAACAATTAGCCGAAGGATCACTTTTCTTGTAATGTTCTGTGTTCTTTTGTTTATAATTGTTGGTGGTGATGTGGTTTGTGGTTCCCAAAATGAAAAATAAAGTATATAAAAAACACAAACAACTAAATTATGTTAATATATTAAAAAGAATAATCTATTTTAATGTATTTGTTAATAGCAAAAAAGGTAAAAAGGTCCTTTTTTTACTTGTCACATGTACATTACAGCACAGTGATTCAAATCCTAGCGATGTTAGGAAGCTGTGGTGAGAGAGCAGCGTCAGCCATGATACAGCAACCCTGGAGCATAGAGGGTAAAGAGCCTTAATCAAGGGCCCAAGACTGGCAGCTTGGTGATATTGGGGCTTGAACCCCTGACCTTCTGAACTTGCTTTGTGCACAGGGTCATTGCCATGCTGAATCAGGTTTCAGTCTCCTAATTTCCTCCGAAGGGGAAACTCAATTCTACCACATCGTATACAATGTATAGAACTATATATATATATATATATATATATATATATATATATATATATATATATATATATATATATATATAAGAAGTACATATGGCTGGAAACATTAAATGCCCCAATACCTTTGTATATTTAGTGTAGAAGGAGGTTCAACATTGAAAACAGTGTAGGAGATCTGATCTGAATCTGATGATGCATCAGCCGTATCATTTATAACCCATTTTTCATGCAGGATGAGAAGTTAAGCCAAGGTGCACGTGCGACATGTGCACCTTGGCTGGTTTTAGAAACTCTGAGAGGAAATGATGTAGTGAGGTTATTTTACATCCAGAAGGAGTTAATCACTTTTTTTCCCAAAAGGAAGACACACATTTGGTAAATAGGCCGTACTGGCATTCACGCAGATGTGACATGTATGTACAACTAAGCATTATCCACTAGACCTTTGTCTATGACATCACTTTTCTGCTATATTCAACAGACACATGCACTCACACACGTCCCTGCGTCTCCGATCAGAGTGGACGAAAAGAAAAAAACAGCTATAAGAAGAGGAAAGACAGCGGAAGTATGTGAAGATAAGGGGAGCTGGAGTGCAGGAACTCGTCACACCCTGATTCATCGCTTTCCAACTTTCTACCCAGAAGGCAGGAATAGCCACACACATATACAAACAGTAAGGGGAATGCGCAACAGGATGTTGTTCGAGATCCAGATCCTGTTTTCTTCCCTTTTACCAACAAGCAGCACGAATGCAGGTGCACTGAAACAGACAACTTCCCCCTCTGCTTTTTCCAGAAGCCCAACTCATCTCTCCTCCTCTGTGGGAGCTGTAACTCTCACCGTCACACTCCCACACTTAACTACATCATACTTAAACAATAGCCTCTATTTTAAGTCCACACTGCTGAATGTTGAAGCATGTTACGTCAGTTAGACGAGCAGAATACGTCTTACTTCGAACTTACAATTAAGTTTGTAACTAAAAAGCAGCTTCACTTTGCATCAGTCAGTGTTACACAATGTTGTCATTGGGATCCTGACTTTTTCAAACATACAGTATGTGGTTCTTCACCAAACTGTTACCACAATGTTAAAAGCACACAATTCTATTGGATGTCTTTGGATGTGGTATAAGTAAAAAAAAATTCTTTACTTGAACTAAGAGACTTAAAACTGTTTCCCTGTGAATTCACAGAGTTTCCCAAAAACATTCACAGAGTCGTCCTATAGACACTACTTTGTTACCTTGGCTGTGTGCTCAGGATCTTTGTCCTGTTGGAAGATGAACCATCACCCCAGTCTGATGTCCAGAGAGCTCTGAAACAGGTTTTCATCAAGGACATCTTTGTACATTGTTGCATCATCTTTCCCTCGAGCCTGACTAGTCAGTCTCCCAGTTAGTGCCCCTGAAAAATGTCCCCACAGCATAATGCTGCCACCACCATGCTTCACTGTAGGGGTGGTATTGGCCATGTGATGAGCAGTGCCTGGTTTCCTACATACATGACGCTTGGCATTCAGGTCAAAAGTTCAATCTTTGTTTCTCATGGTCTGAGAGTCCTTCAGGTGCCTTTTGGCAAACTCCAGGTGGGCTGTTATATGACTTTTACTGAGTAGTGGCTTTCATCTGGCCACTATACCATGCAAGCCTGATTGGTGGAATGTTGCAGAAATTGTTGTTCTTCTGAAAGGTTATCCTCTCTCCACATAAAAATGGTTCCTGGTCACCTCCCTGACTAATGCCCTTCTCTTCCGATTGCTCAGTTTGGCTGGGCGGCTCACTCTAGGAAAAGTCGTGGTGGTTCCAAACTTCTTCCATTTATGGATGATGGAGACCACTGTCCTCAGTGGGACCTTTAATGCTGCAGAAAGTTTTATGTACCCTTCCCCAGATCTGAGCCTCGAAACAATCCTGTCTCTGAGGTCTACAGACAATTCCTTGGACTTCATGGCTTGGTTTGTGCTCTGACATGCACTGTTAACTGTGGGACCTCATATAGACATGTGTGTGTGTCTTTCCAAATCATGTCCAATCAACTGAATTTACCACAGGTGGACTCCAATCAAGTTGTAGAAACATCTTAAGGATGATCAGTGGAAACAGGATGCACATGAGCTCAATTTTACTGTCATGGCAAAGGCTGTTAATACGTATGTACATGCAACTTTTTTGTTTTTTATTTGTAATAAATTTGCAAGATTTCAAACAAACTTCTTTCACGTTGTCATTATTGGGTATTTTTTTGTAAAATTTTGAGGAAAATAATGAATTTAATCCATCTTGGAATAAGGATGCACCATAAAATGGAGCTATGTGAATACTTTCCGGATGCACTGTACCTAATGCCTTATTGGATTTAAAATATCTATAATTATTTCTACATATACAGCAGAGTTAGGACGTCTTACTACAGGCATTACAGCAGTTCTATTTACTTTTTTGAGCACCCATTCATGCATTCTTCATGTTTTTCAGACATCACCCGTGTGTCATCTGCCACTTTTAACCTTAGCATGTGGTTTTATTTACCCACCGGTGCAACTTGCACTTTATGTCCGTTCTCCTGTAGACTCTATAACGTTCTTTATGCAGTGCTAGTTTGTCTGGGGTGAGTATGAGAAATCTTTATTTCCCAGGAGCCCCCTGAATGCTGATTTTTATGTTTAGCCGGTGTGGCGTGGCTCTTTTGTCCTCCTGCCACTCTATATTGCACATCCTGAAAAGCAAAGAACATAAACATATGCATTAAAGCCTTTTAGTTTCCATGGGTTCAATACGGAATACAAAAAAAAAAACCTTGTTCTGCATGTCCCAGATTCACTGAAGTGGCTGTTATGGGTTACGTGAAGACATAAAAATGCTCAAAAGTCAAGACTTCGGCTCAGGTAACTGGACTTAATAAAGGCCGATGGGAGACGACCTCCGGACGACAGAGGGTGTGGGGGCTGCATTTCATTACAACTCACTCTCGCAATTTTTTTCCTTTCTTTTTTTTTTTTTTAAAAGCACACTCATAACACTTTCCATGACATCATCAGCTGTCAGTAAGAGAAGCCAGTAGCTTAGATTGCGAAACTCAAACCAGGGCATGGAAAAAAAAAGGCAACCAGCTGGTCACGCAACAGGAAAGCTCACACACATACACTTAAAGTATATTACCATGAAGTATGGATCCGTTCCCTTTATCTAAATCCCTCAACATTAGAAGAGATTTAGCAAAGCTCGTCTCAGATCATCACAAACCAGGAACATCCACATGCACATGTGTGCATGAATGATGCCAGACTGATATGTAGGAAAGATCTGGAGTGTAAGAGTCCTGATTTTAGGTCCACATCGAGCCAGGAAAAGTATATATTTATACATACAAACATACACACACATACACACACGCACACAATATGGAGATACTTGTATGCACACAATTATATCGTATATCCTTGGATGAGCTACTTTAAATTTTCCAGCTCCATCAAGATATGTTTTGCATGGTTTGGAGTGGAACATCTGCTGCTATAGAGCTCTGACCTCAACCCTATTGAGCACCTACTCAGCTCACCTAAATCAGTACCTGACTTTACTAAAGCCCATCCCCACAAACACAAACCTATAAATCTTCACAAACACCCTGCAAACACTAGTGGAACATCTTCCCGAGGAGAGTGGAGATTATTATAACAACAAATAAGGACAAAATGTTGCATGGGATGTTCAAAATGCACATACCAACCTTATGGCCATGTGTCCACAAACTTTTGTCGTTGGTGTGTAGCTTTGTGTATTTATGTAATTATTGGTAATTTTCTCACCAGTGATTTATTGTTAAGAAGTGTAACATTGTGCCTTTTGGCGGTCGTGTTTTTTGCCCCATGAATAAAGTGTAGTGTGAACATGCATTCTCTACAATGATCCATTGCACTCTACAGAGATATTAAAAATGCGGCATATGATTTATATATATGTGTGTGTGTGTATATGTGTGTGAATATCCCTGAATCCTGGAAGTACTAAGACCCTGCCACTATAAATAGCCTCTCAATCAACAAGGCCAACACCGAGGATGAGTTCAGAAGTAAAGGATGTGAGTCAAAACAGTCGTCAATTCTAAAGCAGGTGGTCGTGATGTAGATCTCTCAAGTCACACGAGGAGACTCTCGACAAGCCTTGGGTTCAAGGCCAAATCACAATTCATGCACTTCCCTTGCAGCCAAAGCAAAGCTTGTTTTGACAGACACGCTTTTTTCTCTCTGTCGGTTTTATTAGCCTCCTCTGTTCACTGGTCACTGTGGAAAATCCAAGGCCTTCCTTTCTTCAATACGTGTAATATCCTCAGCGGTTCAATAGGTTCGCATGCCCTGAGAAGAGCACTACGTGACCGCTCCAAAACTACTGGGGAAAAAGAAAAAAACGTAAGGATAAAATTAGCACTCAGTTAATATCTCTCACATTGATCATTTATTATGATTATTACAATAATGATTATGATGATTGTTATTGAAAAGCACCAAAGACCAGATTTATATCACCCTACATTTTAAGTATTTATTATTATTTGGACAATTTATCTCACTATATCTCACACTGAGCTCCGTATTGGTTATAGTGTTCTTGATTTGTGTTGTTTGTACATTTGCTCTTAATCTAGTAGTACCTTGATGCAGGATATTTAATTTCACTGCCACTGTACCAACTGTATATGGCTGAAATTATAAAAAAAAAACAAAAAAAATCCCATAGCATTCAGTTTGTTTGTACAATAAGCAGCTAAAAAAGATTATGGATTAAGCAATATGTAATTATTGCTCCCTGTACTGCAAACATATCGACCAAGAAATGGAGGCTTAGTACCACTGATTGCAGTCATGGATGCATGATGTATATACAACATGTCTCAGCTGATCAAGTGAATTTAGCAAAATGTCCATTAAAAAACAAACAAACAGTATCCAAATAAATCTGAACGTTTTATTCCAATTGCTTTTCGCTTTGTCCAGCGTCAGATTATTGATTTAGTCATTCATCTATCTTCTGAAGACACATTAAGAAACATTGTGTGAGTCACTCTTAATGGGACACTCGTTCATCTCAACACACATTTATGTTCACACCTAGGGGCAAGTCATTTTATTAAATCCGCTGACATGTTTTTGGGATCGGAGAGGAAACTGGAGAACCTGCAAGAAACCCAAACGGGGACATGGAGAAAATGCAAAACTCAACACAGACTCCCTTAGATCAAGGTCAAATCAAATACGTGGAGGTGGTTAAAGTGTTAAACTTCAGATCCAAAAGTCATGAATTCAAATCCCAGTCACACCAAGCTGCTACTTCTGGGCTTCTGAAAGAGGCCCTTAATTCCATAGCTGCTCAGTTGTATCCATGAGATAAATGTAAGTCCATCTGGATAAAGGCATCTGCAATTAATGCCATAAATCAGAGGATCTAGAGCTCAGGGTTCAACTGTCAAAGGCAATGTTGATGTGCATTCAGCATCCACATTATCAGGAATTAATACAGTAGTTGTGCATCGCATAAAATCATGCGAAAAATGTAAAAAAAAAACAGAAAGGTCAGGATGAATAAATGATGAGTACTGTGACTTTAAACAGGCAGATTTGTTAATGGCAGATGGATTGGTGCTCTTGGATTTGAACACACCAAAAAAATCTCTTGAGATGTGTGAAAACAAAAAAAACATTCAGGAAGCAACGGTTCTGCAAGCAGAAAAGCCTTGTCAAAAAGGACTGGAACAGATGATGACCAGGAAAGAATAAGTCCAAATCTTTGTCTGTCCACTTTCAGCACTGTATTCAGTGTATTCCTGCCCTCTGTCCTTCTTTTTTTGTCTAATTAATCCCTGAAAATAATTCCACTCACCATGAATCCTTCTCCATGGCTTAGACTTTACACTATGCTAAATATTGCAGTTAGCATTCAACAGTAATACACTTCAATACAATACAACAAAAAGGTGAGTAAAGTTTCAGACAGGATGCTGCTGATATCCTGCTTCCAGGAAGACTGTTTCATATTTCCTTTAATTCTGCAGATTTCTACTTCTTTAACACGTTGGCAACACCGGTACGAAAATAAGCATTGTGATTAATTGCAATCATAATCAGAAGTTCCAGGAAGAAGAACAAGAAAAATATGATGATGATGATAATTTCATGACACACTGCATGCAGTTCCTGTAGAGCTTCTTAAATAGGCATTGACACTGGGGATTTTGATGTTGGATGGCAACTAGGTACTTTTTCCACTGTGACCAGGCCAACACACACACACACACACACACACACACAGTTTTACATCACTGTAACCAGGGCTATTTTCATCAAAATATCTAGCTCAAGGTCTTCATAACACCTTCATAAGCACTACATAGAGCTTTCATAAGTTTTTCAGAGAGTCTATGAGAAGATTAAACGGAGAACATTATTATTGTTACTACTACTACTATTATTGTCACCTGAGCAAAACTGTTCAATTCTTTTTTTTTATGTATTTAACTTCTTCCATCCTACTATCAGGAGCAAACATTTGCAGCTGAACCTGCAGAATCAGGCCCAGCTTTTTTTCCAACAATAATCACCCTACTGAACTCTTACACTCCACTGATTTTTTCACACTTTTGCCTGTAATCATGCAGTGCTGCTCCACACTGTACAGTCTGTATCATCGCTGTACAAGTATAACTTCATGGCATAAATTAGCTTCTTTTATATATATTGGTATATTGTTGTAAAAGACAGGAGGTGGAGCTGGAGGTAGCAGAGCTGAAGATGTTGAGGTTTTCGTTGGGAGTGACGACGATGGACAGGATTAGAAATAAGTTTATTAGAGGGACAGCGCATGTAGGACGTTTTGGAGACAAGGTGAGGGAGGTGTGATTGAGATGGTTTGGACATGTGCAGAGGAGGGACATGGGGTATATCGGTAGGAGAATGCTGAGGATGGAGCCACCAGGAAGGAGTAAAAGAGGAAGACCAAGGAGGAGGTTTATGGATGTGGTGAAGGAAGACATGCAGGTAGTTGGTGTGACAGAGGCAGATGTAGAGGACAAGGGGGTATGGAGACGGATGATCCACTGTGGCGACCCCTAATGGGAGAAGCATTTCACAGCATTTCTGTAGATTCTGTATTCTTGGTTTATGCTATTATGATTATTATTATTAATAATAGTAATTATTATTAAATAATAATTACCAAATCTCAAAACCCCTCCCTTTAAATAATTACTATCCAAGATAAAAACTAAAACTGGAAATGCTTAATAAATTAACAGCTGTAACATCAGTGTCTTTAAGTATTAATGAAATGAAATCAAAAAATGCTGATCATGATCATGATCATGATGATGATCAAATCGTTCAATCAACCAAGCTGGTGTTAAACACAAATAACGCAACCCAAGGTTCGCTTTCTCTGACCAAATTCAGTGTACGTGTATTGAAAATAATGAACTAGGCTGCTGTAATTGTTCTTGTTGTACTTTGTATTTTCTTTCAATCATTGCCTGCAAAAGTATATCTAATTATTAGACATTACAGTACAGACAGACAACACAAGATAGTGTGGGACAATACACATAACACAAGATAGCGCTGACCAGTAAACCTACTGTATACTCTAAATATACAATACTGTGCAATATGTGAGTATCTGTAAACAAATACAATGCAGTGCAAAAACAGCAGTAGCAGCAGTCAAGAGGGGCAAAAAACAGCATGTAAACAGTGTAATATGGTTAAGTATAAATAATTAGTGGTGGAATTGATTGAGATGAGTAATGAGTGTGTGTTACGTTCAGGTGGTACAGATTCAGTAACACACAGTTGAGTGAGTGTGTGTGTAAGTTCCAGTTTAGTTCTGTGTGTTGAGAAACCTGATGGCTTGTGAGAAAAAAGCTGTTACACAGTCTGGATGTGAAGACCGAATGCTTCGGAACCGCTTTCCTGATGGCAGGAGGGTGAAGAGTGTGTGAGGGGTGTGTGGTGTCGTCCACAATGCTGTTGGCTTTGTGGATGCAGCGTGTGGTGTAAATGTCCATGATAGAGTGGAGAGAGACTCCGATGATCTTCTCAGCTGTCCTCACTATCCTCTGTAGGGTCTTGCGATCCGAGATAGTGTAGTTCCCAAAACAGGCAGTGATGCAGTTGCTTGGGATTCTCTCAATGGTCCCTCTAGAACATGGTCAGAATCTTCTTCTTCTTCTTTCGGCTGCTCCCATTAGGGGTCGCCACAGCGGATCATCCGTCTCCATACCACCCTGTCCTCTACATCTGCCTCTTTTACACCAACTACCTGCATGTCTTCCCTCACCACATCCATGAACCTCCTTCTTGGCCTTCCTCTTTTCCTCCTACCTGGTGGCTCCATCCTCAGCATTCTTCTACCAATATAATTCATGTCCCTCCTCTGCACATCTCCAAACCATCTCAATCTCGCCTCCCTCACCTTGTCACCAAAACATCCTACATGCGCTGTCCCTCTAATAAACTCATTTCTAATCTTATCCATCCTCGTCACTCCCAACGAAAACCTCAACATCTTCAGCTCTGCTACCTCCAGCTCCACCTCCTGTCTTTTACTCAATGCCACTGTCTCTAAACCATACAACATCGCAGGTCTCACCACAGTCCTATAAACTTTTCCTTTCAATTTTGCAGATACCCTACTATCACAAATCACTCCTGTCACTCTTCTCCACCCACTCCACCCTGCCTGCACTCTTTTCTTCACTTCACTAACACACTCTCCATTACTTTGCACTGTTGACCCCAGGTACCTGAATTCCTCCACCTTCTGAAGCTCTTCTCCCTGCAACCGCACCACTCCACTGCCTCTCATTCACACACATGTATTCTGTCTTACTCCTACTGAGTTTCATTCCCCTTCTCTCCAGCGCATATCTCCACCTCTCCAGGCTCTTCTCAACCTGCTCCCTACTCTCACAACAAATCACAATATCATCCGCAAACATCATAGTCCAGGGAGACTCCTGTCTGACCTCGTCCGTCAACCTGTCCATCACCACTGCAAACAGGAAAGGGCTCAGGGCCGATCCTTGATGCAGTCCAACCTTCACTCTAAACCAGTCTGTCGTACCTACTGCACACTTCACTGCTGTCACACTGTCCTCATACATGTCCTGCACCACCCTCACATACTTCTCTGACACACCTGACTTCCTCATACAATACCACAACTCCTCTCTTGGCACCCTGTCGTACGCCTTCTCTAAATCCACAAATACACAATGCAATTCCTTCTGTCCTTCTCTATACTTCTCCATCAACATTCTCAAAGCAAATAAGGCATCTGTGGTGCTCTTCCTCGGCATGAAACCATACTGTTGCTCACAGATGGTCACCTCTTCTCTCAGCCTGGCTTCCACTACTCTTTCCCATAACTTCATGGTGTGACTGATCAACTTAATACCCCTGTAGTTACTGCAGGTCTGCACATCTCCTTTATGCTTAAAGATCGGTACCAGCACACTTCTTCTCCATTCCTCAGGCATCTTCCAAAATCCTGTTAAACAATCTGGTCAAAAACTCCACTGCCATCTCTCCTAAACATCTCCACGCTTCTACCGGTATGTCATCTGGTCCAACCGACTTTCCACTCTTCATCCTCTTAATCGCTGCTCTTACTTCCTCCTTACTAATCCTATCTACATCCTGCTTCACCAACTCCACATCATCCAACCTTCTCTCTCTCTGATTTTCCTCATTCATCAGCTGCTCAAAATACTCCCTCCACCTTCTCAACACACTCTCCTCACTAGTCAACACATTTCCCTCTCCATCCTTTATTGCTCTAACTTGCAGTACATCCTTTCCAGCTCGGTCCCTCTGCCTGGCCAATCGGTACAAATCCTTTTCTCCTTCCTTAGTGTCCAACCTCTCATACAGCTCCTCATATGCCTTTTCCTTGGCTTTCGCCACATCCCTCTTAACCTGCTGCCGCATCTCCTTGTACTCCTGCCTACTTTTCTCATCACTCTGTCTATCCCACTTCTGTTTTGCCAACCTCTTTCTCCTTATGCTCTCCCGCACTTCCTCATTCCACCACCACGTCTCCTTGTCTTCCTTTCTATTTCCAGATGTCACACCAAGTACTTTTCTAGCTGCCTCCCTCATCACTCCTGCAGTAGTTGCCCAATCATCCAACACCTCCTTAACACCACTGAGCCTCTCTCTGACCTCTTCCCTGAACCTCACACTACACTCTTCCTCCTTCAGTTTCCACCATCTTATTCTTCTTTCAGTCCTCGCTCTCCTCCTCTTCTTCTTCGCCTCCAAAACCATCCTACAGACCACCATCCTATGCTGTCTAGCTACACTGTCCCCTGCCAACACCTTACAGTCGCCAATCTCCTTCAGGTTGCATCTCCTGCATAGCACATAGTCCACCTGTGTGCACCTTCCTCCACTCTTATACGTCACCCTATGATCCTCCTTCTTCTTAAAATAAGTGTTCACCACTGCCATTTCCATCCTTTTAGCAAAATCTACCACCATCTGCCCTTCCACATTCCTCTCCTTAAAACCATACCTACCCATCACCTCCTCGTCACCTCTGTTCCCTTCACCTACATGCCCATTAAAGTCTGCCCCAATCACCAATCGTTCTTTCCTAGGTACACCATCTACCACTTCATCTAATTCACTCCAGAATCTTTCCTTCTCCTCCATCTCACAGCCAACTTGTGGAGCATAGGCACTGATGACATTTATCATCATCCCTTCAACTTCCACCTTCACGATCATCACCCTATCAGAAACTCTCTTCACCTCCACTACACTCTTACTGTACTCTTCCTTCAGAATCACCCCTACACCATTTCTCTTTCCATCCACACCATGATAAAACAGTTTAAATCCACCTCCAATGTTCCTGGCCTTACTCCCTTTCCACTTGGTCTCCTGAACACACAGCATATCTATCTTTCTTCTCTCCATCATATCAGCTACTTCTCTCCCTTTACCCGTCATAGTACCAACATTTAAAGTACCAACCCTAACCTCCACTCTCCTACACTGCTCCTTTTCCTGCCGTCTCTGTAGACGTCTTCCTCCTCTCCTTTTCCTCCTTCGAACATGGTCAGAATACGGGGAGGGAAATGAGCTTTCCTCAGCCTTCTCAGGAAGTAAAGATGCTGCTGGGCTTTCTTTGTGATAGAGCTGGTGTTGAATGACCAGGTGAGGTTAGGAATTTGGTGCTCTTGACGATCTTCACTGAGGATCCATCGATGATCAGTGGAGAATGGCCGATCTGTGCTCTCCTGAAGTCCACAACCATCTCTTTGGTTTTGTCAAAGTTCAGAGACAGGTTGTTGGCTCCACACCAGGCTGTTAATTGTTGCACCTCCTCTCTGTATGCTGACTCTTCGTTCTTGATGATGAAACCCACCACGGCCGTGTCATCTGTGAACTTGATGTGGTTCGAGCTGTGCATTACTACACAGTCGTGAGTCAGCAAAGTGAACAGCAGTGGGCTGAGCACATAGCCCTGAGGGGCCCCAGTGCTTAGTGTGGTGGTGCTGGAGATGCTGTTCCCGATCCAGACTGACTGAGGTCTCTCAGTCAGGAAGTCCAGAATCCAGTTGGAGAGGGAGGCCCAGTAGGCTTAGCTTCTCAGGTGCTGAGGAAAAATTGTGTTGAATGGTGAGCGGAAGTAAATGAACAGCATTCGTACATATGTGTCGTTGTTGTCCAGGTGGGTGAGGGCCAAATGGAGGGTTGTGTAGATGGCATTATCCGTGGCGTGGTTTGGACGATATGCAAACTGCATGGGGTCCAGTGAGGGTAGAGGAGGGGGTCTTAATATTGCTCATGAAGAGTCTCTCGAATCACTTCATAACGATGGGTGTGAGCGCAACGGGACGCTAGTCATTGAGGCAGGAGACAGTAGACTTCTTCGGCACGGGAACGATCGTCATTATCATGGCATGTCGGAACAACGTCGCTGCTCAGGGAGATGTTAAAGATGTCGGTAAAGACATCCGCTAGCTGTTAAGCACATTCCCTGAGCACTTTGCCAGGAATGTTGTCTGGTCCAGCCGACTTCTGTGGGTTAACTCTGCATAGAGCTTTCCTCACTTCAGCTGTGGTTAGACGGAGCACCTGGTCACTGGGAGGAGGGGTGGTCTTCCTCGCCTTCAAGTTGTTCTGTACCTCAAACCGGTCGTTCAGCGCATCTGGGAGGGAGGCGTCACGGTCACAAGCAGATGATGTCTTGTAGTTTGTGATCTCCGTTGTCCTGGAAGTGCCTGTGGATTCTGTTGGCGTGTGTGAGCTTTGCCTCTCTGATGGCACAGGACAGTTTGGCCCTTGCTGTTTTTAAGGCCGTCTTGTACCCTGCTCTGAAGGCAGTCTCTTTGCTTTAGCAGCGCAGGCACTTTTGCGGTCATCCACGGCTTCTGGTTGGAGCGTGTAGTGATGGTCTTGGAGTTGGTCACGTCATCAACGCACTTGCTGATGTAGCTGGTCACTGATGATGTGTACTTCTCCAAGTTGATGGAATCGCCGTTGGTTGCAGCCTCCTAAACAGTTCTGAAGAGCAGAGGTGGCTCCTGCCGGCCAGGTTTTTTACCCGTTTCAGAAACGGTTTAGAGTCATAATTATACACTAAATGTTGTGTAGAGATACACTACATATAATGTATCTATGCTAAATACAGAAATATAAAAATCTAGGAGCCTAAAAATCTTTACTGTTTTTTCATGTAATTGGGTAAAATTATTTATCTAACTATATTAAACAGAGGCTGGAAAACATGTACTGCGCATGAAATATATTTAAATATGTATGCGTGTGGGTTTTGGATGCACGTCCATAAACTCTCCAAGTGCTTCTTACATAACTACATTTTATTACATAATATATACATATTTAATGCAAGAGCTCTTCAATTTGAATTCTAGAGACAACCTTATGAAATGGTTACCTGCTACACCAACTTTTCAAAGTGTTCAAAGTCCTCTGCTTTCTTACAATCTTTCAGACACCGAAGGCCTTATTACCGAACGTCTGAGTGGAATCAGCTGTGTGTTGGAACAGCTGAATGGAAGGACAGGGATTTGGGAATTCCTCCTCCCAAATATAGCAGCATTCCCGACCAGCGTGTGCTGTAGAGACCGGGATTCTTGCGAGTACGAAACTACCAGCGAAGCATCCAGACAGACTTCAGGAAGCATAAGGAAGGTAGATTCTCAATCCTGAGTCTGGAGTGCACTCCTGTCTGAAACATTTTTGGGTTTTCAGTGTTAGACCAGGGTTGGGAATTTGTAAATGGTTTCAATGAACACGAAGACCAATTCAAGTCGTCAAGTAGCTTTTATTGTCATTTTAATCATATATAGCTGATGCAGTACACAGCGAAATGAGACGTTTCTCCAGAGCCCTGGTGCTACATTAAACATACAGCAAATCGATTTTTTATTATGGCATTAATACTCACCAGATCTCAACCAAAGTGGACACCAGAGTGGCGCCTTTAGCTACGTTCACTCTTACGATGACTTGCGACAGAAGAACAAGCAACCAGAGACAAGGACTTTTCAATTAGGGCTGCAGTAACATCATTAGAATAGATGTCCAAAGTGAACAGTTTTACTTAATGCAATTCCGATGCGAATTTGTGCGACGAATACGTCTGGGAATAAAGATTAAAGAAGTCTCCTGATGTATTCAAAAGTGAATTGCTCTTAGTAGAGCACAACATGGACTATACAGTATATGGATAAAAGTATGAGGACACCTGATATTTGTCCCTAATTCACAACAAGATTAGAGGCACACAATGGAACAGGACGTCTTTTGATGTAGCATGAAATTTTCAGTTCATTTAAATGAAAAGATCCAAACCTGCTCCAGCATGACAATGCCTCTTGTGCACAAAGACAGCTCCATATCATGGGTTGGTTGGAGTGGAAGATCTTCTGCTATAAAGCTTCAACTCTAACACCTTTGTGATGAAGTGAATAGACCCCTAGGCCTTCTCACCTCACCTCCATCAATTTCTGACTGTCTGAATGAGCACAAATCTCCAAAAATCTTCTCCATTTCAAAATCTAGTGGAACATCTTCCCTGGAAAGTGGAGGTTATAATAACAGCAAGTGGTGACTATATGTGGAATGGGATGTTGCTGAAGCCCAAATAAATCTTATGTTCAGGTGTCCACAAACTTTTGTCCATCACCAATTTAAGGAATATGTATTGTAGTAACTGTGTGCTTTATTTCGGTACAGTTCACAGACATTTCCGTGTGTTTTTTTTTCCTCTTTGTTACGAGAAAGCAAGGGGGAAAACGTTCGTAATAATGGAGCGAGTGAAATTAAATTGCTTTTGACCTTGAAAATATTTTTCCTAAATAAAATGTACTTTTAAAGCATTCCATTGGCCGTTTAATCACTTGGAGGTGATGGATTTATACCAAGAAGAGTTATAAGATGCTTAAAATAGGACTAGTTGGTTTCTGTAATCCGATCAAAACGCACACACACACCATTTTGTGCATCATTGCAGTATTATATTATTTCGTCTCACCATGTTTGTCAATCATGTCCATTGTTGTCCCCTGTTGCTTTTAGATCGACATACAAACTATAGCAGTTTTCACATCCATTACCAGTTCCGTCTTTCCCACGTATTACAAACCAAAGAAAAATCAATACTTTTGGTTCCTTTGCTTTTTGGTTTGGTTTTGCACTGCACATTATTAAAAAAATAAAATAAAAACTTGCCCCGAGGGAGGCGTATGTCTGAAAACACACTCGTAAACCCGTTCACTGGTCAAAAAACCGCAGACAGAAAAAGGTAAACAAATCTTTTGCAGGTGCACGTAGAAATCACAAAAATCACCCGAGCATGGAGAACACAGAGCTGGCGCTTCTAATAAGTGATTAGGTAATTATATAAATAACTCCTTTCAAACATTGTTTATTTCCTTTTTTGTTCAGTGATCCAAATATCTAGAACACATGGCATTTCTGTAGCATTACAGCGCAGTTTAGCAGCTTACATCTACAAAAAGAAAAAAAAAATGAATGCGACTGATTCAGAGGAGAAACGTTTTGAGTCAAAACGTTCTGAAGGTCACCTGGAGGAGAACCGAGACACCTGGATCAGACACTCGAGACAGACAAAGCGTTCACGCTCAAGAAAGCACACGCGATGACGTAAAAAGTACCCTGAAAGTGTTTATGGTTCAAGTAAACGGCTCTCCGGAAACGTCTGCAGCAAAACACGCATCACACAAAGCATTGTAAGTTTTCGTAATTTGTCTGTTTAATGTATTGTAGATCCTTTTTTTTTTCTTTTCTATAAAGAGGCACAAATCAGGCTTCTGAGTCACGGTGAGACTTACAGAGAAGTGTCAGCTACGCGTGTCCAAACTGTAATACAATATTCACACACACTCACTCTCTCTCACACACACACACTGTATCTCTCTCTCTTACAAACGCTCGCTCGTTCTCTCTCGCACTCGCAAAAGCTACGTTCTCACGCACACCTTAAAATTAAAACAAAAGAAGTCAAGTTTTCATTGAGAGAAAGAGAGAGAAAAAACAAACCAAAAAAGAAAAAAGAAAACAGCAGTTACAATAAATACAGAAACTGCAAAACACCTCAAGACGGGTTAATACGCATGTTCTAACGTGGGGATATCGTTATAATAAAGTGATAATCGTCATGACAATAATAGTAATAATTTCCAGTTGAACTGCAGTTGAACACAGAGCGAGAACTCTCTTGATTTGGCTCAGAACAGAGGACTAGACTGAAGCAACAGACCCAAAAAAAAAAAAAAAAAAAAGATACCAATTTCCCCCGATTATCTTAATACAGATACACACACACACACACACACACACACACACTTCATGAAGGGTGCTGATGGATTTCTCATTGAGCCTGATAACCTAAGCCAGCTCACCCCACCACCTCCCCCCTCCTTTTACTCAGTCCCATATCCGGATAAAACCAGGTCAAATGATCACCTGGTGCAGGTGTATCCGAAAAGATACAGAGAGAGGGCATAAATGTAGGACTTAATGACCAGATTTGGGATAATTTTTTTTTTCTATTTTGTCATTATAACATTATAATACAACGGGATTACCTTGCATATTCATCCACATATAATATATATTTATATTCATAACAAATATATCAGTGTCGCTTTTCTTTATTCGGATGTCGATGGTATAATGCTTTAAAGTAAACTGGCTTGAATCTTAAATGCTTTCATACCGAGAGGGAAATAAAAATCAGATCGGGACTTAACACCCTCATTTCATTAACACACACACACACACACACACACACACACACACACACACACACAGACAGACAGACAGACAGACAGACAGAACCCCGTCCCCTGCTAGTCATCTGTGTGTTCCAAGGAAATGCCCCACCCCCTTATATTCAGTCTCTGCCCCTTCCCGTGGCACCTCTCTCTCTCTCTCTCTCTCTCTCTCTCTCTCTCTCATATGAGCCCCCCCCCCCCCCTGCACTACAGCTTGAGGTGGGCGTGGCTTACAGGTGTCAGTCTTGCAATTGGGTATTTTTTTTTTAATTATTATTATTATTATTTTTTTCTGCTGTGGAATTAGTCCTGCTTTGCCTCGCCTTCGCCAAGAAGAGGCCCCTCAGTCGCCCAGGATGATTCCGACAAAGCTGGCCACATCCGTCTCTTTGGAGTCGTGGTAGGTGAAAAAGGGGTGTTGCTGCACAGAAGAGGGGAAAAAACAAACAAACCCCAAAATGAATTCAATCAAAATGATAAATAAATCAGTGAGTGATACCAAACCGTTCAGTGTGCAGGGTCTGATGCTGAGGATGACCTGACCTGTGTTAAATGGCACAATGCTGACATCTAGTGGTCAGGATTAGAAAGTGCAGGTGAAAAAAAAACTCACCATGAGTTCCATGTAGTTTGGCCGCTCTTTGGAATTCTTCTTTAAGCTTAACGACAGGAAGAAACAAAAAACGCATTTTCAGTTCCAGGCAATAATTTTACAGTCATTCATCACAACAATCTGTTTTATATTTTATAACGAGGGAAAGACTGGAATCTGTTCATAAAGTTGAAAATGACCAGGTAACAAAATATCCAGAGAATTGTTTTATTTATTTTACTTTCTATACAATTTGTGTGGTTGGAATATTTGTTTGAAAATCAAATTCACCAGAGCTGCACAGGTTGTTGCTGGGATCCTCTTTCACTAGTCTATAATCAGATCACGAAGCTGCTGGATGTTAGACCCATATCGCTTCACCTTCCGCTTGAGGATCCCAACAACAGGTGCTCGATAGGGTTCAGGTCTGGAGACATGTTTGGCCACTCCTTTACCTTTAGCAAGGCAGTTGTCATCTTGGTGGTGTATTTGGGGTCTTTATTATGTTTGAAAACTGCCCAGTTTTTGAATATAGGGCATCATGTTCTGCTTCAGAATTTCACAGTACAATTTAGAATCCATGTTTCCCTCAAGGAACCGCAGCTCCCCAATACCAGCAGCGCTCATGCAGCCCCAGACCATGATGCTTCCACCACCATGACTGTAGGCAAGACACAGCTTCTGCACCTGAAGCACAGCACGAGGACTTAACTTCTTTGATGGGCCCTTGTGAGGTCTGTTCTGAGTGGAACCTGTCTTACAAAACCTCTGTATGACCCTGGTCACTGTACTCAGGGTTTCAGGGTGATACTGATCTTCTTATCGCCTCGACATCTTTGCGGAGAGCAACAATTCTAATTCTCAAATCCTCAGAGGTGCCATGTTGAACATCCAGTGGTCAGTGTGTGTGTACTCACTTTTGTTGCCAGTTATTTAGGCAATAATGACTGTTGAGGTATTTTCAGAGGACAGTAAATCTGTACAAGCTGCACACTGACAAATATATCAAGTTTCATTTCTATAGTATTGTCCCTTTAGAAGAACATGATGAAAGGCTGCTGAAATGTGAGGGGGTTTATTTTTTAGAATAAATCAAATTAATGCACTTTTTAATTATAGTGATTAATTGGCACAAATTAAATTGATTAATTAAAATTAAATAAATGGAAAAAATACATTAAATCGTTTAAATTTGTTTGACCCTACTTGGGTAATACAGATGTGTAGATAAGAGAGTGTGTGTGTGTGTGTGTGTGTGTGTGTTTTATATTTAATTTTCTAAAGATATGACCCAGTTAACTGTTCTACTTATTTCAGCATACTTTAGCAAACGTCTTCATCCCTTCCATCCTTCATTTTCAGTGAAATTCTTAAAGCTGGACATAAAATGCCAAAGTATCCAAAGCACTAGCATTAGCCACTAGCTACTTCCTGGTTAGGTGAATAAGTGATGTTCCTTCCAAAAACAGACAAAAAAGATAACTATATCGAAAGCTTTCGTTTGATTAATAACACTTAAATTGGTTTATTATTAGACTCGTCTTATTTTTTTCCCGCAACATTAACTGATCTCAGGTTTATCAAGTTTTATCTCCATGTTTTCTCTTGAAGAACAGCATCCTGAGCTCCATCCAGCATCACAGAGATGACTCTAAAATCCCTCTGTAGTCTACTCGTTCACAGGTTTTAATAACCGAATAGTGTGTGTGTGTATGTATGTGTGTGAATGCATATAAAACTCACCACTGTGTTGTGAAGTCCACAAACTCGGGGGAGAAGCGGTCAGCAGGAAGCTGAGGAGAAGGCTCCTCCACCACCTGCTTCAGCTGCTGGAACGGCGTCCCCCAGGAGTCGTACGGGAAACGCAGGATGGCCAGCTCGATCTGAACACACCACCACAACCACTCACTAATTCAACACGAACAACTACACAACAGCAGCACATACACACATATACAGGAAAGTAATCAACAACTAGGGGCGGAGCGATGCGTCCAGATGCGAAGTGGATTACAGCCCTAACTACAACTATTATTCATTATAATAATAAGATGTTATTTATTAAACACTATTTAAAAACTTTTTATCCATTAATGGTTACCTTCATTTTCGTTATTCCACTTAGAAAACTTCCATTCTGAAACGTTAAACATCTCCTTAGCGTCAACCTCACTATATACTCGGGAGCTGGTAGGTCAGTGGTTAAGGCATTGGACTTGGCTCAGAAGGTCACAAGTTCAAATCCCAGCACCACCAAGCTGCCACTGGATAAGGGCATCTACCAAATGTCGTAAAAGCATATGTGCTTGCTAAAAACTACCACACAAGATTTTATTCATTTCATTTAGATTGCAAGTCACTGTGTATATCCTGTTGCTATAGAAACAGTAGGGAAAATCTTTTTTTTCTTTCTCTAATGTTTTACAAATTCTGTTTGGGTGAGTCTGTACCTACGATAAGCTCAGATTCCTGTTCTTGACCGACAGGAATGAAACCTGGTGTGCACCTGGGCTGTTGTAGATCATTCGCTTGGATGTTTTGTTAATGCCAAGATACTTTTCTGTTCATTACGAGTATAAACGAGTGATTATACTGTAGCTATGTATATCCTTTTAGGCAGCTCAGACATAATATGGCCATTTTATTCTGTCTCTCACTCCACGTTTTGTTTGTCGCACCATTTTGTGCAAGACTTAATCACTTGATTCACTGAGAAGTCACACACGTTTCCTTATTCAGATGTTTGGTCTGAATGTTAATTCCTGCATTTGCATGATTTTATGCACCGCAGGATAGGATGATTAGATAAATGAACAAGTGATATTCAACAGAGGCAGACCGTTTCACCGGTTTCGCCAAAAAACGGCATCAGTAGTTGATTGTTAGTTTTTCCGGGTTGTGTTATACTGCACGGAGGCGGCCTCTAGAGGCGAATCACTGACAATTCAATTCAAATCTTTTAGATAAAGCCTTAAACAATTCTTTTACAGCAGCTTTACACAGAAAATGCAGTAATAAAAGTATGAATAAAATTGTTCTTTATAATAGTAAGCTTGGTGGTGACTGATGAGGGAAAAACTCCCATGGTTATTTAAGGTGGAATTAATATTAATTTTGGATGTAACTTTTTATTTGGAGTGCTATTGTTTCAGTTTAAAAAGCACGTCTTATTCCCCTTATTTATTCATTTATTCATCTGTTCATATTTATTTCATTTAGCACATTTTTATGATGCAGTACTGATTTATTTTATTCTCTCTTTTTGTAATAAAGCTTAGTACTATTTTACATGGGGTGTGTGTTTGTTTTTATCTGGTATCCTTTCTTAAAACTTTTGTTGATCAAACGTTTATCGTGCAGGTACGATCCAACCTAGATCGATCAACCTCTAATGTTCAATGAGAAATCCAACTTTTTCTTTGTTCGCTATTTAGAAATCGAGGCAACCGATGGCCGAGATATGATGCCGATTCTTTGGGCCTTATACAGAATACAGAAAATTGCTTCGATGAAACACTTATTAAACAACACAAGCCTCTCTAATCACTGCACTTGTTATAAGGTTTTGGTACCTGTGCCTACATGTAGCCTAAACTACAGATGATTGAAGACTCGCTAACAATACAGTTGGTACAGTTCCAGAATTTTATTCTCATTCTCTCTTCCAAAAGTAGTATCATATTTTACCAATGAAATATATGAGGCTAGATAAAGAACGAATGGTAAGAACTCAAATCCCGGGACACACCAAGCTGACGGGCTGTCAGAAAAATGTCTGGTGGTTTTGGAGTTTCGGCCCGATCAATCGGTCGACCTCTAAACAGGAGCAAAATTTTATGACTCTGTACACCTTGTACATATTTGGGTAATGGAATCAGGCCAGGATTTCAAGAGTAGGACAAGATGGGACCTGCTCAAACTGGTTTATCATCAGATCAGAGGTTGAGAAGAGCTACTCCTTTATTCGTCTTACATCAACTCGGTGTTCACTAAAAAACAAACCACACGGTGTGCCTTAGGGCACATCAGATAATTTTTAAGACATTTTTTTTTTTACCTAAGTGTAGTAGCAATCAAGATAATAGCAGTACTGCCTTCATTCACAAAGTGTATTAAAATAGACAAACAGAATTAATATTTCATACAAGCTGCATTCGTGTTTTTCCTTGTGCATGGCATTTCTTTTCCTTTTGGGTTCCGTATTTTTATTTGATAGTATTTTGTATTCTTTTTATCCTCCCACTTCCTTTTCCTCCCTTTTAGAGATGGATTTATTTTTAAACGACTTTAATAAGGACATCTTTAAGCCTTTATTAGAGGTCGACTGAAAAGGGTTTTTCTCTGGCCGATGCCAATATGAAAAAATCAGGGCAGCCGATGGCTGACATATACGATGCAATTTTTTAATTTTTTTTGGCTGATATGTTTGGTTGATTTTATGTTTTATGGAAGATGTGCTTTGGGTTGGAGTGGATGATCTCCTGCTACAGAGCTCTGACCCTCAACTAGTATATTTCCCACTTTTGGGATAAACGCGGACTGAATCCCAAAACTCCCCTACATCAGTGCCTGACTTTACTAACAATATCATCAAAGCCACGTTTGAAAAATCTAGTGGAACATCTTCCCAGAAAAGTGGAGGTTATTATAGCAGCTAAATGAGGACTAAATGTGGACTGGGACGTTCAAAAACATGTGGGGGTTAATTATGGGGGTTAATCCGTGCAACTAATCCACTCTCGAGTAAGGAGGTGTAGTGAAGATGTAGTGATAAATATTAATAAAGCTCAGACCCACCATTGTGATCCCTAAACTCCAGATATCAGACTTGACATTGTAGCCCTTCTGATTGGTCTCCGGGTTTATCCGCTCCGGCTGTCACACACAGGGAAGAGAAGCATGGGGTGGAAGGTAGAGAGAGAGAGAGAGAGAGAGAGAGAGAGAGAGAGAGAGAGAGAGAGAGAGAGAGAGAGAGAGAGAGAGAAGCAAAAAGGGAGATAGAGATGGACAGTGAAAGAGAGACAGAAGCAAAGGGGGGAACGAGGTATATAATGAAAGAGAGAGACAGAAGCAAAGAAAGAAGGGGAAAAGGGGGGAGAGATTAGAGAAGGAAGTCGATGATGTCACTTCAGCATGAACAAATCTCTTCCTCAGACTACAAAGAACTTCCCTTTTCATTCACAAAGCTGTCAAGCTCTCCCTCTCTCACACACACACACACACACACACACACACACACACACACACACACACACACACACACACACACACACACACACACACACACACACACACACACACACACACACACACACAAAACTTCTATTCAGTGTTACTGCATGTAGGCAGTCTTTACAGTCAACTTGTTAAAAGAGCAGTTTGTCATTTTTAGCTCTCGGCCGTCTGTCACGCAAACACTGAAATCATTCACGAGCTTTCCTCTTCCCTGAAACCAACCTTACCCTCTCAGGCACAATTACATCCCTCCTCTGAGCTGGCTCTTAGTGCAAAAATTTAACACAGTTAAAATAAAAACATAAAATAAGAGAAAAAGAGAGAACAAAATCTGTGGAAAAAATTTTAATAATAATTAAATAATTAAATAAATTAAACAATTAAAATAAAGATAAAAAAAAAAAAAAAAAAAAAAAAAAACCTTTCCTGCAAAAAAAGAAAGAAAAAAATATATTATATATTAATAGATTATTTAATCTTTTACTATTTTCATTGGTATGAGACCAAATTTCTGACCCAAACTATTTTTTTGTATTTCTTTGCTTTGTTAAGAACGCACATGATGCTGACGTGTCACGCACGTGACCCATGTTTTTTAAGTGCCGCATCACGGATCCTTTTTATATCCGACTCACCGCCATGTAGGGTTTGCATCCGGCGTCCATGGTCTTGGCCACCGAATCGACCAGGTAGCCGCTGATCCCGAAGTCACACATCTTCACCTGTCCCTGCATGTTTATCAGCACATTGGAGGGTTTCACATCTAAACACAGACCAAAAGGCAAAAGAGGTAATTAATGGTCCTTTTTCTCTGATATACAACGTTCCATTTTTCTGGAAGATCAGACACATCGCATGCCACCAGGATTACTCAGGATTCATAAATAAAAATCTGAGGATGTAAAAATAGATCAGATATATTTTTTTTAAATAAACAAACAAAGCTTCATTCAGTCCTACAAAATACAAGCTGCCCCAAGACGTGTCACACACAGCTCCAAGTTTCCATGGTGCTTCAAAATGTTTTGTAATTCACATCCAAAATTGACTTTAGGGAAGATTACCATCTGCAAGTGGCCTATTTATATAGAGAAAAAAAATGTTTTTTACCCTCTTCTTTGTACAGAAATAAAAGAAGGTGAATGATTATCATGAATGCCACCGATAAAACATTTTCAATTGCTTCAAAAGACTATGGCAGCATTACCTGTGATGCCTTGAGTCAATCATTAAAATAATAATAATAAAAAGAGTGTCTGTGGTCACCAAAAACACCACAATTGCTCAGATGGCTTGATGTTGCTTTAAGAGTTACATAATACAGACCAGCAATAGAACTGCACACACTGTGACTGTGACATGGCTTAAATTAAACCCATTCAGATTTATAAAGAAAAAAAACAGGCTGTTAAACACAACGTCTGGGTGCAAAAGAAATGATTTCTCAGATAATGACTCGTCTGAAGTAGAAATTATAGCGCATGTAAACGGTGTGTGTGTGTATGTATGTATACACACACACACACACACATACACACACACACATAAATATATAAATATATATACACACATAGCACATGTAAACGGTTTGTGTGTGTGTGTGTGTGTGTGTGTGTGTGTGTATATACACACACACACACACACACACACACACGTTTATAGGGTTTTTTCAGACACATTCATGTTTTTTTTTTTTCTATGCAACAAACTAAAAGGCAAAAACAAGCAAGAATCAGACTGTGAATTTTTGGCTCTAGAAGAAGAACTTCTGTAAGATGAAGAACAAGCGAGATGTTAGCAGAATGTTTCAGCCCCGCAATCAATCATGGAGGTGAAAGCTTAATAATTTGGGGTTGTTTTGGAGCAGGGAAGGTTGGAGATTTATTCGGGGTGAACGGAATCCCGAATCAACATTCCATACTTCAACACAATGCAATTCTGTCTGGACTTTACCACACTACAGGACAATGTGCCGAAGCGTACGTCCGAGTTGTTATTTACAGTACAAACAGTCTTCATGAGTGTCATCTATCATGAAATACCCTGCCCAGTCACTGCACCTAAATCTGAACTGTATCACAAGACCAGAAAGAAATATTTCAGCGGAATGTTCGGGGAAAAACGAACTGTCCGGATCCCGAGAGTCTGTAGAAGCTGGTACTCGTGCTAAAGGAGAAAAACTGGTACTTGTGCTTTTTCAATGAAAACAAAGTCTGTACATTTAAATATTCGTTCGGTTCAAGTAAATCTTCATTCCGTTACTTTAGCTAGTTTGTTGCGTAGAAAGGAAAGGAAGATACAATTATGTCTCTTAAAGACTATAAAAGACCTGGTGTTTCCACCTAGTGGACAGGCGAAGTATATAATCAAACCCAAACCAGGACATAATAATCATCTGGTCTGTAATAGATCTCAGAATTAGATACATACAACCTCAGATGAACAATGCATTAGTAGCTAGAAAATGTCTTGAAAAGATGAGACCAAAGTGGAGATTTGGCTCTAATGCACAGCACAGTGTTTGGGCAAAAAACAAATACTAACTCTCAAGCACAGGGTGTTGGAGGGGTGATGATTTGGGTTGTTGTTTTGCAGGACCTGGGCAGCGCACAGTCTTTGAGTTGACCATTAACTCATCTGTATACCAAAGTATTCTAGAATCAATTATGAAAGCATTTATCCGACAGATGCAGGTCTGCTTAAACTGGTTCATACAACAGGACAATGATCCCAAAAACACCAGCAAAAAAAACAAAACAAAATCAATGTGTTGTAATGGCCCAGTCAAAGTCCAGACCTCAACCCAAACGAAACACTGTGGCAGGACCTCAAGTGAGCTGTGTATAAACCAACGCCCACAAACCTCGATGCAATCGAGCCAAAACTCCTCAACAATGATGCGAGAGATGATGATAAATACATACAGGACATGATTACAAGTTAGTGCCACTGAAGGTGGTTCTACACGCTACTAATATCATAAAGTCTGCTCAGTTTTTCCACACATGGGTTCTCCATTTCGGCTTGATTTTAGAAAAAATAAAATAATGACATGGTGTAATAGGCCATGTGGTTTTATTCAGCTGAGTGGTTGTATTCCTAGACGAAGATGATTTTTATGTCCTGATACAAAAAAAACAAACATTCATTAAATCTTTACTTTCGTTCACATACATACACATATATAAACAATGACTTATTATATTGAAGAAAACATAGCTACACTGGGGCCATAATATTGTGTGTGTGTGTGTGTGTGTGTGTGTGTGTGTGTGTACATGCAAAAACAAAAGTGTGAATAGGAGTACATATTAATGCAGAAAAACAACTGAGTTTAAACAATTTTTTTTGCATTTTACCAAACAGTGTTTCTGAATGTGCGTCGGCTTATTATAGAAATGCGTGTAGAAATATATGAAATTGTTTGATTGTAAACGCGCAATTTTTTTTTTTAAGTTGGATTTTTGTAAATTGTATTTTTTGTGTGTAAACACAAACATTGTACCAGATTTAATACAAAAAATTTATAAAATCCGAAACAAAAACCGTAATTGCTTTAGGATTAAAAGCAAAAAAACCATAATAAATAAAATAAAGAGATGCTGGATGGTACTGCAGGAAACTAGATATATTTAACTGAATTTAGCTGGAAGTGAGAAATAAAAAAAAAATGGCTGCTGCCGTGTCTCTCACCTCGGTGGATCACTGACAGTTTGCTGTGCAGGTGTTCCAGAGCTTTCACAATCTGCAACAGGAAACAAGATTCAGTGCAAGAGATACATTCGTTTCCTGAATGTGAAGGGGCGTAAATGTGTCTAATGGACATGACTGTGTGAGAAATGGAAACAGAGGAAGCCCATTTGTCATTTGCACAAGAAAGCAGGAAATATTCCATTTCGAAAGCCTCATGACTCGCAAACACCGCCGTTAGATGGAAAAAAACAAGCATAAAATCTCAGCGAAATGTTTTTAGCACTGATATCACCAGATATAAACTGTGACCTTTCGGAAAATACGCGTTGTGACCGGATTTATCACATTATTAGGATTATAAGTTCAAAGTGCTCAAATGTATGAAAATATATCGCCTAAGATTCCAGGAGATTCAACGTATACACACACACACACATACATATATAAACATATACACATATAAACATATACACACACGTATAGACACACATACATACACACACACACATATATATAGACATGTTGAAACTGTGTCCAAAGTGCCAATATTTTGTGAGCATGATTATCATTTGAATCTCAAATCCCCAGAGTGTCTTCTCCATGAGGTGCCACATGTTGAACATCCAGTGGTCAGAATGAGAGAATTGGACTCAAAGCACCAAATTCTAACTGCTCAAATACAAGATACCCAAATCTGTATGGTTCTGACAAGCAGACGAAAACACGAACATGATGAATGATGTGCCTTTGCATGGTAACATGACATAAAGCTGTTATTACTTAGGATGGAGTCACTTTTGTTGGCAGTTATTTAGACAACAATGTGCATGTTGAGTTATGTTTTTAAGGGACTGTAAATCTGTACTGTTATACGAGCTGCACAATGACTACTCTAAAATATATTCTAGTTTTATTTCTACAGTATTTTTTCCTTGAAAAAAATAATTGCTGAAATGTGAGGGACACCGTGTGTGTGTGTGTATGTATGTATATATATATATAGATAAATCTCCACTTACTAATACATTAGGTTATGTAATGCATGAAAGCGAACACTTCCAATACATTTTTCGTAAATTTAGCTTCAATCAAAAAAAAAAAAAAGATCAAACAAAGGAGATTATTTTGAACTTTACTCAAATGTATTGCTGCAAACGAATATAAAAAAAAAAAATGTAGCCATTCACACACACAAACACTTCAGGATCACGCCAGTCTGTGCCAATAATACAGCAATAAGTTATATGATATTCAGCATGTACGTTATTATAGACGTGTCAATATATTATGACTTCATCGCTCTTTGGACAGAGTGCCTCAACACACATGACTTTTTTTTTTTTGTTTTCTTACCAAGTTGGACTGCAGGCATTCTTTTAACTCCGATATCTCATAAAGCAACTTTATGATTCCTTGAACTGCAGACTGTAGTTCACATTTACTATTATAACAAAAATTCCCTTTTATTTTATAATTGATTTCATATTGAACTAAAGGTGTTACATTTTCGTTCGCACTTCAGCAGTTCAAGGTTAATTCTATTATTCTATTAACACGTTATTGCAGCAGTCAGACGTAATTTAACTTTCGCTACCAACCAGAACAATTTTGTAAAATCCAGACCAAAAAAAAAAAATTATAATTAAAAGCTATAACGCATTATTTATATTTCCTTGTTACATTGACAGCCTTTGGCAGACGCCTTTATTCAGAGCAGCAGTCTCATTTTTAGACACCTGAGCAGTTGCTTTGGTCTTGCTCAGTGGCCCAGCAGTGAAAGCCTGGTGGTACTAAGATTGGAATCATCAGGTAGGTTGAAAATGAAATGAAAGGATTGCTTCTGCTTTTACTTTAATGATTCAGAATCAAAACAGACATTGACGGACTGAAACCGAGATAATTTTCCCCAAATAAATTTAACATTTAGTTTCATTCTGGCAAAAAAAAGATTTTTAAATCAAATCTGCTTGAGAACACTTACATCCACAGTGATGTGATCGATCTGAAGATTAGGGACTTGCCCAAAATGTAGTGCTTAGTAATACCAAGATTTAAACTCATACCTAGGGTTAGGGTTAATGAAGCACGTTTGTGTCTACTACTGAAAGAAAAAACACGTTTATTCTGTCCGAGATGGAGATAAGTAGCAAGGCAACAATCTAACAAAGCGACCCAGCACTACACTATATGGACAAAAGTATTGGGACACCTGACAAACCTAGCCATGAGTGGTTCTTCACCAAACGTATCACAATTGTATGTCTTTTTGTGGTGGAATTTCATTTTCCCTTTACTTAAACTATAAAACCTGTTCCAGCATGACAATGCTTCTGTGCACAAAGCCAGCTCCATGAAGATATTCTTTACATGGGTTGGCCTGCTATAGAGCTCTGACTTTACTAACACCCTTGTGGCTGACTTGCACAAATCATCTCCACAAGCTCACTCTGAAATCTAGTGGAACATCTTCCCAGAAGAGTGGAAGTTAGTATAACGAGGACTAGATGTGGAATGGGACGGTAAAAAAAAAAACATACAAATTTTGTGGTCAGGTGTCCAAGACCTTTTATGCATAGAGTGTAACTTGCTAATTCAAATTGTATTTGCCACATACACAACAATACACAATACAACATTCAGTAAGATGCCTTTTACAACCACTCCAGATGTAAAATTAAACAAAAAAGGAATATAAATAAAGTATACAGGCAATGTATTAGAATTAAATAGAAATAAAAAAAATAAAAAAAAAGGTATAACAACCTTTCATTGAATACTCATACAATAACTGATACAGTAGTGACAGTGTTATTGAGTATAACTCACCGAGACGGCTGTCTTGCCCAGGATGTCCTCTGGGATGGTCATACCCTTCTCATGGACCTGCTTGTAAAACTTATCCAGTGAGGTATCCATTAGCTCCATACAGATCCACACATCACCCTGCACCATGGAATTCATCCAATTAGGTAAAGAAGACACACAAAAAACACAGTAATATTCATCCATCTATCCATCTATCCATCCATCTATACAAAGAAAGTTTTTAATTTTAATATGTATATGTCTATCTTCATACATCTCTTTATCTACATCTCACGCTTTCTCTCTATCTACATATATCTATCTATTTCTCTCGATCTACATATAGCTATCATCATAATTATCTATCTCTCTCTCTCTCTCTCTCTCTACATACATCCATCTATCTACATTATATATCTATCTATGTGTCTGTGTGTGTGTGTGTGTGTGTCTGTCTGTCTGTCTGTCTGTCTGTCTGTGCGTGCGTGCGTGCGTGCGTGCGTGCGTGCGTGCGTGCGTGCGTCTGTGCGTGCGTCTGTGTGTGTCTGTGTGTATTTATTAGAAATAAATGTCTTGGGCCTCGTATGAATTTTGTTTTGCTTAAATTCCATACAAGGATATCTGTAAAAACTAAACCCATTTAGTGTATTTAATCACCATAATATATCAAAGTGCAAATACAAACATCTAAAATGATAAAAAATCTAAAAAACTCTTTTAAAAAAAAAAAAAAAAAAAAAAAAAAAAAAAAAAAAAAAAAAAAAAAAAAAAACAGTAAACACATGGTGTTTACTTTATGCTTTAGTCCCAACTTTCAAAATTGTCATATTTTTTTTTTTTTTGGCCTTAATATATAGAAGTCCTTTTTCACTTATTTTTCGCAATTGCGACTTTATTTCTCGTAAAACATCCGAGGTTTTTTCCCCCCGTTTTGAACCCCGCGGTTTAAACAATGAAGGGGCTAATTCATAGATTTTTCCTGGGTTTTTCCCGGTTTCACAAACTTCAAGCCAAAAAACTGAACCCCATAACATTAAACCAATGAAACTGCTGAACGGGTTCAGGTGAACCAATGAAACTCTTTATATTAAATCAGATGCGCTCCCACTGAATCGGGCTGCACCACATCATAAATATGGATGCGGTTCCTCTGACGTTTGACCTGCCGCTCACTCGGACTGTCTACAGGAAATGCGAATCATTCGTCAAACTGAAAACAACCGGGCATGAAAAAACACTTCACCTGTGTTCTGAGCTGCACGGCATCGGGAGAAAAGCTTCACCAATGGTGATTTTTAAACGCGCGACGATGCTGAAAGAAAAACTCCCGAGAGAAATAGTTGTGAAAGGAAGGAGTAAGACAGTGAACAATTACTTTCTTGGTAGGCTACTGTTTAGATACAAGCCGTGTAACAGACACTGTCTTTCATTAAAGCCTGTGTAAAGTTCATTAGTTTCAGTGTAGACACCTGCGTCTTATAGACAGGTGCGGCTTATTTATGTTTAAAATAAAAATCTTTGTAAAATTCAGTGGCTTATATGGGTGCGCTTAATAGTCCTGAAATTACAGTAATTAATATCCGTTTATAATGTTCATTCAAATTGTATTGTATTATATTACTTCACATTACACTATACTATTTCATACTGTACTATATTAGTTTCTTTTTGTTGGTGTTTTTACATCTTTAAAAACTGGTAAAATTGTAGAATATGCTCATCTGATATACATTTTTACAGACTCGATAAAAGAATAGAAATCCAATATAATGAATAATATCCAATTCCAGTCATTTTAAAAAACCAAAACCTGATAAGACCTGGCAATTAAATATTTTGGTATTGATTTCACTGTTATCTCAAATTTAATTGCTGGATAAATGTCTTGAATGACAATATTTTAAGATTCGATCGCTTATCAGTTTTCAATATAAAACTCTTGTGGCTTCATTTCTCTGGTCTACAAAATTCAGCTAAGCTGCGATGTTATTGTGTTTAATAAGCAGCTTTCGAATGAAGAGACTTGTTACAAGAAATTGCGCTTTAATATGCAATCCATAACTGAAACTCACTGAACCTGCGAAACTGTTTCTCGTTTAAGGGATTTCCCATAATCATCCCGTAGCACATGGTTCAGGCCGTGACTATTTACTACTTATAATTGCAACATTTCTGTGAAAACTACAGCAGCTCTAGTTTGTAAAAGAAATCTTGATCTGCACTTTTAGCAGTTATAATCACACACTAAACCTGCTACTTAAAAATTTAAGCCCTTATCAAAGACAAATACTATCCAAAATCCACATCTTTACAAAGAACCAAGTTACTGTTAAAACCTTAGTTACTACGAGATTTGCATGACAAAGTGACTGAACATCACAGTGACATCAAAAGTTTGTGAGACAACAAGTTAAGTGACTGCAAGATTAAGTTAAGATCAAGTATGTACTGACAAAATAAGTGTAAAAGTTACTGAGATCGCAAGTTAATAAGTGTGTGTGATTTACTGCGATACGGCGAGTTACTAAAAATAAGTTATCACAAAACGACAGTACATACATAAAAGTTACTGCGAGATACCAATTTAATGCGAGATGGCAGGTTACCACGTAATCAAGCGATGGCGAGAAGACAAGTAACCGCACGAAAGCAAGTTACTGTGAGATGCCAAGTTACTAAGAATGTACGAAACGACAAAAGTCTAAAAGTTACTGCGAGACTGCAACATACTGTGAGACAGCAGGTTATGACGTATGGAATTTTACTGCAAGACAGAAAGATACCATGATTAAGCAAGTTACTAAGAATGTATGTTAACGCGAGACGGCAAGTTACCGCGGGCCTGCAAACTACCAAGTAGGCGAGTTACCGCGGGCCTGCAAACTACCACTTAGGCGGGTTACTGCGAGCCTGCAAACTACCACTTAAGCGGGTTACTGCGAGCCTGCAAACTACCACTTAGGCGAGTTATTGCAAGACTGCAAACTACCAAGTAGGCAAGTTACTGCGAGCCTGCAAACTACCAAGTAGGCGAGTTACCGCGAGACTGCAAACTACCACTTAGGCGGGTTACTGCGAGCCTGCAAACTACCACTTAAGCGGGTTACTGCGAGCCTGCAAACTACCACTTAGGCGAGTTATTGCAAGACTGCAAACTACCAAGTAGGCAAGTTACTGCGAGCCTGCAAACTACCAAGTAGGCGAGTTACCGCGAGACTGCAAACTACCAAGTAGGCAAGTTACTGCGAGCCTGCAAACTACCAAGTAGGCGAGTTACCGCGATAAGGCAAGTTACTGAGTAAGTTACCGCTGGCCAGCAAATTTAATGGACTGAATTACTTTAAGTCACACTAACATCATAAGTTCATCACTCTAATCACTTACATTTACAATTGTCTTATGCATATGACTGAGCAGTTAAGGCCTAAAGGCTTTGGCTCAAGGACCCAGGCTCAAGGGCCCAGCAGTGGTAGTTTAGTAGTAGTGCAACTTTAACTCATGACCTTCTGATCAAATGTCTAACATCTTAATACCCCTTCTCCTAGTATGCAAGTTATTGTTGAAATGTAAATTAGTGCAAGTCTGCAGGGTTTTTTATTCCAATTTGTAATTTTTAATAACTCTAGTCAAAAGTTTCAGCCTGTCTGCAGATGCGGTAAAATTAATTGAATCCCTAAATAAGAGTTATAGTAAATAATAGTTGAAAACTATTGGTTTGGATTGCTAATGTGGGAAAAAATTATAATAAAAAAAAAAAAAAAAAAAAAAATATATATATATATATATATATATATATATATATATATATATATATATATATATATATATATATATATATATATATAAAATTCATTATAATATTCTACCATATTATATGATTCCTATTTCAAAATGAAGCCATTACTTTTATCTTAAAGACATGTGAAAGTTCTGCTATTTCTCATTTAGCTTGTGTGTGACATGTTGAAGGTTTTTAGTTACCTCTCTGAACAACGCTCCATAGAATGTGACTGTGAAAAAGCAGTCCACTGTCCTCATTGAAATATCCAGATCCATCAGCAGCCGCTTCTGCTCCTGGCTGTTCACCGTCGCCCGGATTCTCTGGAAACACGTGTACAGTACAAAAAAGTTCAAACAGGTACATAGTCTGATTAAACAGACAAAAAAACATTATGAATAAATGATGAATAATAATAGAGCTGCACAATGAACCGTATTTTATGGCTAAACCCTGAAAATAAAATGCAATCATTTATTATCTAAACTCAACAAGCAGTCGAGTTGTATAATTGTGATTAATATTGATGAATAAAAAATAATACATTTTGAAATATCCGGCATTTAAAATGCTTGAAAAAACATGCATTTTATATATATATAATTTAAGTGTAACAATTAACCCACGATTATATATTCAACATTTAAAATAATAAGTGTGTATAATATACACATACATTTGCACATACTTTTCAATTCGATTTTTTTTTTTAATGCATAAATTTATCACATTTGAATTGCTTATAACCTCAGAAACTGCTCATTATTGCATCTCTAACCTTTACTGCCATGATTATGCCACTAGGCACGTGCTTCATTTTATCCACCACTCCATATGCACCCCTGCCCAGCTCTCCGATCGGCTCCAGATCATCTGCCTTTACTTCGAAATTCTACACAAACACACACACACACACACACACACAAAGGATTAAAGCGGCACCAAGTGATTCACAGTGACTCAGTAAATCCAGGACAGAGGCAAAGAAAGAGGGGAAAAACCATAGACATCAACAGATGACCACAACGGAGAAAAGAATAGATAAAGGATATTCTGATTTAGAAAATTATTAACAAAAGTAGAAAAAGAAAACTTGTGGGTGGTGAAAGAACCTGTTCCTGCCTGCTGCTACTTGCTCTGACTGGTTATTGCCAGAAAGAGCTTTGAACCTGAAGGCCACAAAACACAGCCTTCAGTAATTTGAGACCCTTTCAGTCTCCCCTCATAAAAATCCAACCTGTCTTTATCAGACGACAACCATTAAAGCGACCGGTTTAAATGGTCATGACCAAAAAAAAAAGCCACCACCTTTCCAATGGAAAATTCCACTTACTTGACTGGTTTAAAATAAATATTTTTACAGCTCAGGAGGCAGTAAAGCACATTCCTGTCTGCCTGCAATCAGACGGATTCAATTGAGCTATAAAGTGCGCTTGGCTGTCCTTCAGGGCTCGGGGGGGGGGAATTAATTGAGTCGAGAGTTTATAAGAGCTTCATCAGAACCTTACATCACCACACACACACACACACACACACACACACACACACACGACATGAAATATGCGTATCCTGCGCTTGTACACCGTCACGGGATATGAACTCGAGTTTACGGGATGGGACGCGTTCGAAAAAACACGGGTTTATCTACAAACAAATAAACATTCTTGTCAAATTCTTGTAAAGATAACGAAACGAAATTCAGTCTAGTCACGGGACGTCGACACGAGATAATACGATACTGAAAATATTAACTTAAAACATGCACTAGAACATTTAAAAAAAAGATTAAAAGGCAAATAAAATAATGTCTTACTGAAAGCAGGATTTTTCGGTTCTTATATAAACCACATTTATATTCATTATAGTCCTTTAATTTCGAGGTCAAATTTCCAAAACTGATTTAGAAAATATATAAATATGAGGTTGATTTATAAACTCCCCACTGCATCATCATTATATTTATCACTATGGTCACATGGAGCTTTGACCTGTTGCCTATTTGCAAATATTTGTTCATAGAAGCTGAAAAATGTGTGTGTTGTTCGTTTCACTGCGTAATAATATTCATTGGTCAGTTATATGTTCCTACATATTATTTCCAATGCCATGACTAAGCTTAGATATTTTTTCCCTACATCAGAGCAGAATATACGTAGTTACATCTGTCGTATCTGATATCTAGATTTTCATACGTCATTCCTTTTTTATATATAATATTATTTGTAAATTATCCTGATTTTAGTCTGTATTTTTTCTCTTTCAGGCTACAATATTAAAGACATCTTTCACTTTTATTATTGTCCTATTTATTACATCATTCAATAATTGATTTCATCTTTCAATCATTTTAACTTTTATTTGATATATATTTTAATTTTTAGGGAATATTATATTGAGGGTTGTCAGCTACATTTGTATTCAGTATTCAATAAATAATTAATTTACAAAATGACAAAAGAATAAAGAAATGGCAACAACAACAACAAACATGACGAGGAACAGATCTGGGGTTTTATTTTAATAAAGGGGAAAGATGAATAGTGGGATGGATAGAAGGGAGGGGATGAAGGAGTCCTACCTTCTCTCCGATGGTAACGCAGGCTTTCGAGTCCAGGTCTCTCGGGGGTCTGGAGAGTCATGAAGAAATCAAATTGAATCATATTTAAGGAGGAAGGTCATCCTTAATCACATCCTAGAGCTTGTTTCTGAAAACAAGCAACTTCAGTGTGCATCAATAACCGTACACTGTATACGGTTCAATAGACTTAAAAGAAGGTGTGTTTGGGTGGGACAGGTCAAATTTAAGGACAAGATCGGACAGGAAAAAAAAAAATAGAGAAGTGCTTACGTAGGAGCGGGAGGTTGCTGATCAAACGCCTCCCTAGGGAGCCTGGGTACAGGCGGCTTCTTCTTACCTGGAGACAGAAAAGAATAAAAAAAATTTATGGAGGGAAAAAAAAAGGATTAAAATAGTACCGATTAAAAAACTGAACTGACTGAACATGCACAAAAAAAAATGCTCTCCGGACGCTTTCCAGAAATGCCCTGCTGTGTCCGTCAGCTCAGGAATGGCAAGAGCACTTACAGTTGGACGGCGCCCGTGACTCCAGATCCTGGCTGAGCGAAAGCGAGGGAGGGAGGGAGAGCGCGATCGCATGCGAAAGCACCAAGTCAGCGCGAGTGTTGTACAAAAGCAGGGTGGGGAGACGAGTTAACTGTGATGGATGCATTCTCTCAATTAAAGCAGTACACCCTGGCTCGATCAGGCCGCTGCAGCCAAAGGCAGGGTTTATAGGGTGATTGACAGATGGGCCAGGCCAATAGAAATCCAGAAAGGCAGATCTGCACAGGACACGTCGCATTGCTTTTTTCTCCAAACCCGTCCTTTTCACTTTACTAAACAGGGGTTATAGATTTTGATTCTGTTCAGTGAATGATTCAATAAATCCCATGCACTTAAAAATTAGAATCATTACTGAAATGTGCACAGCATTGTTTCACTGGAACTGACAGCACAGAAGCCACACCTCCTTCCTTTACAGAAACTGAAAGCACTGAAGCAGTGCTTGCTTCGCTGGAATCAAATGCACATTGACAACAGCTTTACTGGAACCAACAGCAGGGTACTTCACTGAAAACTAGCAGAACAGAGGCCACACCTACTTCACTGAAAACTAGCAGAACAGAGGCCATGCCTACTTTACTGAAAACTAGCAGAACAGAGGCCACGCCTACTTCACTGAAAACTAGCCAAACAAAAAACACGCCTACTTTACTGAAAACTGCCAGCACAGAGGCCACCCCTACTTCACTGAAAACTGCCAGCACAGAGGCCACCCCTACTTCACTGAAAACTGCCAGCACAGAGGCCACACCTACTTCACTGAAAACTGCCAGCACAGAGGCCACCCCTACTTCACTGAAAACTGCCAGCACAGAGGCCACCCCTACTTCACTGAAAACTGCCAGCACAGAGGCCACACCTACTTCACTGAAAACTGCCAGCACAGAGGCCACACCTACTTCACTGAAAACTGCCAGCACAGACGCCACGCCTCCTTCACTGGATCCAATAGCATTGAGGCCATGCCTCCTTCAATAAAAATGACAGCACATAGGCCACACCCCCTGCACTGAAAAAGAAAGCACAGAGGCCACACCTCCCGCATTTGAACTGATAGCAGGCCACACCTTCTTCCCTGAAATTTGATATCAAAATTCAGGTCGGCGCAGCTACAGGTTTTATTGATTTCTTAATAAAGGGTTTTTAATTAAACAATAGACAAAATCAACACAAGCCAATGTGATCTAATTTGATCGTTGTTGTTTTTTCTCTCTTTTCTTTTCATTCCACTTCCTCATCTCTCCATCAAGAGATGAAAAAAAACCTTCAATGAACAAACGTGGGCTGATATAGTAGCAACCTCTCTCAGCATTACTCATCAGATTTGCATGTTTCACTAGGCATCACTGTTCCTACTGTCGGTTTTTATCTGAATACAACTGCAACAAAATATTTGCGTAATGCACTCGTTTCATCGACGTGAACAAAGAGTCCAGAGTACAAATATTAATCATCTCAGAAAGCTCAGACATTCCTCTTTATTGCAGTATAGAGGAAGGTGAAGAGGAAAAGTGTAGCTCAGTGGTGTAGCTTAGTTTCGCCAAGCTTCCATTCTTGGGCCTTTGAGCGAGGTCCTTCACACTCTCTGCCCCTGGGCTGCTGTATCGTGGGCGGACACTCCACTCTGACCCTTGCTTTCTAACATCGCTGGGACGAGCAAAGGCAGAATTTCAAAAAAATTTATCTTTTCTTTCTTTAAAGCTAAAAATGTTTAGGGGCCAAATGAACAGTCCATTTCCTATTGAACTCTGGTTTCAGAGATATGACAAAAATGCTACTTGAGCACATTAAAACATTCTATGGAGAACATTTCGAAAGCCATTTCGTGTGATGGTTTATGGAGTTGAACTATTAAATAAATACTTTTCAAACGCATTTTAATCTAATCCTTCTCCAAAGATCCTCAGCACATTTCGTTCGCCTATACAAATGAAAATGTATTTATTCAGATTTATAGAAAACAATTTTTTATCCAAGAGTAGTTTTCTAATTCAGTCCAATTAAAATCACACAACAATTTAATGCAAACCTGCACCAGTTTGACAAAAAGAGGAAAACGGCATACCTGGGGCCAAGGAAGTGAAACAGAGCAAAAAAAATAACGCTGGTTATTTCAGAAGTTGTGAAATTTACGTGGCTGAAAACGAGGTGTTTAATCTGAGCTGCGGTGTCACACTGAAAGGGCGTTACTGCTCCCAAAAGCAAAGTTAATTATTTTCCAATCACGGCATCTCTGCAACAACATTTTATTCCTTTTATACCTCAGCGATTTGTAGATTATTTTCTCATCATGGTGTGCAAAGCAAGGTTGTCACCATCTACTATAGCAGCAATACAGCTGTTTATTCAGCCTCTCTTTTTTTCCCTTGATTGAGACAGACAGACAGACAGACAGACAGACAGACAGACAGACAGACAGAAAGAGAGGCAGGCAGACAGAGAGGCAGGCAGACAGAGAGGCAGGCAGACAGAGAGGCAGGCAGACAGAGAGGCAGACAGAGAGACAGACAGAGAGACAGACTTCTTGCTTTCAACAAAGACCAACTCTTTTCTTTGGCAGAGAATATCAAAACACCGACACAAAGGTTGGGCGATATAAACTTAAAACTAAATATATTCATGGCGTTTTCTTTTCTTATTTGTTTATTCGCAGTTCCAATACGGGGAAAAAAATTCCCATGATCACATGATCTTGTTGGTACGATCCCCTCAGCATACAGGTTAGCGAGTCCCATTTCACCTTTAGTCCCTATTCATTGTTATAATAACCTCCACTCTTCTGGGAAGATGTTCCACTAGATTTTGGGATGTGCTTGTGGAAATTTGCGGTTGAGGTCAGAGCTCTATAGCAGGAGATCTTCCGCTCGTCTCGCGGATGCATTAGTATCTTAACTGCTGTTTAAATAAATGAATCAATACTTTGACCAATCTCTTTCTCCTTGAGCAGTACGAGTAAACACGTTCAAAAAATCTCATCTATATTTTAAATATCTATAGAACAAATGGAAATATACCTAGGGTTCACCTTAAACGTAAGCACGTGACTAGACTATGAAACTCTATTAAGCCCTAAATTTCCATTTCAAGTCAAGAAGCTTGTCATTTCAACCACAACAATTCTCCAGAACCCTGGTGCTACATAAAACAGAGCTACATACAGAACGCATAGCTGAGGACTTAAGTGAGCTGTCCTCGCCACAAAGTGCATTGTGTGCAACCGAGTGCAAACAAAAGACAGTGCGTGCAGACAACACAAGACAGTGTAAGACGTACACAAAACACAAAAATGTGCCACCAGTAACCCTACTGTACGTGTTCTGTGGTACAATGCTCGAAAAGAGAACTTTAACGGCTTGCATTACATTTAAGCCGTTTGGCAGACAGCTTGACCAAAAGTGACTTACAAAATATATACCATAAGAGGAAATCTAGCAACAGTCTATACAGTAAATATGAACAAGTCACACAGCCTGAGATACACAAATCTACACTAGAACCCCTAATCCACATATCAAAGCTCTGTCAAATGATAAATCTCCAATAGATCTCTTTTTTTATTTCTAGCCAACAGATTCGACTTTACTATTGCACCGAGTGCTGAGTAGAGTGGAACATGATCTGTAACAACAAACAGACGTTCGGCTGACAACACCAAAACACTTCCTGTTCAACTTGTCTTCTGGAGGTTCTCCTTATAATATTAGCTGCATTCAGGGAAAATTCTCTCAACAAGATCGGTTTCTTTGGGCTTATGTCCAAAACAAGGACTGTGAAGACTTTGTCTAATGTTGAACTCGATTATTCAACGAAATCCTTATTTTAATAGCACAGGGCTGCTGAAATTCTTGAATCCGATTGGGTCAGAGGGCATCGATTACATTTCTATAACTCGACAGCAACGATGAATCGGCTAAAAGACAATTCAATCTTGCATCTCCACAGTATGTTAAGAACTAATTTACTAATAACTATTAGCTAAACTAATGTAGCTCACAAGAATATATGTACATATAAAACAAATATAATCGGGTGTCTCAAACCTTTTGATCATATAGCGTTACTGATAAACTGATTTTTTAAACGTGCAAGTTAACACAAAAAAGTGTAACATCTTTCTACTTCTTTCCCATTAGGGGGCGCCGCAGCGGATCATCCGTCTCCATACCCCCGTCCTCTACATCTGCCTCTTTCAAACCAACTACCTACATGTATTCCATAAACCTCCTCCTTGGTCTTCCTCTTTTCCTCCTTCCTGGTGTCTCCATCCTCAGCATTCTTCTACTGATATACCCAATGTCCCTCCTCTGCACATGTCCAAACCATCTCAATCTCACCTCCCTCACCTTGTCTCCAAAACAGCCTACATGCACTGTCCCTTTAATAAACTCATTTCTAAAAAGTGTAACATCTTTGATGGTGGATTTTCACACAGAAAAGTTATTTGGGGTATATTTATGGAGCACGGAAGGAGTCTCCAGTGTCAGCATTTTGCAACACCACAACTACAGTACAATATTCAAGACTTTCAAGACTTATTCAAAATGCTGTTTTGTGCCATGGTCAGCGTAGGAAAAACAAAACATTTTGAAACCTCGGATAAGTAATTGACATTTGATTGCCAAGTCATCCAACACATTCAAAAATAGGGGTTGTTAATTCATCCGTTAGGTGCCGATTCCTTTTGTCCTTCTCTACACGATGTTCAATGAAGCACCAGGGTTCTGAAGGAACGTTGTTTTATTTCACTGTGTACTGCGTCAGCTTTATATGGTAGAAATAACAAAAGCTTCTTGACTTTAGCCATTTACAATACCAAACACGTCAATCTTGTTTTTCTGTTGTACTGTATGTAAACACGCGCACAAGATGCCTGCTGGAAAGGAGCGCTGTAAAAACTACTTCGACTTAAATCAAAACATGTCAAAGCAGGCGTCATCTTACCCTGGATGAAAAAGATAGAAGAACGCACAGCAAATATTTTTATTTAAAAGTAGCACGAGTATTAACATATATTGACTTCTAATATATTAATAAAAATTAAACGCACTTAAGCTTCATTTGCATTTCTGAAATGGAGGTCGAGCTATACTAAGTAGTCAAGCTACAGTATATTGCAAAAAAAACAAATGATCATACAAAAACAATGCAAACTCTGGAAAAGCACACCATCGTTTAACTTACGTTAAACTTGTATACATGTTTGCTGAAGCCAAACCAAATATTTTATGGTGGAACTGTAAAAATTTCAGAACACAGCTCATTTGCATACAGTAACACCCACACAACTCCATATAAGGAAATGGGCACCTGAGGCTGTGAGTATGCAATGAACAATCAGAGTAAAGGCTGAAGAGGAAGCTCTTTTGACTCGATTCTATGGCAGTTAAATATTGCAACAATAATCATCATAAGCACCAATTCTTTACAACATTTTCCTTTTCGGCATTCCGTTAAAGCCTGTAGCTCTTGACAAGAGTCTCCATCTATTTATACAGCTTCTTTTGTCTAAATGATTTATTTTTCTTCATTTATGGATTTGTGTTGGCTCGCTCACTTTTTTATTGGATTTTTTATTTTATATTCATATATTCAAATAATGGCAACGATTTAAAATGGCTCACGTTCTTAATCTATGACCCAGTCATAAAGTTCGAAAAGCATGAAAGAGACTCATGAAAGTCGATCTGAGAAAGGGTGTCTGTTGAATGCTGTAAAAAGGGCAGTAAAATAGGTATTAGATTGTGTCAAAAAGCCAAGAAATCTATGCTAAATATGAGTCAAGGTTCACATTAGATTTCTTAGGCATGAATGTACACAAACTTTCAGCATTTTCACTATAATAATCATCTTTGACCAGTTTGTTGTTGCTCCATTAGGCCCCTGCTGATGCCAGAAATGTGCAACAGCACATGCTGGAAAAAGAGAGAGATCATATCTCTCTTCGACTGGACATTAAGGAAGCGTAGGCATGGGGCGGCATGCAGAGTGTGTATGTGTGTGTGTGTGTATTTGCCCATCCAGAGCAATGTGTTCCTGCGTTCCTGCCCTTTCGATCCCACCTCCACCCCTCGCCCTCTCTCATGGCTGTTCTCATTTTCAGTGCAGCTTTGTTGCCCAAAAGTCAGGAAGGTCTCCTCCCACCTACATTTACACATACAACAATAATAAAAGAAAACTGACACTGAACTACTCCCACAACCACCACCATACACAAACACGGCCCGAGATACACACACGGTGCTCAGGTGCACGCTACGGTCCTGCCAGAATTACATTTCAATGGAAATTTCTGAAACGCATTTGTATTGTAATATGTACATGTGTATGTACACTGACTGGGTGCTTCGTTCCTTAAAATTTTTTTTATGAATGCACATTAACGCATCACAGATTTCTCACAGGAATCATTCAGCAAAACATCTTTTACTTGCTTTACAATACACTGTAGGCTCACCACTTAAAGTGCAACACTGTCTACAGATTATCCCCCTTACAAAACCATAGATCCGACAATGACACTGAGGTTAGCATGTAAGTTAGTACAGAACAAGACATTTAGCATTTGGCAGACGCTCTTCTACAGAGTGACTTACAATTAGCTAATTTATACAACTGAGCAGTTGAAGGTTAAATGCTTTGCTCAAGGTCCCAGTAGTGGCATTTGAACTGGAATTTGAACTCACGACCTTCTGCTTAGAAGTAACAACATTAACAGTAACCACTTAGCTACCACCTCGCCAATAGGTCAAACACCATCCACCAGCATTGCCTTTGAGATAACCTTGTAGATCACGATGGATGGATTTCTGCCTCTGGGTCTGTACTAACTCACAAAACTGCATATCAGTATTTATTCGCCAGCCATACAGCTAAAATTTATTCCAACAAGTGTTATAAAAGACTTATTCTGACAAGGGGCAGAATAATTCTGCAGACTATCCTCAGTTGCAAAACCAAGAAAATAGCAGTCTTTGAACCCCTCTCCTAGTACGACCTAGAACCACCTTCAAGGACCCATAACCAAAGAAAAGCACCATGATTGTTTCACATCAGTCATCGTTTATCTAAAACAGCCAACAATCTTACAATGTTTACCTGACATACCATTAAATATTCAATATTCAAAAAAGATTCAGCCACAAAATCAGGCCCAATATGTGCCTTTTGCACATTCTTTGAGGCTATATTAATTATAACATCATACAGTAATAAGACGAGAATAAAGAAACCATTTTGTGTAAAAAGGTATATTGTGCCTTGGATCCTTCTTTCAAACCTTTTTGTCCTTTTAAACAATCTGGAAAAATAAATAAATAAGACGCATGTCTGATTGAAAAAACACAATCTGTCCAATTAATCTGTGTTTTAAATACACAGACATACACGGCAATGAATACATTTCATACTCGTACAAAGTATTAGTTTGAAACATATTATGCATCACAATCAAGAACCGACGTCCAAATCTCCAGAGAACATTGGCACGTCACATTGACACTATTGAGATGCTGTGGCGTGACCTTAAAAAGGCGGTTCATGTTCAAAAACCCTCCAATGTGACTGAATTACAATTCTGCATAGATGAATGGACCACAATTCCTCCACAGCGCAGTAACAGACTCATTGCAAGGAATCGCAAATGCTTGATTGCAGTTGACCCAACTAGAGGTTTTGATTAAGGGGGCAAACACTTTCACACAGGGCCATGTAGGTTTGGATTGCACATTGTGTTCACTTGTGTTATCTTTTACTAATATTTAAATTAGTTTGATTATCTGAAACATTAAAGTGTGACAAACATGCAAAAAAAATAAGAAATCAGGAAGGGGGCAAACACTTTCACACCAACGATACGACTCATTAAAATACACGTAGTAGCTACAGATGTGATTTAGCCCTATTGTGCTGCAGCGCATTCCGATTTCAATATGGTACAGATAGTTTGCTTTTATTTCTTTGGTTCGGACAGACAGCAGTCTCGAGTTCTTTTCCTGTTGTGTCTCCAGGAAGTTACAGCTCTACCTCTGCCATGTTAATCTGTAATCTATATGACTTATGGCACGCCTCGGTTTCCTTAGTGTGGTGATGCGTAAACGCATTTACACATTTTGGGTCACTTTCTAAATAATAAAAAAAATACAGCGCATCTACTAAGAATTATATATAAACGAACGATTTTTTTTACCGATGCAAACGTGTTAAAAAACGATGCGTCGCGATACAAATGCCGACTTTTATCCGATGCGCACTTCAAAATCGATGCATCGCAACGATAACTTTTATGCGGCTGTACGGTGAATCTTACAGTCCCTAAATTCCAGTCAAACTACAGGCGAATTGAACATCTGCAATCCTGACAATGTTATGGTCTGATGCCTAATAAGCGACTGCAAACTGTTATCATGGAAGAGCATAACGAGAGAAAATGTAGAGTATGAGCATGTATGTATATCAGCAAGCTACAAGCATTCTGCTGCACGTAGGGAGCTGAGAAACGGTTACGTAAGCATTAGCGAGACCGGTCCAGAACCTCCAAATATAACAGGCGGTGTCGAGCCGTGTCAAGCGCTCCTCAGCTGTCGCTGCGTTCTGGCTACGCCGCCGTTTTACCGAGTTCTCCTCGTTTCAGCCGGCCGGAGAGATGGAGAGATGAGCTGGAGACGCCGGGACAGGCAGTGGCACGCTCGACAGAGTAGAGGACAGCTTTCATCTGAGCACAGCCAGCCATGCAAATTACCATTTCACCCACACGTACATTCACAAACACAAATCAGAAGAACGCTCTCAAACACACACACACACACGCACACAAAAAGTCTCACAGACACTCTGTGATCTGCAGAAACTCTAAACAGCCCCATCTAAACATGGGAAAGAACCCAACCTGGTTGCACAGATGCTACTTAAAGTGATGAAAAGAGGCTCACAGCTCCATCCTGAACTCATTTATGCAACATCTTTGGGAGCCAAGATTTTAAAAAATGAACCCTTCTGGGAAGACTTAAGAAAAGCAGATCACAAAGCATCGTGCAGAAGATCTACTCGACTCATTTCTCAGATACATCATTTATTAAGAATTGTCTTTTATTCAATCAAGAATGCACGGATTGGATTCGGAGTAATTGTGACTAGTATTGCCGAATTGAAGAAATTTAAGACTGGAAACTTTCCATGGGAATTAACAGTAATATATGGGAATTAAAGGGAATAAACTGGGAATTCACAAAATAGCAGGTTAGCCTATAATAGGGAAATGTAATGTAGTAGTAGCACTGTGCATTTCTAAATAAACATTTCTTGAATCCTGCACACAAAATGTAAAAAAAAAAATCCATTTGATGAGTATTCCAGTAAATTACTAAGAGGTTTACACACATTTATGCTTGAAACTTCCTTGTGCTGTGTGTAAAGCTATTATGCAATACAAAATTATGCTAATAATTAAATAAAAGACAAATCTGTGTTAGTTTGCACGCAGATCAGCTTATGACCAAGTTGTTTAGATTGATGTTTGTATATGATAATTTATATATAAATTTCCACACATTTCTAATTGAAATTCCCATAAACTCCTGGTACATTTCCTAGAATATTTCCAATATTTCCTAAAGCTCCTATGGAAAGTTTCCCGACATTCTGTGGAGATTTTCTGCCCCTTTGCAACCCTTTGTGACCTACAATGCCGAATGGAGATATTCTTGACGTATTACGTCGACCGACGTGATGCTTTCGCACATGAACACGAGACTGGACTTCCTCAATTCCTCAAGTATTTCTCCGTCACCCTGACCACTTTGCATCATTTCCTAAAGAAATCCAGCTGGCAGCTGATATGGTTAGAAGCATTAGATTAGTTTGCCTTCCTGCTTCTTCTTCTCAGCTGGTCTTCAGAACTCTCCATAGCCGGAGAAATAGTGAAATGAAGTCATCCTTTCTGTGGTTCAAGAAGCCACACCTTGCATTCAAGCACAGATAAATGGCATTGACATCAAGCAGCCTTCACATAGCATTTCACCTACATCGTGCCAAAGCAGGTCATGGTGAACTTAATAAGAGTCAGCCTGGACCAGCCCACAAGAGAAACACCTACTAGTCAAAACTGGTGACAGAGCTATTGTTTGGTGAAGTAAAACATTGTTCCCATGGAGGAAGAGCTACAAAACATAGCCTGGCCTGTGCACAAACGACAACTACAAAGCCAAGAAAAGACATATGATCGATGGATTATATAACCGCGCACTATCGGCCAGAAACAATGGCGAGCGGTGTATTGTTCGAGCAGCACGGAAAGGGAACGAGACTGGCACTTCCTCGAGGACTTCCGAGAAAGGGATTCTCACCAGCTGAAGTGCTCACAATTTTATCTTCTCTAGGAAGTGCAGGTAGACATCAAAACACTTCAACAAGCATGCAGGTTAAGCTGAGGTTATCTTGGTATCATTTCTAAGGATCTTATTGAATGAAAAGGTGATCCATTAACACTTAATGGCTCAAAGTGGCTGAAAAGTGAATTTCATTGGAACCGTTGATAAAAGGTGGAAAAAATTAATGTATGCATTTCTCCATTACAAGCCTTCGATGATGCCAAACCAGTTTAATGGCTATTTCTATTGTAACACCTACAGTGACTCACAGCATCGAATCCACCAGAAACTATTAATTTTCAATGACTGGCAACTTCCACTTATATGAATGTGACTAGATGGAGGTGTTTTGGGATGTGACACAGTTGAGAAGTTGATGGAAATATGGAGCACATTTTATCTTCTATCTATCTATCTATATAAATAAAGATGATACAAACTAGAACCAGAAGGTTCAGGGTCGGCTTTTAACCATCTACCATTAAGCTACTGAACTCCACACTACACCGCTAGGCATTGATGCTTTTCTAATTTGACTGCAATAATGTATATAATCCTGTATATAATATTATACATATAATATATTCAAACATTCTCTTCACCTTTCTTTATATAATCCAATTTAAATATCCTACATTTTCCTCATAACTATACACACGTATATATACACACATTTGCCCAGAACCTTTATATTTGTTGTACTTACTCGACAACTCGTGCACATTTTTATTTCATATTTATTTGCTGTACATTTATCCACTTATTACATAATGAAAATATATTTGCATATAAATCTGCAATGTGCACCTCTTTTTTAGATGCTAAACTACATTTTATTGCGGTGTACATTTACTATGCAATGACAAAGATCTATCTGTCTTTCTGTCTATGCCAATGTCTCCTGATTTATGGAATGCTGGTTGCCTACATAGTATAGTGTCCGGTGACAAGAAGCGATTTTGGCTAAACTGGTAGTTTAGCTTGGTAGCTAGCTTTGCCGATGAAAATTATGCAGTTTCGCTCCATTTTACACTTCATAAATGATCTTTATTCTATTGATCGAAAAAGTTAGCTGGCTGTTGCTTCTGGCGTGAATGTTAAACTAATATGGTGGGGTCCTTTGGGTTTATTACGTTCAAACAAAAGCCAATGAGGACAAAACCAGCAGTGATTTAACAGTGTAAGAATATGACACATTGGCTTTTTCCTTAATATCAAATAGCAGCCATGTTGAGTGTTAAGCGCTGTCCCATTCATGTGTCAACCAATGAACTTGCTACTCCATAGAGGTTTTGGATATACGACAAATGTGCACTCAAACCAAAGCAGACGGTGCCAAGAAACAGTAGTTTGGCTCGTCTTATGAAAGCCAAGCTCCAACTGTACATAGCATTTACATCCAAATGACCTCTAATTAAGCTCAGGAAGTCTCTGAGAAGTCTGGAGGAAAGAGGATAATAAAATAACCAGTAGCTCTAAAAACGCAGCAAGTTGTGAATATGTTCCTGCTGTTGTTTTGCGTGCGTCTAAATGGCCGATTGCTGGTTTAAATTTGTGCGGTTTGGGAGCCTCTGACTGGCAACTAGCGTGGCCTCGACATGCCTGGAGTTTCTGGGCAAGGACCAGGCGGCTTGTTGTCAACCTTCACGATCCCGCTAACACACACTGCCTGGAATTCCAACAATCCCAAGAGTTTGGCTGTGGAATTTCAACGGCCCGGAGGAGGAAGGATGAATCACAGAGCAAGAGGAAGAGAGAGAGACAGAGAGAAAGAATGGACAAACAAGCAATGGAAACCATTCAGCAGGCGACTACTCGAGTCCGACAGGAAGAGCAAGAGAGAGAGAGAACGAGGGAGATGAAAATAACCTCTCTTAAGCTGCCGGCTGTTTGCCCCCCCTTACCGCTCTGGCAATCTGTAAGACAGTGCACACTTCCAAAGATGGCAGATAGTGTAGCGAAGATCTGCTGGGGACACTAGTTTGAGAAGAGAGTCATCAGTGGCTCCTGCCTGCCTGCTTCCTCTACAGGTCGTCGTGCAGAACTCTCATGTTCAGACCAAGATCTCTACCTTTATCCTGTGTAAACTCTTCCCACAAAACCCCCGTTTCAGAAGAGTCGGGTTTGAGAATTACACATGCAAAAACCGATCTCTGGATGAAAACCAACTGCATGCACCAGCCAAAGATTCCCGGCTTGTCCTCTGTGACAGAAGATTTAACAGGGTTGTGCGAGTGGAAAAAAGGGGCTCACTAGAGATCAGATGTCAAATTCTTGTCCGCACTTCTCTTTCAGGCCTCCGCCATCATGATAAGTGGCCAGTCTGGTGCGCGATTTTCTTACGCGGTACTTACCGTGCGCGACGTAACGAAAGCTCGACAGGTGTGTTAATGGGGTGCACTCGCGAAACTGTCGCTCGCTGCCTATTAGACGCTCAAATCATTAGACGCTCCGACTTGAAGCATGTCGAACGGTGCCATCTTGCAACTCTACAACCGGCCGCTGCGTCGCAGGTCGCTGCGGCGTCTTCGGGTTTTCTCCACAAGGAAGCAAAACGAATCGGTGCACGTGAAAATAATGACGCGAGGCTATTTATTGCATCTAGCAGAGCCGAAGTGAAGGTCAAACATCACAACGCAACTGTTGTGGCTCTTCATGAGAAAGATCGCAGGGCCTACAATAACCTTCCCTTTTTTTTTTTTTTTTCCTTTACCACATTAGCAGTGCAGATTAAAGATAGACCCTTGCGGCTTTGTAACAGCCGGTGCGATTGGATGCAAGGAAGTAAGTGCTATCGTAAAGAGACACCAGACTTGAGAGGAGAAGCAGAAAAAAAAATCCTAAAGTCAATTATTCAGAAGTCTGCAAAGCAAAAGCAAAAAAAAATAAAAAAGACAGATCAATGTCAGAGGAGACCTTGTGCAACCGTGCATAGCTCACATCCTTCGCAGAGTGAGTAAGAGAGAGCGAGAAAAGGAAGAACAGCGAGGGAGATAAAGTATGCGCTTTGCCCCCTCTAGGCAGGGCCTCTCGGTCGGAGAGCCCGCATACCGAACAGGCTGACTACTCCCAAGAGATTTAACACCAGGGAGACACTATTTATGCTTGTCTTATTTTCAGCACAGCACCTCTTCGCGTGCGTGTGCACTGCGTGGTCCGTGACGTCGCTCGGGCCTGAAATCCAGATCGGCCATCAAATCGCTGAAAGCTTCGTGCGAAAGATTCCTGACACGGATTTGCAACTCGGGCGGGTTTTTTTTTTTTTCTTTCTCCCCCGTTCGAAGGCCGCGGTCAAAAACGCGCCCAGGCCCGACGTCACGTCTGTGCAAAGCAGGAAAACAATACGATTGTTCCTATTGCATAAAGCGCAGCGTGGCCACACGGCCGTCCTTTAATCGCCCTGTTTAGAAATAAATGGCAGATTTAAGAGATCTGCAGATAAAACGCACAGGAGCCATTTGCATGAGAAATGCAACAATTGTGCAGAGGAACTTTAGGGCCTTCGAGACACGGCGGGGACACTGTGGGGGGGTGGGGGGTTTGGTTTGGGAGGGTTTAAGCAAAGGCCAGGAAACCAGGAAGAAAAAAAAAATTTAAGATCTGCACATGCAAATAAATGAATCACAATGTCCTGAAAGTTATTTTGTGCTCTTGAAGTTGTCCTATGTATGTCAGCAAGCGGAGGGTGTTTTTTTTTTTTTTTTTTTTTCCCCTTTTCCCCTGAACACATCGATGTGCTCATTTGGAACCGGTTTCAGCACGTCTGCAACATTGTGTGTTCGTCTTTGATGATCGACATGCATTAAATGCAATGGAAAAAAATCGCCTTCGGAAATCTGCAAACTCAGCAATATCCTGAATACATTTTGTTCTGTTTTTTTGTTGGAAAAAAACAAAATGGGCAAAAAAAATAAAATAGATAAAAAAAAGCGTGCATAAAATGTTCGAATCTGCGCACCATTTTTGACACGACGAATCACGTTACGCCGGCATTTCATCTGTAATCATGCATCAATTTTATTTTTTATCTATGCACATAGAAACCTTTAAAACTTGATAAAATAATGTTAAAGGGGGAATTTCATTTTAGTGCAACCTCCTGCAAGTAGGAACACAAAACATGTCCAAATGCTTCATTTTGCACAGAAGAAACATCACCGAGGGCTTTCAGGAGAAGGATTTAAAACAATTTCATGCGAATGCATGAAACCCAAGCTGCAGAAAACTGTTGAACTTTCAGGGTCCAAATACAACCAGGACAAAAAAATATATATATAAAATGCAGACAATTTAAATTGTACCAAAGCGAAAGTGAATGAAATATCCGTCCGACTGACGATAACTGAAAATAGATTAAAATTTAAGCACAAGTCTTAGAAATAAATACAAAAAAAAATAATAAAAATGATGCTTTCAGGTTAATGTTTGAAAAGATCTGACCATCTAAAAAGATACTGAAACTGAAAATCCTGCATTTCCAGGTAACCAGCACAGTAACTTCATGCAGCATGGCGGGATTTTCCAAACAGGAAATTTTACTCAAAATACAAATCAGAAATTCGGTGTAAATGCAGCTTTCTCAGAAACGCTTGCACAAGAAAGGATTGAGTTGCATTGATGATAAGCTGAAAGGTAGACTAGAATCTGTTTGTGTTTTGGGAGTAAAGTAATCAAGATAAAATGGTTGTCCGTGGTGCAAGGGATTTTATTTAAAATAAACTAATAAATAAATGTAAAAAAAGGTGTGCAACCTTTAGGTGTGCGTCAGACCATCGTGCATGCAGGTTAACCACGTTAGCATTGAAAAAAAAAAACACGCCTTTAAATCAATCATAACCTATTTTTTTTTTTTTTAATGAGCCTCGTCTCATTTCACATTCGCAACCTTGCGATTTACAACCCCAGGGACAGGGACATGGGGGGGGGGGGGGGTGCATACAGAGTGACGATGACACAGCAACAGGAAAACAGAAGCTTCTAAGGAACACTGGGTTGAAGCATTACAGCCCTGCCTTTCCACAATCCATTTCCTGGACACTCCCAAACTGTTCCTGAGCAGGTAGACGTGCGAGCGTGTTGCGTGCGTGTTGCTGGGGCCACGAGTCAAACCAAATCTTTAAGCCCTGCTTGTGGAGCCAGGTGTGTCCCAGTTACGCAGTAACACAACCACTCCTCTTCCGACATGGAAAACATCATGGCAGGGCCTCGCATTCTTGCACAACGCCTTCTTCTGTGCGAACGCTCGTGCGACTTCTGCTACGGGGCTGCAATCTTTTGAGCTCCGTTGCTGCACGATCAGACGTCCGACGCACATCAGAGGCCATGTTTTATATCTGGACGAGTTGGAGAAGCCAAGGTTTTTTGGAGATTAGGAGGAGAATTGAGCATGCATTGAGGTGCACGAGCTTTTTTTTTTAAGGAGGAAAAAATATATATATACACAAGTAAATAAGCAAAAAGCTGAACACTGATTTTTCTCTTTTTTTGCATTTCTTCTTCAATATGTTCTCAGCAGCAACACTATATTTAGATTTCTATTTTCCTTTTTTGTGTGCAAGGTCTGCCCATGCAACAGCCTGCTACTGGGCCAAAGCTCAGGGCGTCCCAATCATTTTCCATTACGCACAGTCACAACAAAACTGGCAAGTCATAAAAACTCCAGCGACATTTTTTTTTTCCCCATGTATGCTCTTTACAATCCTCGATCTTGCCATGCAACTAGTCCATTTTACAGTTTAGATATTACCCCCTGCTCTTCCCCCTCCCTTTAAAAACACACGCACACCACCTCCTCCTCCTCCTCCTCCTCCTCCAGCACCCCCTCTCCCCCTCCACCGTGTCCCTATACGTCTTCTGCACGAAGAAATTCAACTTTATCTGCTCGCCATTCCATGCACTTTGCATGCAATCTTCCCCCCCCGACAACCCCCGTGCACGCTCTCGTGCAGGATGTGCACGCGGCCATTGCAAAAGGCGAAGGAAAATAAATAAATAAAAATAAATCGACCTATGGAAAATGTGCACGGATCTATACAGAGACCGAAGAAGCTCGCGCTGTCGAGATGCACGATCCATAACGTTGCGTTAGATTGCAATTCAATGCAAAGGGGGGAAAAAAATCGCCTCGTAAAAGAAAACCAACAATGCAGCTCGAGGAAGAATGCGCAAAACGCTAAGGTTACTCAAAGCCCACGAGCACGAGCGAGCCCAGGAGAGCGTTTTTTTTTTTTTTTTTTTGGTTTGGTCTTACCAGGAAACTCTGCAGACAACCCCCCCAAAAAGAAGAAAAAAAATAGAAATGCAAGCAAATCTTTAAAACAGGAAATGCAACTATTTTTTTTTTAAAGGAAAAAAAAAAACAAAAAAGCACTTCCAACTTTGACGTGCATCAGTGAAAAGAGGGGGAACGCGTGCACGGCGCAAAGCGTGCACAAGCGCGTGCAATCGAAAGATTGATCGTTTATTTGCAAAAAAAAATTGTTGCAATATTTTTTTGGGTTTTTTTTGCTGTTGTCGCGTGCACGGTTCGCTTTTTTAAAAGGCACTCACCTCCTCCTTTGGACACGGACATTTCCCCTTTGCTCCGGTGGGGGGGAGGGGAAGCACAAAAGACTTTGCGTTCGTTCTCGCTCCCTCCCTCCATCTATCTCTCTCTCTCTCTCTCTCGTGCGCTCTTTCTCTCTCTCTCTCTCCCTCCCTCCCTCTTCTCCCCCCCTCGCGCTCGCGCTACTTCTTCTTCTTCGGCAGGCTTGGAGGACCTCCTCCGCCGCCTCTTTCTCTCCCTCTCACACTCGTTTGTCCCCCCCCTCTCTTTCCCTTCTTCTTTTGCAAAACCAAAACGGTGCAGAAACAGAAGCCCTCGCGCGCGCGCTCTCTCTCTCTCTCGGGCCCCCGGAGTCCGGCTCGCGTGCGTCTGTGGCGCGTGCGCGCGGCTCCAGTGCACGAGCGGCGTTCAAAGGAAAACGATGTAAGCAAAAATGTAAAACAAACAATAATAATTGAAAACTAAAAAATTTAAAATAAAAAAAAAAACCCTGGACTCTCAGCTACATCGTGGACCTCTCAAGCTCCTAACTTGGATCAAGTCTGAACCCACCCCCCCCTTCCACTTTCACCTCCACCATCTCCTCCTCCAGCACCACGCTGAGAACGCGTTCTTCCGGTTTCAGAAAAAAAAAGTGGGCGTGACTTTACAGGCTTTCAGTTTTTCCGAGGAAACCACCGCAATGATTCACGGGAAGTGGAGTATTTTGTTCCCTCCCCTTCAACGCCCATGAACGCGCCTCTTCTGGGATAATCGCGCAAGGTGACATGGGAGTTGTAGTGCACGCGACGTGGCCAACCCCCCTCCCCCCTCTGTCTCTCTCTCTCAACACGCCCTCCCCCGCCCTCATTGGCTGAGTTCCAAAATGGCCGCTTTGTTTTTTTTCCCCTGTAGAGGGCACTTAGATATAAATAACAGGAATTTTTGTGCCAGTTGAATTTGTATAATATGAAAGTTTGCGTAAGTCTGCATCGACTGCGTGGCCAAAAGTATGTGGACAACTCACTGGTACACCCCAAACACTTCTGGTTTTATGGTTTCACTTCCCTGGAACGACACAGCCCAAATGCGTCCCAGAACACCGCAGAAATGAATGCTGTAAACCTGGGGTGGTGGTAGCTCAGTGGTTAAGACATGGGACTTTGGATCAGAAGGTTCAAATCCCAGCACCACCAAGATCCCAATGCTGGGCCCTTGAGCAGTTGTGAGTTGCAGACTTTGGATCGGAAAGGATACGAGTTTAAATCTCGTCACCACCAAGAAGCTATGGCCTGGCTCTTGAGCGGTTGAAAGTTGCAGACCAAGATGCCACTCCTAGGCTTCGGATCAGGAGGTTATGAGCTCAAATCCCAGCACCACAAAGATGCCAGTGCTGGACCCTTAAGCAAGGCTCTTAACCCTCTCAGTTGTAAATGTGATGAACCCATAGTGCAGACATGTCAAACTCAAGACCCTTGAGTTCCTTTTGGTTATCTGCTGGAAGGCTCTAGATGTTTGGAGAAAGTTAATTAAAACTTCTTTCTTGTCCCTCAACTTAGACCCAGTATTTAATTTTGTCCTCCTCTATGATTAAATTCGATGCCCATACCAAACTCGAGAGCCCTGACCTCGAATCCCCGAATCTAACATGAGCACGATGTATGAATGAGCACAAATCCCTACAAGCACACTTCAAAATCTAGTGGAAACCTTCTGAGAAGAACGAAGTCGAATAAATATGGATTGGAAAGAAGCACATTTAAATGGGATGGCTGGGTGTCCACATATTTTTGAAACACAGTGTGTTTTATTTATTGTGTACAAGTTAATAATAAAAAAAAAAAGAATCATTTGTCCACACGCAGTGACTTAACATCTTATGAGGATTGTATGTGCAAAAGTTTGTGCTAATTCAGAGGAGGTGGTAGCTCAGTATTTTAAGCTCTGGGTTACTGATCAGAAGGTTGGGGTTTCGAGCCCCAGTGTTCCAAGCTGCTACTCTTGGGCCCTAAAGCAAGTCTCGCTGTGCTATAAGGGTGCTGTATCATATCTGACCCCAGCTTCCTAACATCGGATCAAGAAAAATGTGCTGTATTGAACATTTGACAATTAAAAAAAGCCCCTCAACCAACTTAGATGTTCATCCCTTCAAATAAAAACAAAAAGAGCTCTGATCTTGAGTAATACTGTAAAATCATTTTATTTTTCCAGTACATTTACTCACAATGTTCCCTACATTATAGGGCTTTTTAGCGATTCTCCAGGACCAAGAGAAGATAAAGTCTGTTTAATGTGTCAGGTCAACCCAAATCCCAAAATTAGTTTCCCAGAATTCTCCAGGGCTGACAGATATGGCCTTACTCAGACTACACTTCCCATAACTCAGTAACTCTGAGTTACTGATACATTCACAAATACCGGTCTTCTGATTACACTCACCTGTCTTTAGTCTTACACACACACACGTGCACACACATACACACACACACACCCTTTAAAAACAGACTTTGGACACTGCCTCATTGTGAATTAATGCTTAGGTCTCATTTTGCATGCACCTGAGTGTACCAAGCCATTGTTTTTCTGTCTGTAATACCAATTGGCTGATTCTTGTGTGTGTGTGTGTGTGTGTGTGTGTGTGTGTGTGTGTGTGTGTGTGTGTGTGTGTGTGTGTGTGTGTGTGTGTATTTGTCTACTTTTATGCAGTTAAATTCTGCTTTTGCAATTGTCTCAGCCTACCATGAGTTACTACATAAAAAAAATAAATAAAAGGATTCTGCATGGCAGCTGTCAGCTCTCATCCAGGTAGACGCTCCACCTCCATGCAGTCGCTGCAGCCTGCAAAAAACGAGAACTCGGACTCCCAAAACAAACCCAGCCACAGTGCTAATGTCCCTGTTACCTTTGGCATTCAGCCCATTGGTGAGCTGAGCAAGTGAGCTTGGATAGCAGAAACATGAGCTCTGAGCTCTGCTTAGGCTGGGGATCCATGAGACTCAAAAAAATAAAATTAGTACTGCATTAGATTTGACGGCTATTTCTAGTCTGGATGCAATGCCATTTTTATGTCTTATGGATCCCATGTTTAAGTCCACGCTCCATGTTTAATGCTGTAGTGAATGCAGCTGGAAGCTCTGTCAGAGCTGTCTACCTGTCTGAGAGCTAAAAAAAAAAAAAAAGAAAAGAAAAGCTAACAACCTTTCACCTTCCACATCACTTAGCCCAATCATAAAATAGCACCTTATTTGTTAATCTTTTAAGTACCAAAGTAAACCAAATGTCCCCAGCAGGTGTCTCTGTTTTACATCTGTCACGTTAACACTTATATAATCACACATGGCACTTACACAAGGTGCTAATTAAATCACGAAGCAGAAGTTCAACTCTCAGTGGGTTTAGATGTTAATAGGAAGTAAACAAAAAAAGCAGAAGATTAAGGTTACAGATTATTACACTGAAAAAAAAGTATTACAGCATTATTTTAAATTTATAATTTTAAAATGGATTTAGCAGAAGTTTAAAAGTATTGCATGAGGAGCTTTCAACCTGTTCATATAAATATATATATATATACCATATACCACATCACCAGATATCAGGGATTTACCAAAAAGGTTCTCTCTCTCAAGAGAAGTCAAGAAGCTTTTATTGTCATTTCAACCATATATATAGCTGACGCAATACACAGTGAAATGAAACAACGTTCCTCCAGAACCCCGATGCTACATAAAACAACATAAAACAACAATCACAGAGACAGAAAAACACAGGGCCAAGAACTAGTAGAAAAATCCTTGCCACATAAAGTGCATGTGTGCAACTGGTGCAAACAGTGCAAAAAGACAACACAGGACAGTGCAAGACAATACACAAAACACAAAATAGCTCCGCCAGTAAACCTGTCGTAACGAGATAAAGTGAACAGTAGCAGAAATGTAAACAGAATATTGTGCAAAAGAACAAATAGCAGCAATCCCGGAAGATGTGCAAAATCAGCATGTAAAAATTTTGCGGTAATGATTAGTGTGAGTGGTACTGAATCATGGGTGTGTGAAGTGTATGATGTGTGTGTGTGTGTGTGTGTGTGTGTGTGTGTGTGTGTGTGTGTGTGTGTGTGTGTGTGTGTGTGTGAGTTCAGTTCAGTTGTTTGTTGAGTAGCCTGATGGCTTGAGGAAAGAAACTGTTGCACAGCCTGGATGTGGCAGCCCGAATGTCTCTCTCTTTCTCTCTCTCTCTCTCTCTCTCTCTCTCTCTCTCTCTCTCTCTCTCTCTCTCTCTCTATATATATATATATATATATATATATATATATATATATATATATATATATATATTTTTTTTTTTTAGTTCGGTTCAATTTTGGTACAGTTGGGGGATGAATAACATAAAATTGTTTGTCGTTTTTTTTATCAATGCAACTTATTATTATTAACTATATTATTATTATAGTTAATATATTATTATTAATTATAGTTGAAATGACATTAAAGTCGACTTGACTTATTTCAGCATACTTTAACAAAAGTCTTTATTTCTTCCATCTTCCATTCATTCACTCCCTCTATATGTAGAATTTTCAGAATTTTTTGAGAGAAATTCTTGAAATGGGACATCAAAAAACACCAAAGAATCCATGGCAAGGAAAAACTCCCTTAGATGTTATGAGGAAGAAACCTTGAGAGGAACCAGACTTAAAAGGGGAACCTCATCCTCATTTGGGTGACATCAAGAGTGTGATTATAGTCTTTAAACAATACAGAACACTGGAGAGTGAGAACTAACATGAGCACTGGAATGTAAGATTATGAGTAATGATCTTTCTACAGTCTTATACAGTCATTTGCGGTTATGGATCCAGGAGCTACTGAGCAACTCATAAAATAGCTCAACATTTGCGATTATCACAGATGTCTTTTTGAATGACCTGTACCTTTACACCTCTAATATATACAGTATATATCAGGGCTGTCAAAATGAATGTGTTAATGCGCTAATGCAAAATAATTTTAACGGCACTAATTTTAATTTTTAATGCAGCGAGCATTTCTCTTTGACTATTTTTATTAAATCATTTAAATATTTATTAAATAAATTCAAACCTTTAACATAACATTTAACGCAACATAAATTTATTTAAATGCCGTTTGTCCCCTGAAAGAAATTTTAATCACTAATTATTAGTTTTACTGATGCACCAAGTTTTAAATTAAGCACCAAAACCTGCCATGTTGCACACATCCGGCAATTAAAACCGTCCGTGTGGAAACATAGCAAAAGTTCTTTTTGGTGTCCTGATGATTAACGTAAGTAAAAACACCATAATTACTTTAAAACATTTACAAGAGTATTTTGTCTTCATGCTCTATATTCAGTTTGGTTTCACTAATATATATATATATATATATATATATATGTTACATAATAAATAAAAACATAAGAACATAATAAAATCTTGTAATAAATAAAACATGTATATAATAATAAATAATATGAGTATATTATATTATATTATAATAACATTTTTTCAAAAAGTAAGCAAAAACTAAGAAACTATGTGTGAAATACTAGGTTACTATACTTTACTAATTTGTGGATTAGTAGCTTGTAGAATCACTTTTAGCAGCAATAGCTTGAAGTGATCATGTTCTGTATGACTTTATCAGTCTTTCACATTAATGTTGAGGAGTTTTGACTCACTCTTCTTTACAGTGTTGCTTGTTTATTGAGGTTTGCAGGCAATTGTTCATGTACAGATCACTTAAGGCCTGCCACAACATATCAGTTGAGTTGAGGTCTGAACAACTTGATTGTTTTCTTTTTCAGCCATTTTGTTGTATACTGTGTGTGCTTGGGATCATTGTCCTACTACATGAACATGTTTGTGCTGATTTGCTGTGTTTGGTTTTCACCGAAGCAGTGCTATGCATCACGGCCAAATGTCTTTACTTTGGTCTTATCCGTCCAAAGGCCATTGTTCCAGAAGTCTTGTGGTTTGTTCAGATGCAACTTTGCAAATCTTAACAATGCTGCCATGTTCTGTTTAGAGAAAAGGAGCTTACTCCTGGCAACACTTCCACACAAACCGTACTCCTTCAGTATTTTTTTGTACTGAATTATACTGTCAAGCTAACTGAGATGTAGCTCTTGGGTTTTTTGCAATTTATCTTAGCATTGTACAATCGCGGGGTGAATTTGCTGGGATGTCCACACCTCGGAAGACAGTTAATATATCCAGTCTTTCATCCAACCTTCATCCATCCATCCATCCATCCATCCATCCATCCATCCATCCACCCATCAGTCCATCTTCTTATCTATTTAACTATCCATACATCCATAAGTTAATACATTTAGCAGTTTATCTGTCCATCCATTCATCATCCGTTTCTTCATCCACCCATCTATCTATCTATCTATCTATCTATCTATCTATCTATCTATCTATCTATCTATCTATCTATCTATCTATCTATCTATCTATCCATCCATCCATCCATCCATCCATTCATCCATCCATTCATCCATCCATCTATTCCTTTTTTAATCCCTTCAACATTTTATCCATCCAACCATTCAACAGTTCATACAAGATTTCCATCCATCCATCCATCCATCCATCCATCCATCCATCCATCCATCCACCTATCCATCTATCTATCTATCCATCCATCCATCCATCCATCCATCCATCCATCCATCCATCCACCTATCCATCTATCTATCCATCCATCCATCCATCCATTTAACTATCATCATTGATTTATTTAATGTCCATTGAGTTGTACTACAATAATATGACAAAACAAATAGGACTTTATTAGAGGAGTGATTTCATTATTTAGAGTTTATATTTCCAGTACATTTATTACAAGGAAGATGAAGTCTGTTTTATGTGTGTCAGGTCAACCCAAATAGCAAAATCCCGGACCAAGGACCACAGATATGGCCTACCTGGACAGTTTTTCTGACATATGCACAAATACCAGCCAGTATTATTCAATTTGTTTTTTTCAAGAAAACCTTTCTTGTCTGGTATCTCCAAAAAATTTATTTGCCGATTCTAACGTAAATAACTTAGGCTGATGGAATATGGAATATGAAAGGAATAAATGATCACAGAGAAAACATTGTGAACAAGTCCTTCTATCATAAGGTTTTTCTGTTGTAATTATTATTTTTTTGTAGAGATAAGGGTCTGATAGATGGGTTTGATGATAACATGTAAGTGGAGCCAGCCAGCCACCAAATACTCAGAAGTGCTTTCGTGCAGGTCACTGTCAGTCAGGAAGTCGCCATTCTCTTCTGTGCTTTGGTGGAAGTTGTACATGCGCCGTACCATCAGCAGGCCCTGCTGTCGCGTACACACAATCACTGTCTTCTGGAAGATGACCCCTGCGAAGTCGGGGCTGGAGGACGCAGGTGTGATTACAATACGTGGTTTACCATCTGAACGTGAGCTTCGTGTGAAGATTGCATTCCAAATCACACGTTTGCTGGAATCGTGGGCGCTCGGGCCCAGCTGCGTGTGGAAGGTAGCCGTGCGGTCGTCACGTGCTGGGCTGTTAATGAGCCACGTGCCACCCCACATTGCTGCTAGGTAGTTGCGTGGGATAAAAAGGCTGCAATTCACATCAAAAAACTTGGCAAGCTGAGGTGGGGATGCTGCATGGAACTGGTAGGCCATGTAAAGGAGATCGCGCACTGACTCATAGTAGCGCAAAATCACCTTTGACTCACGCTGCAAGCGGAACAGCTCACGTGGAGGGATCATCGGGTAACGCACTGCACGTAATACATTTTCAACGGTCAGGTTGTCTGGCTTGTTGTGCATCAGCCAGGTCTCGAGGGCCTTAAACAGTTCGAGTTCGCTGTGCAGCACCAGATCGGAGCGCTGCAGTAGAGTCATCAGCAGCTCTGAGCTCACCGACGGCCACTGAGGGCTCCGCAACACCGATGTCACATTCTGCAACAAGAACTGCAAGCAGCTGGCACGAAGGCTGGCGACGCCCTCTGCGGTCGCATACTCGTACCAGCGTACCACATGACCACTCAGAGAAGCGCTGGCAAGGTTCTTGATCATGTATTCAGTCAGGCCTTGCTGGAGAACCGAGACACTGTATTTGGTGGCTAGCTCATGCAGAGCGGTGGTTTCATCCAAACGCAATTGCAGTTCACCACAGTACAAATACCTGCAGATAGACAACACAGCGATTAGGCTGTGAAATACTTCGGATGGCTGAACCGACTCTGCCAACTTTTATTACCGTGATAAGATAAGATAAGATAAGAGGTGGTATCAAAAAGTTTCGAGACTAGTTTTGTACCATAGTAACAGATGGTTGCATGCACAGTCACAGGGAGCACCGGCCTTCATTAGTCAGTGTGCCAAAAGACATCGTTCTGTGTACATTAGGAGCTGTGCAACTTGTGCTATTCTAACCATGTGCGTTTCCACTTCTGCTATTCTGACCATATAAGCACCCTGTTACTGAGCTCTCCTCATACGTAAGTTTCTCACAGGAAACAGCATGATCTCACTTCCTCACCCACCCTACTCGCCAGATTTTGCTGCTGCTTCATCTTTCCAAAGATGCAGCTCAAAGATTTTGACACCAATGCAGAGATTCAAAAAAAGACTTCCAGGATACATTCCAGAAGTGGCAGGAACGCTGGGAGCGATTGTCAAGGTGATAGCGTGTAAACGCAGATAAATAAAGTTCATTCTTGTAAACAGAGCAAGTCTCGAAACTTTTCAGTACCTCCTCGTAAGATAGAACATTATTAATCTGGAAGGAAATTCTTTTGAAAGGGAATGCTTCAGATTACATGAAATTTAAAAAAAAAATAAAAATACAGTATCTATATATATATATATGTATAAATACACAAATATAATGTTATATATAAATATATATGCAAAAGGTGCTGCGGAACTAAGAACATATTGCATGGTATGGTATTACACATGGAATGGTGGTACAATATTGCATATAATATAATATTGCACGATGTTATATCAATGTACATTGTAATTATTGTGAAATTTGAATAATGCATATAATTGCACAATGATAATTTTTAATGTTCATTGTTTCAGCTCTGCTCCCTATTGAAAGCGGAGGAGTTATAGAGTTTGATACCCAATGGTAGTCAAGATCTCCTGTGGCGTTCTGTGGCGGTCTTCAGTGGTCTCAGTCTACAGCTGAATGTGCTCTGGAAGGACTCCAGTGTCGCATGTGACGAGTTGTCAAGGATACTGAAAAGTTTCCTCAGTATTCTCCTCTAAAACACCTCAACAAAAGACTCCAACTCCACTCTTATGACAGCCTGCTTTTCTAATAAGTCTATTAAGCTTAAGTTCGATAGTTATGTGAACAATCATAGGCTTTAATATGTGTATCATAACGCAATTTTTCCATGTGAATGGAAAAATTGAATGAATTAAATGTTTATTGATCTTACAAATCTAATCTAAGTAACTCTATTCATCAAGCTTCTTTTATAAAATCACAAAACAGACTCATTCTTTACTTCATTATTTGGAATAAATGACACATTTCTTACTTTTTTTTTACACAATCTAGTGTTTTTACAGCAATGGAAAAAAATTATCCTGCTGCTGGTTTCAGGGATGTCAGATTCTCTTTCCAGGGTTTACCATCATACCTTCTTTAACACAAGATGCCACAAGTCCATGCAAGACCCTCCATGACCAAAGATGGACACTCTGGGCTGTCTAATATCCCAGAAATCTCTCATCTATCTTACCTTCTGGGTTTCCAAAAGTTACACTGCCATATCTAGTCTTGACGGAGTCCTTGCTTTAACCCTGATCATACTGCACAGTGTCCTTTACTATTATTCAACAATAAGGATACCTAATAATTCATGTTTCTCTCTATGAATGGAAACTCAATATCACTCAGATGAGAATGGTTCTCTTTTAAAACTGGTTTTCTTCCTCATACCCTTTCTATGCCACCGTCACCACTGGCTCACTTATTAGAAATAAAATGATGTGGACTGTCATATAATTACCTGATAAACTTCTCGAAAACATTGATGCACTCTGGGCTCTCTCTCAGCACCAGCACGCTGCCGTTCCTCTCCTCAAGCAGCTTCTGGAAAGTTTGGCTCTGCAGAGACAGCACGAGCGTGTGAGCTTGGATCACCTTCACTTCGTCCCCATCTGTCGTCTCCACACGCAAAGACACATCGCTGTTGTTTCCATGCTGCAGTAGAGCCTCCAGCTGTGCTTTTAAATGCAGAGAGTGACTGATCATGGAGACGCTGTTGTCCACATCTTCATCCAGCATCAGCAGACCTGCTTCGAATAGACCGAGATAATCATACAGAGCAGTACAGGTCCATAATTGTACATAGTAATTAGTAATGCAAAATAGTGCATACAAGATGTACAAATAATCAATAAAGTGCTTTTTATTAGAATTTAACAAAAAATATTCACTTATATTAAGAATAATGTCCTCCTGCCAACCAGCATGAAATACCTAATGGATTAAAAATATAGATAGTGAACAGTGTAAAATAAATGGGTATAAAGGGATAAAAAAAACAAAAAACAAAATATATAAGTATTTATTATAAAATTCATTCAATTAATTTGGGAGCTGGAAATGTCACCATGTTCTAACAGGACTTACTACTGTCCTTTTGTGTTTTTATATTTTGGTAAACTGGGGACCAAATATTCAGACAAATATAGTAATATTTCTAAAGATTTTGATGTTGTTAGGGATATTTAACTAGAATAGCTTAGAACCACAGTTCCAATAAACAGTTTTTGGGAAAACAGTTAGTTAGGGAACAGTTAATTACCTCAACAATGATAAAACTCTAATAAATAGACATACGGTGCCACCCATATAAAGATAAGGTTCCCTTTTGTGTCTTGTTCCTCTCAAGGTTTCTTCCTCGTGCAATTTTAGGGAGTTTTTCCTTGCTGTTTTCGCCACCGGTTTAGTGATTATGGAGAGACAATGGGTTTGTGTTCATTCCTGTGCTTTCAGTTTCTGCCACTAGTTGGCGCCTGGGTTCCTCTAATTTATGCTAATCATTTAAGGACAGATTTATGAATTGTAAAGTTATATTCATAATCCTATGCAAATAGAATGAAATTGAATCCAGTGATACAGACTGACTATTGCTAATCAGAAGTTATCCAAGAGTTACGCACAGGGGATAGTGTTTCCTGTACATGTCAGTTTACTGGATTTTAGACATTTTTTATATGAGTTAGAAAATCTAAACAGCCTGTCTAGGAAGTCAACGAACGCAACTACACAATATATATATATACTATATGAACAAAAGTATTGGGACACCTGAATTTTCCAGGCATACATGGTTACCACAAAGTTGGATTTGGAAAAGGTTTAATAAAAATGTCCCCTTAACTTGAACTAGGAGACCCAAACCTGTTTCAGCATGTTATGCACAATCCTGTGCACAAAGCCAGCTCCATGAAGATCTGCTTTACATCAGCTGGAGAGGAAGAAGCCATTCGCCTGCTACAGAGCTCTGACCTCAACCCTGGGCTTTAGTTTCGTGTTACAATGTACATTGTACTGTACACTGTATAACGTGTATTATATTACAGAGGTTGCACTTCGAATGTAAAGAATGTAAATTGCTCTTATCGTTATTGTGCTACATTATTTGATGGATAATTCGCTTTTAATGTAAGGCGAAACGAAAGAGTCCGAAGATGTTCACATCCTAATTACGGCACTCACTACAATATAATGAAGTCGTTAAAGACATAATGAATGTTCATGCCTTTCAGTGTTTCCAGGCTAATAGTAGTTTGTAGGGTGAATCTGATTTTCATTGTTAAAAAAGACACGCTCAAATACAGGTTGTCCTCGCTCTGTGAATAAAAACCCAACAATCTTGAGTTAAAAACACCTTCAGGCTGACTGGATTGTTTTCTTCACGCTGTGTACGAGGTTCTGAAGTTGTGCACTGGAGTGTGTTCATAGAAACCGGCTCTGTACATGGTGCGTTCGTGGGTGTATGTGTGTGTTGTACCACACCTATGTGAACAAACTTACGTGTCCTAGATACCATTCACCTGTTATAAATAAGCACATGATCGAGAAATAGTCGCATGATCATGACCCGTGAAGTGAATCATAAACTAATCAGCAGCAGCAGCAGAAGGCAAACAGGATTAAACAAACAGCCTTCACACAAAGTTTTTCTATAACGCATAATACTACCAAAATAAATAAGAATATATTTTGCTTTAGTATCCTCTTATACATATACACTTCACATTACGTGGTGGTCATTCCGGTGTTAACAAGACGAAAATACAATCCCTTTTTGTTTTTTGTTATTTTGCACCTTATACACAAGTCTAATGGAGCTAACAAGTTCAACAGCAACGGCATAAAACTTATCTTTTTGATCACCATATAATGAACTGAATTTCTCCTGTAACTCATCACAACTCTCCTGTATATTTTCATGGCATTGTGGGACTTCGAGTCAAATGTTTCCTCCAAAATATCTCCAAAAGTATTGGGACACTTGACTTTTCCAGCCATTTGTGGTTTTTCCCCAAACTGTTACCACAAAGTTGGAGGCACACAATTGTATAGAATGTCGTTGATGCAGTGGCATTCGATTTTCCCTTCACTTCATTTAGGAGACCCAAATCTGCATGACAATGCACAAAGCCAGCTTTATGAAGTTATGCTTCACACTGGTAGGAGTAGACGATTTTGAGTGATTAGCTTCCTAACACTGTATATGTGACAAGTATAAATCAGTTTTACTGTTATATAAGAACTAAATATGCTACACATTTACCGCAGTAAATAATATAGGTAGGTAAAAGAGAAGAAAGTAACCTTTGGAAGACTTAAAAAAACTATTCAAATCCTAATATTGCTCAGATTTTTCTCCATGCTCCTTCTCAGAGCTTCTTCCACCTCTGTATCTATCTGGAAAATCTCCCATTTTTTTTCTCTAATTGATTAAAGCCACACAGGAACTGATACGATCTTCTTACCTACACACAGTGGACTGATGTGGTGCCATATGGAAGTTAGCAGGAACAACAGGTAGGCATGTGAACAGCGTCCAGGTCCAAGCACACACATTCTTCTTCTCTTACTTCTTTCACACAAACGCTTGTTGTAGTTGATCTGGCTAGAGATGTGTTGGGCACTACTGTAAATATTGAATGCTCTGGTTTAAGTGGGTCAGTTGTTGCCCTGAACCAGTCCAGTGTCTGAACCTCCATTGATGAACAGATCTAAAATAGGATGAGTGTTTCCATAGAGACAGCTTCGATTCTGACTTTTCTCCCTGCCGGCACTGTACAGTATTGATAAGTGGAGGCAGCAGCTGTGAAAAGCAAATGGTATCAGAGGTCACTGTGTGTGTTTGTATGTGTACTGTGTGTGTGCAAACACAGTAGAATATTAATTCAGCATTAAGAGTCAAATAGATCAGCATTCATTTCTAAATAAGCTAGAGTGCTCTGAATAAAATGTCAGTCTGGTTGTGTTAATATTTACACTAAATCTGATGATGTAGACTTGTCTATTTTACACACACACACACACACACACACACACACACACACACACACACACACACACACACACACACACACACACACACAAAAGCTGGAGGACCAATTTGCAACTTATTAGGTCAATTGGCAACATGATTGGGTATAAAAAGAGCCTCTCAGAGTGGCAGAGATGGGCAGAGGATCACCAATTCCCCCAATGCTGCAGCGAAAAATAGTGGAGCAAAATCAGAAAGGGGTTTCTCAGAGAAAAATTGCAAAGAGTTTGAAGTTATCATCATCTGTAGTGCAAAATATCATCCAAAGATTAAGAGAATCTGGAACAATCTCTGTGCGTAAGGGTCAAGGCTGGAAAACCATAATGGATGCCCGTGAACTTCAGGTCCTTAGACGGCACTGCATAACATACAGGAATGCTACTGTATTGGAATTCACAATATGGGCTCAGGAATACTTCCAGAAAACATTGTCGGTAAACACCAACATCCACTGTGCTATTCGCCATTGTTGGCTAAAACTCTATAGGTCAAAAAAGAAGCCATATCTAAACATGATCCAGAAGCGCAGGCGTTTTCTCTGGGCCAAGACTCATTTAAAATGGACTGTGGCAGAGTGGAAAACTGTTCTGTGGTCAGGCGAATCAAAATTTGAAGTTCCTTTTGGAAAACTGGGACGCCATGTTATCTGGACTAAAGAGGATCAGGACAACCCAAGTTGTTATCAGCGCTCAGTTCAGAAGCCTGCATCTCTGATGGTATGGGGTTGCATGAGTGCGTGTGGCATGGGCAGCTTACACATCTGGAAAGGCATCATCAATGCTGAAAGGTATATCCAATTTCCAGAACAACATACTTCAGGGAAGACCTTGCATTTTCCAACATGACAATGCCAGACCACATACTGCATCAATTACAACATCATGGCTGTGTAGAAGAAGGATCCGGGTACTGAAATGGCCATTCTGCAGTCCAGATCTTTCACCCATAGAAAACATTTGGCGCATCATTAAGAGGAAGATGCGACAAAGAATACCTGAGACAGTTGAGCAACTAGAAGCCTGTATTAGACAAGAATGGGACAACATTCCTATTCCTAAACTTGAGCAACTTGTCTCCTCAGTCCCCAGACGTTTGCAGACTGTTATAAAAAGAAGAGGGGATGCCACACAGAGGTAAACATGGCCTTGTTCCAACTTTTTTGAGAGGTGTTAATGCCATGAAATTTAAAATCAACTTATTTTTCCCTTGAAATGATAAATTTTCTCAGTTTAAACATTTGATATGTCATCTATGTTGTATTCTGAATAACATACTGAAATTTGAAACTTCCACATCAATGCATTCTGTTTTTATTCACAGTTTGTTCAGTGTCCCAACTTTTTTTTGGAATCGGGTTTGTATATATATATATATATATATATACACATACACGTTTCTAGACACCTAAGATTAAGATTTATTTCTTCTTCTTGAAAATCCCATTCAACATTTAGTCCCCATTTACTGTTATCATAACCTCCACTCCTCTGGGAAGATGTTCCACTAGATTTTGGAATGTGCTTGAAAATCCATGTTGGATCTTGTAATTTTAATGAAGGAAAAATTTCACGCTACTGCATCCAACGACATTCTATACAGTTGTGTGCCTCCAACTTTGGGGTAACAGATTGGGGAAGAACCACGTATGGCTGGAGAAGTCGGGTGTCCCAATACTTTTGTCCTATATTTTGCATTTGCATTTTTTCATGTGTGCATTATAGGTGTTTGGTATTTTTTTGCAGATATTGTGAGTTTTTGGTTTGTTTGTTTGTTAGTTTCTGTACTGTACTGCAACACATGGTGTCTGTAGCTGTGCTATTTAAAGCGTTAGTTTTATGTGGGCAGGTGGAGACTCCATTTCCCCAGTCTAGTGTGCGTAAGGATCTTCTGCACTTCTTCCTTTTAGTCAAGCTGAAAGAGCAGCAGCTGTAGGAAGCCTCTCTGTAGATGTGGACCTTAGGTCACTTAATTACTGCCAGCTAAAGGATCAGAGACATGTGTTGAGTGGAAGATAGATATGACTCAGACTAGAGAGAGAGAGAGAGAGAGAGAATAAAGAGTCAAATGCTCTGAGGTACATTATATAAGATGAATCTTTGCTGTCTGAATCTAAACAGATGGATTTAAACAACTTATAATGGCATTTAGCAGACACCCTTATTCAGAGCAGGTAACATTTTTACAAAATATGGTTAAGGGCCTTGTTCAGGGGCCCAAAAATAGCAGCCGATTAAGGATAAACATATTCATTTATGAATGCTTACATTTATATTTAAAATCAGTGTATTGCTGTAAAGCTGCTTTGGGACAATGACCACAGTTAAAATGAAATCCATACAAACCAAAAAATGAAATAAATTAATAATAGATGTCGCCAGTGTAATTTTAATATGTAATCTCTATTTAATCCCCTCCAAGATTTCTTACCCTTTATATACTGTATGTATTGCAAATATGAGATATGGGATAAATATAAGGCTCTATTTGAGACTATAAGTGTGCTGCAGGATTGGGATCTTCTGACAAAAAGATTGTACAGGTGAAAGGGTTTTACTTGACATGAGCAGTTACTCGGAAACAGATGTTTGAACATAAAGGTGTGGTATCTTTAGAAAGTATTTACTGATGCAATTTATTTCCAGAGTAGCAAAGATTATGCAAAAAGTTTGTTCACTCATGCAATTACAACATGGGTGCGTAATTTCGAAAGAACAACTCGACACAGTGATGATGCGTGTTGTGGAACGGAGTGAAGAGGTCTCCTCATGATAGCAGCTCAAACAGCTTTGATATTCTCTGGTGTGTGGGCCATTCAACACCACCTGGGAACCGGGGCTGAAATCCGGTCTTTGAAATTAGCAGAAGGGACTCAAACATGACTAGTAATGATGCTTAAATTAATTTTGTGCAACACTCACACTATCTCTATTCATATGAAAGGCTTTTACAATGAACGCTCCACTGCTCCATTATAACTAATAGCATGGGATTCTAAAAGAGGTCACACTGGTTCCGAACTATTTTCCCGACGCCCTAGGACTCCTAGTTACAACATTTCTCTTTTTCCTGCGGCACTCTGTATATACTGTATATACTGTGTGTGTGTGTATATATGTGTGTATGTATATATATATATATATATATATATATATATATATATATATATATATATATATATATATATATATATATATATATATATATATTTTTTTTACATTTAATTTTTTTATCGTTTTCAATTTTTTTTTAATATTGCTGAGTTCCACAAGAGGGCAGTGTTTTCCCGAGTGAATAATAAAACAGCAATCCCAATTTATAAGGAATTGTTTTTATGGAGTTTTATGTTGGAATAATGAAATGTATTCATCAAAATAGAATTATTAATTATTAAATGAATTAAAATGTTAATACAGACGTGTATCTTTACCTCAGCCTCTTTTGAGGTCATAGGACACTTTAACCAATAAACAATCAGAGAAACTAGGCTACTGCAGAACTGTATACTGTACAGCACATGTTCACTATAAATGTACACAAACTTTATCTCGATATATTCTTCCTAATGTTTTCTCTATGTGTTCAAAGTGTGTGGGAGGATGATTTACGGCTTAATAATAATAAAAAAAGATTATTGGGGGGTTGGAGTCCATTTATCGCGGTTTTGGGACGTATTATTATTATAATATAATAATAATAATAATAATAATAATAAAGATAATAATAATAATATATGATAATAATAATAATAATAATAATAACATAATATAATAATATAATAATAAAATAACATAATATAATATTGATGATAATAATAATAATAATATATAATAATAATAATTAATAATAATAAAATAATATAATAATAATAATTAATAATAATAATATAATAATAATAATAATAATAATATAATAATAATAATAATAATAATATAATAATAATATATATAATAATAATAATAATATATAATAATATAATAATATAATAATATATAATAATTATAATAATAATAAAAAAATAATAACAATATAATATTGATGATAATAATAATAATAATAATATAATAATAATAATAATAATAATAATAATAATAGGAAGGACATAATTTCTGAATGAAATTCATTCATTTGTTTATTTGCACGTTCATTTGTTCAGAGAGTTCATCTAAAAACTTCCATCGGACCTTTGCTGCACCATCATGAAGATCACTAGATGATGTTCACACTGAGGATGCATAGTCGTGCTGTGGTCCAGGGCACATGGGAAGGCTGCTTGTTCTTTCTGATGCCTGTCCTCTTATTCCTCAAAGTGCTCCAAATTGTACATATATGAGGATAAATCTTCTTTCAGCAGCGCATCATTTCTTCTAATGCTCTTCTAAAAGTCTAATGGTCCAATATAATAAACAGACCTGAACGGCAGTAAATGCTTCGCCATGCCTCCCAGTAAGAACTCCCACAAAGAGCTGCATTCTGGTGTCAAGGACGTGATGATGAAGAGGAGAAGAAACAGCGTGAAGATGAAGCTACACGCTGTAACCAGAATGTCCTTCACCCTGTATTGTCTCTCTTTTGGTTTAACTCTTTCCACCGGAGGGGTGATTATGATCTCTTTACTCTCCACTTCTCTAATCTCACCTTCCAGGTGCTCCTGCGTCGTCGTGCCCGCGCACGTCGTGTCCAGCGCCTTCGTCGCGTCCTCGATGCGCGTCACCGTCTCGTCGGCGTGCGCGGAGCAGTTCTCGTGGAGCGACACCAGTTCCACGATCTCCGCGTCCTTTTTCTCGAGGATCTCGTCTCTTTCGACGAGGGCGTGCTGGGCGTCCATCAGGTCGCATCCCGTTTGAAGAACATCTCGCTTGACCAACCTCTGCCTTATCCGCTTTTTCCTTTGAGCTCCTCTGATGTAATAGATATCCGAGAGCGCGTCCTCCAGACACGTGCTTGCGATCTCCTCCTCCTTGAGCCGCTCCAACGCTTCTTGCTCTCTCTCGCAGGATTGATCGAGAGCCTCCAGCATCATATTCTTCTCCCCTTCGAAGTCCGGGACGTCGCTGAGCAAGATCTCCAGACGCCCGACGCGCTTCCTCATGTCCTGGTTCTCGCGGCGCAGCTGCGCGTTTGAGCGCCGCAGCCGAACCTCGTAGGAGCTTCCGTGGTGGTCAGTGCCGTCTGTCTTGTCCATTAAACGACAAAACAACACGCGCTCCGTGCAAGCGCTCCACGTCGCAAGCGTGCGGGAATGACGCCGGACGAGGCTCGTGCGCTCGCTTTCAAAGAGTTCGGGGACATTTAAATGGGTGTTGTGACGTCACAGTGTCTCCGCCGCCGCGTTTTTTTCCCTTTCCCTTTACACCAATCAGGCATTACATTATGACCACTATGTCTATTGTATTGGTCCTATTTTTTTGCTGCTAAAACAATCATGATCATTCAACAGCAAGAACTTCTTCAGCGGTCTGAGCTACAGGAGCTCGTCTGATGGATCGGACCACACAGATCAGACTTCACTCCACACGTGCATCAGTGAGCCTCAGCCGCCCACGACCCAGTCGCCGGTTCACCACTGTTCTTTCTTTAGACGACTTTGGATAGATTCTGACCACCAGGAACATCCCACAAGAGCTCCAGTTTTGGAGATGCTCCGACCCAATTGTCTAGTCACCACGATCCTTTTCAAACTCACTCCTAATAAATACATCTCACCCATTAACAGGTGCCATGATGCAGATAATCAGTCTTATAATGTGATAATCATAATAAAAAATATAAATAAATCAATATAAAAGATGCAACATTATAACCTTCAACGCAACACACCTCAATTGATGAAGCTTTTCTTTACTCAGATATAAACAAATAAATAAATGTAAATTTGACCTGATGCACCAAATCTCAAATCAACACCAAAATCTCTCATGATGCAAATAATGAACCCTCTGGGGTCAAAAAACGCCACGTGAATCTCAGTGAATATTTGCCTCACAAATAAATATAAAAATAGGCTTAGGGTTAGGGTTCGAAATGTCTACTTTAAAATAAACCAATTTTGCAGCAAAAACAAATATCCGCTAAATATTTAATCCGTATGAAAGTTAAAACGAGTTTCTCCGGTATCACCTTATAAACCGTCCGTGTGGAAACATGGCAAAAGTTCCGTTTGGTTTCCTGATGATTTAATTAGTGATTGATAAAATAAATCACAATAACTGCTTTTAAATATTTACAAGAACATTTGATCTTCATGCTCTATGTTGAGTTTGGGTTCACTAGTAATAAACATACATTTTTATAAAGCATACATTTTTGTTCGTGGTCATGTCTATTATTGTAATAAACAATTATTAATAAGAGGTACATCTAGAACAGATATAAATGTGCGATTAAGTTGCGTTAAGTAAATATTTTAATCAATATTATTATGATGCGATCCAGTCACCAGCGGGACACTAAATCAGTTCAATACTAAGTTTGTAATCTTGCGTACCAGTGTAGATTTATTCATTACTAGAGACTCAAAGCACTTTTGTACGTCGCTCTGGATAAGGGCGTTTGCTAAATGCCACAAATGTACATGTAAAATACAGATTAAATACAGATTAACATGGCAGAGGTAGAGCTGCAAATTTCTGGAGGCAGAACAGATAAAGAACGATTTATTTAATCCATTTTCTCTTTTTTTCTGCAGTACGAAGGTGTTTGTGAAAGGGGCCATGCAATAGAAGTCAAAAGGCACTTAATGATTTGTTGTCTGTCTAAACCAAAGAAATAACAGTGAACTATTTGTACCATATTGAATTGCAGAGCATCATATTTCTTTCCATTGTACCACATCGCATCAGTAGCTGCTTTATATATATCTTTAATGTCTCGTGTTGTTGACTATGCATTGAGATGCGATTTGCATCAACCTCAGTTTTGAAGATGCACATCCTATAGATAGATAGATAGATAGATAGATAGATAGATAGATAGATAGATAGATAGATAGATAGATAGATAGATAGATAGATAGATAGCTTCCATGTGAAAAGGATAAATAGATGGTCTAGATCAATATTTTTCATATATTGTTTTTGTCTGTTGTCAGTATAAATGTACATTGGCATGTGTGAAGACAAAAATAATTGTTTAAAATGTTATAAAAGTATGTTTGCTGGAAAAGGTAGTTTCTATGTAAGGAGAATAAATAGATGTTGGTACAGGAAATAGATAAATAATAATACATGCTTATTACAAGGATAAATGGACTTTGGAGTGAGAGAAGACAGTAATTATATTAAATGTTTTTAAACTACTGTCTACTGTCTAAATATATACTGTTCTGAAAATTTAAATTATGCTTTTTTGAAATTATTTAATGACAAAATATAATGTTATAATAATAATAAAATCCGCTCTGGCGCCCCCTAATGGGAGAAGCCGAAATAAGTAGAAGAAGAAAATAATATTGTTGTGTTCTGTGTGCATGTTCCTAATTTTTCTAAAATGTTCCACAAGAGGGCAGTGTTTCCCCTAAGTGAGATCTGAAAATAGTGCTATTGTAAAAAATGTGGTACTGCACAAGCAACACAACTGTTTATTTAACAAATGTCCAAACCATCACAATCACACCTCCCTCACCTCGTCTCCAAAACGTCGCTCATGCGCTGACCCTCTAATAAAGTAATTTCTAATCCTGTCCATTGTCGTCACTCCCAATGAACATCCTAACATCTTCAGCTCTCCTAGCTCCAGCTCCACCTCCTGTCTTTTACTCAATGTCACTGTCTCTAAACCATACAAACTGATATTCTGTTTTACTTTTTTTTCTTTCCAATTGATCATTATTTTGTTTAATATATAGTCTATAATAAGGTTACAGTTTAATATAATCAACACTTAGGTTGTCTTGTGTTCTTTATATACATATTGATTATATAATTACACATTTGTATGCACAACAATAAAGGATATGAAGTCCATTTGCTTTAAACTGAACCAAAAATGATTTCATATTAAATATTTCAGAACAGTGGGGATATTTTCAGAGCTCTAAAGCAGGCCACTTACGATCTTCAACTCCAACCCATGTATTTTCATGGATCCTGCTTTGTGCACAGGGGCATTGTCATGCTGGAATCTCCTTGTTAAGGGACATGAAGGGACAATGCAATGCTTCCTGTTTGGGAAGAAACCGCATATGGCTGGAAAATTCAGTTGTCCTAAAGACTTTTGTCCTTATAGTGTATATTGAATATGTACGTTTTAGATGTAGTCATATTCATTTGTAAGTTTAATCACATGCGTTTCCACAGATTCAAGTACATCAAGTTGGATCGTATGCTAACAAGTGATTTTTTTTATATATCTTTAAGGTCATTAGATTCAAACAAACCCTATAAAGAACATCAAATCACAAAAAGATCAATAAATAAACAATAACAACATTTACTGCATAGCTGAAATGTAGCTTATTTTATATTTGTGGAATGAGAGCCACTCTTTTTTTTATAATCAACCCCCTCACACATTCACTCACTTCCTTTTTTTACCCTCAGGATTTCCACTGTGATATGTATAATATCAACAGACATGCAAAAAATGTGTGATGAATGTTGTCCTAAAATTATTTGGACATATGATGGAGTATCTCTGTTCCCAATACACTCCTTCTGAGTTCATATAAGTTTTGGAAAGTTTTTTTTCGAATATGGACCTTCATGATGTCATGAAGGGCGGAATTCCTAGTATGGGCATTACAGCAACTAGCAACAGTCAATCCTGCTGATAGAATGGTGAATCCATTAAATAGTCCCACATGAGTGCTCTGAAGAGACAGACATTTTTGAAGGCACATGCAAACACACAAAATAAACCTTTGCATAATGCTGAAATTGCAGTTTTTGGATGCAGTATGCTTTTCCGGCGACCTCGGTGGTTTTCGGAGAGAAGCGTAAAGTTAGTCTGTCTTTTATAAATCTGATAAAAGTCTTTTTGGAAATATGGAGGATGCAATACTACGCCATAGGTTCTTAAGATTAATGTGACTGGAAAAAAACTGTGTGCATGTCCCCTTTAAACAAAAGGATTTATGGAAATATTGCTGTTTAGTTCTTTATGAATGTTTTCATAAGAAGGCATGAAAAGGCAGTGTTATCCCAAGTTAAGTCACTTCAGTTCTGTATTTTTTTTATTATTATTTTTACTCTCCCACTTTTTTAAGGCAATTATTTCCTCTTTCACTCTGAATTTCTATTTTAATGTCTGAATATGGTATCAATTGGAATTTCATGCAATCCGTGAGGATTTAATTTACACTATACGTTAATTGTTCAGCGATTAAATGTCGCCTCACAGCACCCTGCCAGGATCTATTCCCTCAAAGTTGTCCTGGATCTACCGCAACCCTGATTGGAATAAAAACACTTACTAAACATGTTCATTAAAGATACATAAACCTGAATGAAAAAAGGAACTTGAATCAATCAAACTTGCTGGGAATCACTTCCTCTTTCTACAGCAGGATGATTCATGTTTGGACAGTTGCTTTTCAGACTAATGATGCACAAGAGTATTTGTCATCTATCTATCTATGTTCTCAAAATGCATGTTTGGCTTGTGCATATCTTTCTTTTCTAATTTGACATTTTTGACAGACTTTTTCCATTGGATGCAATATAAAATATGTCCTACATGTAAAACAATGTTAAATTTGTATACAGTCTATTTTTCGAACACAATCACAGTAACAATGAGCAACAAATAAACGAATGAACAAGTACAAGAAATTGTTGATGTAATATAGTTCTACTAATCTGATTTAAAAAACATTTTTTTTAATGAGGCTCTGGTTTGGGTTTCACAAATTGGAATCAAAAAGTTTCACGACAGTTTTCAAGAAAGGACTTTATTTATCTAAGTTTACACACCACCAGCTTTAAAATAGTCCACCTGCACAGCAATACAGCACCCCCAGTGTTTCTGTCACTTCTGGAATATGTTCTGGAAATCTTCTTTTCAAAGTGTATCAAGCCCCTTCTGTGATTTCCACAGTGGTGTCAAAACGGTGACCTTTGGGCTGGATCTTTGGGAAAAGGGCGAAGTCCGAAGGAGGCAAATCTGGTGAGGTCCGGAGGTGAGATCATGTGGATTGTTCTCCAACAATCATTATGCCCAAGTTGCTGAATGTTTTTTCTGGGGTTGAGCTCATTGAAGGTCTTCCTGAACTCTCGTGATGAAGCGTGCCTGCCACTCAGAACACCTCAAATGACTCCTTGCAGCATTTTAAACATATGTCATGTCAAATGTCTCTGTGGCAGATGCAAAATCCACCTCATATGTATAAATGATACATGACAAGTTCGTATGTTATGGAGACAGTGAAGGTTAATGTATTTATAAATGGACAAGAAACATGGTTTATTTTTATTTTTTTATTGCTCTGCTTTATTTTTAGTGTCTAATCCAGTTAATAAAGCAGACACAGAATACAATATCCAGAGCTTTCATAGTTCTGTTAAACTAGCTACATTCTCACTTGCTGTGTCTTATTCGTAGCAAAAGCTGCTGTTATGCCATTACAACAAAGCAAATATGTATATTTTAAAAATATAGCTAAAGGTTGAAACCACAACAGGAAAATTAATCTCTTAAAACATGAATTGTAGGACTCAAGCACACCAATGCCCTATATGCCCAAAAATTAAAAAGAAAAAAAAAAGAAAGAAAGGAAGGACTACAATAATGAATGCTCTGAACAATATAACTACAAGCTACCAACAAGCACCTAGCAAACCTCAGAGGAGAAATGGCACCAACCACAAAATTAGATTTTAGTTGATTATAGTGCATGTTATGCCACCATCATGCATTCATTAAAAGTACTAAGCTGTACCTATTTACCTCATTAGGGTGTGTATTTATTACATGGTAATTTCAAACCACTTTAAAAACTTTAGAACTGATTTAAAGCATGTTTTTGGATCTTAAGGACCACCTGTACCTGTAATTGTTATTTAGAGGAAGAATTCAAAGGTACAATAAAAGCTTTGACATTTTAAGGAAAAGATGTACGTTTAAGTGTACGAACCAAGGACAAGGAAACTGTACAGTTTAGTATCTTTTTCTTCACATATATCTTTTTTTTTTTTTTTTTTACACTTTTTTAGATCATTTTGGAAAAATTTGGTTCATCCTCACCTGAAAAAGAGACTTGTATGCAAAAATACCAACCCATAAAAATTAAAAAGCAGAAGCACCAGCAATAACAAAAGCCAAAGCAGCAAATAAAAAAATGCAACATTCAGTTCATGGTGTTCAAACATGACACAGGGTTTCCCCCAACCTGCCATGCAATAACTCCTTACATGTGAATTCACATGCAGTTCAGATTGTCAAAAGAAGGCAGCGAAAAGCGATCAGCAAGCGGAATCAGTAACAGACGCAGATGTGCACATGCATCAAGTAGCCAAAATGATTTGCATCCAGATATGAGTAACTTTGGTTTGTACCATCTCTCCTGGTGAGGACTTCAAATGTGTTCCCACACAGAATCCTTCAAGCATCATTCCTTGTATCTCTTTTGTCGCGATTACTGTGTCTCGCTTTCCGTCACTGCTTCAAATATATCCTCAGACTTCAAAACATCCGATGACAAGTTTGGCACATATTCACAAACCCTCTGGAGTCTTTTAGTCAATAACAGATATTCCATAACTCTTGACACAGATGTGTTGCACATATTCATCTATCTTTCAACTTCATCTTTCAAAGTTCCATCCCTCAACCTTATTTGTCTGGTGCTGCTATTTCTGTTAACAATGTCCATGGCCGTTCCTTCCTGATAGATCATGTAAATAATTGAATTGTTATTTAGCTGAAAAAATATTCTAGTAATTCATATATTAATATTTTGTGCATCACACATTCCTAACATTAATTACAAGTGAAACAACAAATAAATCTCAGATCAGTTGCAGCTATTTCAAGTGATCTACAGGTGTTTGACAAATACATCATGTAACCAGTGTCTTGATCATATTGTTTTGGCAAATGATTCTAAGTCTGCTTCAGGCAAAATTTCTAAAGTGAACAGTGTTACACTATGAAGGTGTTTTTTGTGATAGTCTGTTACTTAGTAGAGAATGGAGCCTGGCCTCCACACGTTGGGCTGCAGCCCCATATTAGAGGTGCTAAAGCGTGGCCTAGGTGCTTGCAGATTTTGGCTACTAGCAGAAACAAATGAGCGCTTACCACTTGGGGAGAGGGGACTCAGATCTGGGGCGCTTATAAACTGCTTGGATGCCTGGAAAGGTGCATTGGTTTGCATAGGAGTAGAACCAGGGTTGAGCATTGCATTGGGGACAGGGGCACTGGAAAGTTTGGGGAGTGCTGGCAGGGCCCCGGTAGGAGCAGGAGGTGGTGGGGAGAAGGGTGCAGCAGATCGCGGGGTAACAGGAGGAGGTGAAGAAATTTCAGAACGCCACAGTGGCTCAGCCAGAGTGGTGGCAGAGCGTGGTACTATAACAGTGGGGTTCAGGGCTGTGGGTGCTGACATTGGGGTGGGAGTGGAGAAGCGTTTTATCTCATATATACGTGGTGATTTGACAGGTATTTGTTTTGGGGAGATCAGGGTTGTGCCAACTACCCCAACCCCATTTGACATTGGTTGCTGCTGTTGCATTTGTGGATATGCACTTGTTGTCTGTGGAACTCCCCCACCATAACTAAACAAGGAGGAATTGAGCTGATAGGGCTGTCTGCTTAAGAAGTCCAGAGCTTTGATGCCTTGTTTGTGCTGACCAGGGTTCGTCTTGACTCCACTTCTTGCAGCCTCATTAGTCTTACTACCTCGTTGGGCCACTGGGGGGCAGGAGGGGGACAGCAGTGGGTTGTAGCTGATAGGTGGAGGGGCACGAACATTGGAAGAATATTTCCAGTGAGCTGGAAGAGATGGAGTGGGTGAGGGTTCTCGTGGCTTGGCTGGAGACTTGTCTACCACATAGCGATCCATGCGACTCTGTCGTCGAGCAAACAGATCTGCTCCTTTTCCTCCCATCTGAGGAATATCAATTGTGTTATTTGCTGGCTTAGGAGCGATCAATGGTGGTATCTTGCTTCTTTGAGCCTGCATGAAGTTGCAAGCCTCAGCACCCAGGTTAAAGTAATCTTCCTCTGGACCTGACTCAAATCCAGGCTCTGTCCCAGGACGGGACCTCTCATCCAGGTTCTGCACTAAAGACAGCAAATCGGGGTTGTAGGACGCAGGCTTCTTCTCTTCTGGTTTACTGAACATAGGCTTCTTAGTGCTACGGCGGCGAGCGTCTTGCAGGATGCCTGTCCGCACAGCAGGTACAGAGATCCTCTGTTCTCGAGAAGAAATCCCTGAACTTGAATTAGAAAGGGGATACTGATGGACTATGGGAGATTCTGATGTTCCAGAGGTTGTGGTTGCCACCGAGATAAATGGGTTGAAAGAAACTTTGTGAGGTGATGGTGGTGGTTGCATATTTGGGCCTTGAGGGGTTGGTGCAGGTTCTTGAACAGGTGCAGGGCCTGGGATATTTGTATGGGATAGGCTAGGGGTATAAGTAGATAAATATGACTGCAATGACACACAGGGGGGTGGTGGAGGTTGAGACTTGACAGGAGGTGAGCTAAATGACAAATTTTGTGACAATGGTGAAGAAACAGTTTGGGAACTCATGGATGGGTTAAATGGTAGAGTAGGGGCACCGGAAGGAGAGTGATAAGCAGACATGCCTAAATTCTGTAGTGCAAAAGGTGCAGTGTTTGAAGAAAGAGGGGAGAATGGAGCTGAGGCCACAGAGGAGCTTGGAGACAAGATCGAGTTGACACTGACAGTAGATGGTCTTGGGGGGATGTACAGGGTTGTACTAGCGACTGCCCTCTTCCCATCTGAGCTAACAGGAGAGAAAGAAGCTGTTGCCACAGAAACTGATTGAGACTGAAGTGGGGTCTTCTTGGTGGTATTGGGTTTGAACACCACTGGGGCTGTTGCAGCTCTGTGGCTGACACAGCCTGGGGCAAAAGGCCGCGCAGTTCTGTTGAGAACTGAGTTTCCAGATAAAGCATCTGACTGCTCTGGAAAAGCTTCTGACATAGTGGACATGGGAGTCTGGCCTGGTGAAGACAAAACTACGGTGGTCCTGCTCACTACCATTGGTTCCCCATTTACCATGCTTGTACTGTGGGGGGAAATTGGTGTCATTGCATCAGGCTGTTGCTGGGGCAGGGGGGCCGGCATCGGAGTAATAGGTGTTGGTATATGTTTCTCAGACTTTTTCCGCTGCTGCTCAAAGAGCTGTGCTCCTTTCCCCGAGGTGCCAATTAAGCTTAGGCTACTCTCTGCCTCCCCATCAGACAACACACATGCCGATGTCCTCTTCTCTAAAATGTCCAAGTAACCACTATCCCAGGTAGGGTCTGGTGCTGCAGAAAGGCTGTCCTCATCAATCTCTGACTCGCTGCCTAGGAATAGGCTCTCATCCTCTGTCTCTCCGTCTGTGTTGCTGCAGCTTTCGGAGTCAGCGCTGCCAAAGCAGGTGAGTGTGTATTTCTTGGCCCTTTGTCGGCGCTTTTTAAACATAAGCACACCTTTAGAGTGAGGGTTCGGAGCGTCTGTCAGCAAAGAGGCAATGGTGCGACACTTGGATCGAGCCTCTTTTACCTGCTTGTCCTGTACGCTCTCACTTCTGTGCAGTTCTAAGGATGAAAGGAGACAGTTAGAGTTTCTACACAGACAAAACATATTTTGATGGTCAAGAAAAGATTTTTTACATATATCCTTGTAAATTTGTAAATGATAAGTGCCTTTTTATGTGGAATGTGTCACCTTTGAACACAAAAGAGCACTTCAATAGAATATATGGGTTTTGTAAACAGACATACTTATTACCAGTACCAATTTATAAACATTAATGCTAATCTGTCATTTCAATGACCAGGAAAATCGACAAAATCCCATTCAATACAAATTTTATATATACATTTTGCATTTTTATTTATATTCATCTGCTGCTTAATACAATTTAAATATCCAGTGTGATAAAGGGGCTGAAATAGGACATTGTAATGTGGTGAGGTAGATGCTGAAAGCATGTCTGGCAAAGATATGACTATGATAAATCTATGAGCTCACTGCTACAAATAGACCAACACATTCTAACAGTAGGAGAGACTGACCTCTATAGAGAAAAACTGACAGATCCTCAGACCTTTTCTATAGGAAAAAGAAAGCTTGGGGTGTTTTGCAAGGCATTTTTTATTAAATTACTTTCATAATGTATCAAGAGGAAAACATGAGAATACTAACAAACATATACATAAACTAATGTATTTCAAAATGTAATAAAAAATTTAAACGATTAAATATAAATTAATACAAATATAAATGAGCAAATGCTTAAATTTTTACTGAGGTGTACAATAAAAACTTTCAACTGTATAAAATGTCAGTTTTAGTTAAAAACAAACAAAAAACTTCTGATTTAGTCTAAACAAGCAAAACGTTCATCTGAACAGCTAAGTAAACAAAAATGCATAGCGAAATAACAAGAAGATTACATTTTTTTATATTTACTTCAATTATGTCTAAAAAAAACTTTCTTCAATTCTTTGTTCTGCTTTGAATTGAACAAAATATGTCCCCATCCTAAAGTATGCCAGGATACTTGAAGTTTAAAAAAAGAGCCCAGGTTTTACCTGTGTAGACACTGGGTGCTACATGCGCAAGCTCGGAAAGTGATGTAAGGTTCTTCATGATGTGTTTGTTCTCCTACCTTCCCGACGTCAGTTTCGAGTGAAAGGACACACACACTCACATGCTAGTACAGAGCAGCCAGCAATTCATAGAGACTCTGTCTACATCACCCCCAAATCCTTCTGCCTATAGTCTGGGGTGAGACCTTTTAAAGAGCATTCATCTACCCACAAGATCCTGCCACAAGCCCCAATGAAACCTCATTATGTCATTGAAACTATTTCAGTCGGTGAGTAGTGCAGATGAACACTGCCCACCTGTCTGGGCACACCACTGGGTACTGTCTGCCATGACCATTTAGTAATATCCTACTGGTGTTTAGCATTGTTTGAGTCACAGAGTTGTAAAGAACATCTACTGACGATCGCCATCATCATTCATTTTCGTCGTCATCGGTGTCTGTGTTGACACATTACACTATACTGCTATGTGCAGTTTCGTGTAGCCTGTAGCAAGACTTGTAATCCAATACCAGACTAGCAGGAAGAGAAAGATGTCTTTGAAAGCAATAGGCTTAATTTAACCGCATTTGTTCATCTTGGGATGCTATGTTTTATTATATTAACTACCCCAAGAAATTGTGATGATGTTACATGCTCAACAAGCAGAATCTCATCATTATATTCTATGGCTGCTCCCAACATGTTTGACTATTTGCTGTGAAATCTACAGTTTTGAACTTCCAAAGCTTCCCAGTTCTCCCATGTTCTCACTTTGTGTTTTTTTTAATGAACACAATTATTCAATTATGTTTTAGGGTACAAACATACTGTGTCTGTGACGGTATTAGCTGGGTTGGAGTTACACTAACAAATCTGCTTATTATTTTCTAAAATAGTCTTTGACAACAAGGTGACTTTCCATGATTAGACATGGGAGTTGTACCCTGTGCTGAGAGCCCAAAACACTTCAAAGATAAGAGTTAGCACCTCATCATACAGGGACACTAGATACATAGTATTAACGATAGCATATCAACTACACATAGATACACATCTGCATTGTAATATAAATAGATGTTCGTGCAATTATATATAAATCTGCCATTGATACATTTGACATTTCTGTTGATTTAAGGTTGATTTTTTAAAAGATACCCAGTAAAAAACTTGTGTCTACCTTAAGGTCTTGTTGATTTTACTGTAATATGGCCAGCAAAGCAAAAGAAAATAAAAATTAACTAATCTATGTGACTAGAATGGATGGAAAAAATGTAATATACATACATGGAAAAATAAAAGTGTTTTGTGTGTTTGTGTGTGTGTGTGTGTGTGTGTGTGTGTGTGTGTGTGTGTGTGTGTGTGTGTGTGTGTGTGTGTGTGTTTTAGCAGACATATATAAAGGTGGGCCAAAACAGAACAGCGTATGAAACAAAATCAGTGACAGAGGCGAAGCTTCTAAAACGTGCAACAGACATGGAACACCAACTGGACATGCCATTCCAGGCATGCAACAGAAGTAGTTGCATTATTAGACTGAGTCAGATGGAAAATATAGCCTCAAGTTCTTCCTCCATCTCCCTCCCTCCTTTCCTCTAGTGCCTGCCATTAAGCGTTCTCAATAGAGCTATGGAAGACCCCCTACTGCCACATATATAAACTCTTCATCTACTGTAATCCAGGTACAAATTCACAGAAATTATAGTAAAACCAGTCTTATATTTATACAGGTATGTCAAACTATAAACAAGTAAGAAAGGAATATATTTTCTTTGGATATTATATTAGGTATGACTAGGTATAAGTGTCGTTATGCGATATGTATGTAAACTCTTTTGGGCATTGTATTAGTGAGAACAAACATGTCAGCACTACTGCATTATCCAATAGTGTAATGGTTGTCAATCAATGCTAGTGACTTAAAGGTCTGAGATTCATGGCTGCTTCAGCAAAATTATACTCAACCTTTTAAATGTGTACACTGTGGGAGGCAACATGAGCGTTTCTAATTATAGTGTGTGAGGTAAGCCTGGAAAAGACCCTACAGGAAAAAAAAAGCAAACGTCAGCCTTTTTTTTTTGTTTCAGATATGTCTATAATCTTAGAAGGATTTGCAATACAGTAATAATGTAAAAGAGACGTCCAACTTTTACTGATGTCTCATCAGTAAATGTGGCCAATATTTGCCTAAATGTACAGGACAAGGCAGGTCTGTTTTCACTGCAAACAACAGTCACTCTTTAATTCAGCCTAATGACTATATATTTGTTTTTAAAGATGATTTCATCACTTACTAAAGTTATTTTTGCGTATACAGTGGTCTACAGAGACAAGCGGAATGTAAACTTCAGGATTCTGAAGGTCATGGCCAGAAAAGTGTATAAATGCATAACGACCCTTAATAGACTGATGTTCATAAAGGTCTCATAGTAATGTGTGTATGTATAGCATGTGCACAAACTGTGTACTGTTGGTTAGATACTCACTGGCTTCCCTGGCTTTATCCATATATGTCATAGTGAGCTCCTCATCTACAGGCTTATCCACAGGTCCTACCATTGGCACCAGCTGTGACAAGGATGTGCGCATGAGTGCTTCTTTGGCGCGTGCTGGGGACACAAGTGGAATTGTTGGGGGTTCCTGGAAGCCACTATCCACCTCTACAGGACCTGATGGGCTTTCATCAGAGTTCTCGAATGAGTTCTCAGACTGAAATGGCCACTCCAAGCCATTAGGATGGTACACAACCTCTCTTCGTGCTACTCCAGGTAAACTTTTCTGCTGTGGAAGTCCCACCCCTTCGTGTGTGCCATTAGGAACAGCCCAGCATTGAGTCTGGGAGTATCCAGACATATCAGATGTACTCTCACAGCCACTCATCTCAGAGTTGTCATCCTGAAAGGGTGAGCTTCTTCCAAAGGCTTTGGCTGGCGATATGCTGGGACTGCGACGCTTCTGTTTGCGATGTCTGTCCTGCGCTGCAATATCTGCGTCACTGTCAGTCTCACCATAATATGCTTCGCTCTCAGGAGGAGATCTCAGCCATTCTGCACCATTGGTGGGTGACATGAGTGAACTTCTATGGACAGATGAGACTTTTGAAGACACTGGAGGAGACAAAGCTCTGAGTGCTGCCCGGTATTCTTTATCGATACGAGGAGAGGGGGCACGATCCAGTAGGACTACCGACTGGAAGCCCAAAGGGGCCCTGAAATTTAAAAAAGGATATCATTTATATAATAACGTGTATATATATAATTACACGTTATTTAAATTCGGGTACTGCACTAATGCAGGTAGTAGTATATAAATTCTTTACACAGGTAACTCATTTGCACAAATCCTAAAGCTTCTCCAAACAAACCCCCCCCCCCTATAAGCAATATTTTATCGATTTGCTTTGGATTTGTGATCAAACGTTTAAAGCTGTCAGTGGTTTTATATGCATGATATAAATAAATGTTTGTAGACACCTGACTATATGATTCATATGTCATTTTTGAACATCCTAATTTAGTCCCTTTTTACTGTTATAATAACCTCTATTCTCCTGGCAAGGTCTTCCACTAGATTTTGGAGTGTGATTAAGTCACCAGGGCGTTAGTAATGTCAGGTAGTGATGTAGGTGAGGAGGTCTGGGGTGCAGTCAGCGTTCACATTTATTCTAAAGGTGTTCAATAGGGTTGAGGGTCAGAGCTCTATAGCAGAAGATCTTCCATTCCAACCCATGTAAAGTATTTCTTCATGGAGCTGACTTTGTGCACAGGGGCTTTGTCATGCTGGAACAGGTTTGGGTCTCATAGTGCAGGGAACATTTAATGCTACCGCATTCAAAGACATACTGTACAATTGTGCCCCTCCAACTGTGTGGTAACAGTTTGGAGATGAACCACAAATGGCTGAAAAAATTATCCCCAATATTTTTGTCCATATAGTGTATATATCTTGTGTTTTGTTGAGTATAGAGAAATATAGTGTTTGGAACAGTAATGGATGGTAAGTATAGTATTTTATTTTGAGTAAAATAGAATGAAAAAGAAACTCAAGTGAAGTACAATATGCTTAAAATAAGAACAATTTTAAGAGAATAATCAAGTAAATGTACTGTAAAACAGCACAAATCAGTTGGTTATAATTATATATAATAGTCTATATAATCGGATATTTATAAATATTTGTGGGTTGTCCTGTTCTAGAAAGTCTGGTATGTTTGGCCAATAAATCTACATAAGAACTGCCTCCTTAAAAAATAAATAAATTATATATATATATAGTCATTCAAGATTTTCCATTAAAAAATTATATATATATATATATATATATATATATATATATATATATATATATATATATATATATAAATATTTAATAATAATTTAATTATATATATATATATATATATATACATTTTTTTTAAATGGAAAAGTGCTTAAAAACATTCGCATTATAACATTTGCATAATTTTTTCTCTGCAGAAAACCATTTCTCATTTGAACAGCTCATAATATATATATATTTATATATTCATACACTTATAGATTATTATTAATAGTATTATGAGCTGTTCAAATGAGAAATGGTTTTCTATTAATATTAATATTAATATTTTTGGCTGTGTTTTATTAATACACTTAATATAAATTATGTGAAAATCTGACAGGAAATAAAAAAACAAAATACACATTTACAAAAAAACAAAAAAAAAACAAAAAACACATAGGCTTCCAGCATTTTACGATGTTAAGCTAGGTTATCTCAAATTTTCATTAATGCACTTTATTATTATATTAATATATATTAATGTAGCTCTTAATTAATGACTTTTGAAGCCGATTTTATTTTATTTCTTCGTTATATTAAAGGAATTGTTTCAATTGGACTGCTCACTTCATCTCAAATCTTGCAATATATATTTAAAACATGACAATATTTAAACATGATGCGAAATGTTTACAATATACATAATTTGGCAGACACCTTATAGCTCTGGTATAGATAAGGGTGTTTATGTTTATTATTATTATTATTTTATTTTTTTTTAATGGAAAATCTGGGATTTCCACTGACGGTGCAATGATTCAGCGTATGAATATTCCTCCATAAAAGAAAATTGTTATGGTTTTCATAAATTCGTTTTTAAGGATTTGGAAGTGTGGAGACATTCAAAAATTCACCCTTCAAGATTCTGAAGCTTGTGTCCTGAAAAGTGTACACAAGATAATATTATCATAATATCACCATGTGCAACATTTTCTAGATTATACAAAAATTAAAGAAATGTTTGGAAATGTGAGGAGATATAAAACCATACCTTTGTATAGTAAAATATAAATAATTGTACTTTAACATTTCCCAGGTAGGGAAAGTTGACAGGCACATCATTTGGGGACATGTCATAAAATGACTTTATGTTTTATAATTTGACACTAATGGCCAAAGTTACTAAAGGTAGAAAGAGTATTCTCTGAAATGACATTAAAATGTAGTTGTGTCAGGATAAACCAAAACCAATGCTTATTTATCTTAGTTACTAAGGTTTAAATATAAATAGCTTAATTTTAATAAAATTATTTTACATAATTGTCTTTCTTTGTGTCTTTCTTTCTTTCATTTATCGATTCATTGACTGATTGATTTATCACATGATACAACCATGCAGGTCCCTGGCTGCAGAACACTGATGACCCCCCCAGAAGATGTAATCCCACCACATTAGCAAGTAAGAAAGTAACATTTATTTAGATACAAACCTTTTAATCCGTAAATGAAGGGTTCCCCGGCCACTGTCGATCAGATTCATAGCCTCAGCGTGAGACAGTTCACCACAAAACACATCATTAATTGATATCAGTTCATCAGCCTCCCGTAGACCGGCCCGACATGCCTTACTGCGTTTTCTAACCTACACCAGCAGGGGGAGACAATGTCAACATAAAAAAAACATGGTTACAACTACATAAAAATCCTACAGTTTCAGCAAGCCATTTCTCTGGGTTCACTCAGAAGGTCATTCATTAAAATCTGTCATTGGAAAAATATATAACAACAGACATTCACATTAAATTCGAGTCACTTTGCGCAGCGTAATGTACGCCTCCTGGCGGTTTTCTTCACCGATGCACCGTATGCCATTTATTTTTGAAGCTATAATTAGCGGCTCTATGTGCAGATGGACTAGAATGAAAATAAATGAACGGCATTTACAGCAGAACTGCCGCATCTGTTACCTGTAAACCCGTCATTAGACTCTGAGACTCAGCAGGGAACAATGTGGAATCAATCCAAGCATACCATGAAGTGCATTTAGCAAGCTGAGACTAATGCTCTTGTCAGCTATCAGGTGTATTAGTTTATATAATACAGGTGAAATGTGCATTTTATACGTCGAATTTAGCATCACATAGCATATATTTGATGTGAAAATAGAGAAAAAAAAAAACTAGCTTAATATACATGTTTGACATATTTAAATCTGCTTTCATATACGTTTTACTTGTTTGTTTCTTTGTTTATTTATTTATTTTCTACCCTTTTTTTTTCGGAGATTCTGCCCTATGTTCATTGTGTAACTGCGTAAGTCGTCACTAGCTAATACGTAGCCTGTGTTCATGCTCATATATCGAAAAAGAAGTAACACAAGTTAAATTACACCCTTCAAACGAGCCGATAAGGCTAATCCTGTAAAAAACAAACAGGATTTTCTAGGGTGATTGTCCTAAAACCAAGGACATACAGTAACCTTTAGACTATAGCTCTTGGCTCTGAGCTCTCGTTTGTCGTGATGTGCTAGAATTCACGTGTCAGATAGGAGCATGTTGTTCTGTCACCCACTTCACCAGCACATGCCATCGTTATCCGCTAACCCTGATATTAGTTTTTGCTACCAGCAGTAGGGAATTTCCTTTTACAAAGTGTGGCAGTGCAGCTGATAATCTATAAATAACTATTCATTCCTAGTGCATACTTTTTTATTTTTTTAAACAGGTATGTGATATACAAGATTATTGATATTTATTTATATTAACAATATCCAGGATTGTACTCCATGGTGAGCTGAAAAAATATCTCAAATCTCAAAGTCCCTCATGAATTTGATGGACATTTTACTCTCCAGTTTGAGTTGAAAAAAGCATCAGAGTCCTTTTTTAAACCCCGTTTTAAACCTTATATGAGGTCATTCCCATTCCAGATATCATAATTGTGAACTTTTCATTAGCAATAAAAAGTTACTCTGGGATCTTGATATTTCGGTTCGTCTAACAAGCAAGGAATGTGGACTAAATGAACAACACGTACACCTAGTGCCAGGGCAGCTGTTCTTTCTCTACATGAGGCATGTCATAAATTTACCATGTGTTCCCCATAGAGCCTAAATAAAGTCCTCAGCATTTAGTCAGGAGGCACTTGTCAATCGGCTACAACAGGTTCTTTTTGACAATGCACCGCGGCGTGCGATTTGGGTTGAGACCAGGGACTAACATCAAAACATGAAGTATTTAGGAGAAGAGAGTATTGTTTACATGTGGCTCACTGGAACATTTTAAAGACTGAATGTTGTTGCGCTTTTTAAATGCCACCAAGGATATTAAAGGAGTTAAAAGAGGTGATCATGGCCAGAGAATCTGATTATCTCATTTAGGAACAGTTCTGGCAGTGAAAAAAAGCTCAGGTCACAAGTGGAAAGATACACCTCCACAGGGGTGACCTTGTTTTATTTTTTTTACCAGAAGAGACAAAAAAGCAGAATCACGGGAGGGTTGGGAAGGTTGGGCCTTTTTTTTTTTTTTCTAAAAGTCATGCCACTGGGATCATGAGTACATGCTACCATTTATTGACCTAAAAGTGCAGACTAGACTATACCCAGCTATGGCTCATGACTCCAAAATAGCTCCTAGATCAAGGAAAATGTACCACACATCATCTAAGTCACCGTTTAGCAGATGTCCCATGGTGTATAAATATACAAATACGAATATATATATATATATATATATATATGAGGCTTTATTTTTACTCAGTCCTGAGATAACATCTACATTTAGACGAGCCGTTGGAAAGTTTTGGGTTACAGAGAAAGACCAAATAAAAAGCTGACAATGTGATAAGAGCAAAAAGGTATGTTATAAAGAGCCTGGTTTTATATGGGCCTTAGAAGAAACTCACTGACCTCGGATTAAAAGTGAACACACACCATGTAAAAATTTGTAAATGAATCTGGTTTGATATAAGACGAGAAAGTTGATCCAACTTTGTGGTTGTTTTATGGTTCTATTACTGTAATTGTACTAATAATAGCCTATGATATACTAATATGCTTTCTTTAATAGCGAATTAGCGTGTTCTTTTAAATATCCGTCTCATCAGCAAATGTTTATAAAATTAATAAAATTTAATTTCATCGTCTTTTCTAAATATAATAAAGCATTTGTGTGAATATTGACATTTGTTAGGTTTAATAATTCATATGAATGGTTTAAGCCTCACTATTATGGCTCTCTCACCATCACACACACACACACACACACACACACACACACACACACACACACACACACACATGCACACATACACACACATGCACTGAAACCCAAATTTAGCATCCTGAAACAAGATCTACATGCACCAGAACTGTAAATACTTTTACAGTAGTGAACAGGAAATCAGCAAATATTTAATGCCCTCTGACCTTAGACACTTGAAGGGGCTGCTTTTGCTCGCTTCCTCCTTGCAGTCGAAACCCCCAAGGTGCTCCACCCGAGAGGGTAACCACTACTTCTTCTGCCACCATTTTGCCAGGAATCGTCTGAATGTGCACCTTCCTAATCACCCTCAGTCTCTTCGTCCCATCTCTGGACCCGTGGCCTTAATCAGTGGCCCTGTGTGCTGTGCTTCTGCCGGTTCAGTTCCTATCAGAATGAGAAGGTTGGGCAGAATGAGAATGGGGGATTGGGGTGGGCTGGGGGTTAATGCAGGATTTCTATGACTGCTCTCTCTCTCTCTCTCTCTCTCTCTCGCTCTCTCTCTCTCGGTCGCTCACTCTCTTCTCTGGAATGCCAAGTCGGAGGGTGGGTGTTGGGAAGCATGGTGTGGACCCAGACCCTCTTTCATGGACACACTTGTCCTGTCAATCCATGGTTAGAGGATGCTGATAGACCCTCTAAAGATAGCCTAAAAGCCACCAGTGGGCTAAGGGTTTTGTCTGTAATAGCCCTTATATAAGTATTCACCCTCTTGAACATTTCCCACTCTTGCTTGCTATGGCCTGGAACTAAATAGACCTAAACCAAGTTGTACATAACGAATCTACACAAAATAGCATATGCTACTTAGGTGGGTGAGTGGAAAAGATGCAACAAAGAGGTAAATAGTAACTCTGACAGAGCTGAAGATGAGAGAAGACATTTAAAGGACATTCGTTTGCTTGAATCACATTCCACAAAGCCAGTCATTGTCTATTTATTACTGAAAAGCAATTATTGAAAAACAATTCATATAAAAACTATAGCTTAGCAAGCATCTAAAGCTTTAATAAGCCCAAAATGTGTACATTTTTATTTGTTTGATAAAAACAAACACTGGTTGTTAGACTGAGAATAGTATTCTCATGGTGAAGCATAGTGGTGGCAGCATAATACTTTTGGGAAAACTTGTCATTAGTTGTGAATAGAAAACTGGTGAGAATTGAGGACAAGATGGACTAAGTTCACCTTCAAAAAAAGACTGACCTTGTGTCACGGTGTGAGCGAAACAAAAGGCAGAAGCCGGAGTACAGCTCGCTCGGGTTTTAATGGCATGCGTGAGAGAGAGATACACACACGCACACACACACACACACACACACACGCGCGCACATACACACACGGCAGTCCTTAGGTTGAGAGAGATAGTCCGAGTAGCGCATTGGGAGAAGCGTAGCTGACCCGAGATGGAGGGGAAGCGCAGCCGGTACGGGATTCTGGAGTCCGGATGAAACGGAAGAAAGAAGTCCTGTAGGAAAACCGGAACGCCAAAACATGCAGTACGGGAAGTCCAACATAAACAATAACGAACCGGGGGGTGAATGTGAGTGAGGTTTTTATGTAGGAGCGGGGTGGAGTGATGATGAGCTTCAGGTGTGCCTCGTTAAACCTGGAGCTTCAGAGAGAGTGGAGGCATGAGTGATGATGAGCTCCAGGTGTGCGTGGTTAAACCTGGAGCTCTATGGAGAGTGGAGGCATAGAGAGCCACCAAAGGGGGCGTGGCAGGTGGTTCCCTCGTCAGGTCCCCCCCCCCCCCCCCCCCCCGAGGGGCGGCACCTGACGAGGGCCTGATGAGGACGAAGGCCGGAGAAACGGTTCCAGCGGTGACCGGGGACGGATAGCTGCCTGTAGCGGAGACCGGGGACGAAGGGGCGTCTTCGGCGGAGCCAGGAGGCAGAGAGACAGCTCCAGCGTCGGATAGGGACCAAGCTGCGCCCGCAGCGGAGTCCCGAGGTTGAGCGACCTCCACAGCAGAGACCTGAAACCAAGTGAGGCCCTCGGCGGCGATCAGGGCCGGTCTGGATCGGAGCTACGTCCGTAGCAGAGATCGGAGTACGAGTGACGCACCCGGTGGAGCCCGGAATCAGAAAAACAACCCCGGTGGTGTCCAGAGGCCCAATGACGTCCACGATGGAGTCCAAAGGCGAGACGTCGCCATCGAAGGAGCCCGGAGGCGAGACGTCGTCGAAGGAGGAGCTCTGGGGCGAGACGTCGCCTTTCAGGAAGCCCGGGAGCAAGACGTTGTCAATGGAGAAGCTCTGGGGCGAGACGTCGCCTCCCAGGAAGCTCGGGAGCGAGACGTCGTCGAAGGAGGAGCTCTGGGGCGAGACGTCGCCATCGGAGGAGCTCGGAGGCGTGACGTCGCCTGCAGGGGTGCCCAAGAGCGAGACGTCGCCGGCGGAGCTCAGGGGCGAAACGTCCGACTCTGTGGAGCGGAGTGGAGCTCTCAGGGATGCTCTGGGACAGAGAGAAACTCTGCGACGTGGCTTCACCGGGAGAGAAACCCTGTGACGTGGCCTCACCTCCAGAGGGACAGTGAGGCAAGCCGTCACCTTCTGGGTGACCGTGAAGCGAGCCGTCGCCCTCGGGGAGACCGTGAGGCGAGCCGTCGCCTTCGGGGAGACCGTGAGGCGTGACGTCGACATCGGAGGCACTCGGAGGCGTGACGTCGACATCGGAGGCGCTCGGAGGTATGGCTTCGCCCGGAGAGGAGCCCAGAGGTGAGACGTCGCCATCGGAGGAGCACAAAGGCGAGGCGACACCATCGGAGGAGCCCAGAGGCGAGACTTCACCATCGGAGGAGCCCGGAGGCGAGATGTCACCATCGGAGAAGCCCGGAGGTGAGACGCCGCTCACGGAGAGACTCTTTGGCGAGACGTCGCCGAAGGAGGAGCTCTGGGGTGAGACGTCGCCTTCCAGGGAGCTCGGGAGCAAGACGTCGCCGAAGGAGGAGCTCTGGGGCGAGACGTTGCCTTCCAGGGAGCTCGGGGGCGAGACGTCGCCGAAGGAGGAGCTCGGGGGCGAGACGTCGCCGAAGGAGGAGCTCTCGGAGACTCTGTGGACCGGAGAGGAGTTCTCGGAGACTCTGTGGACCGCAGAGGAGCTCTCAGGGATGCTCTGGGGCAGAGAGAAGTTCTGCGACGCAGCTTCACCGGGAGCGGAACCCTGTGACGTGGTCTCACCTCCAGGGGAATAGCGAAGCGAGCCGTCACCTTCAGGGAGACCGTGAAGTGAGCCGTCGCCTTCGGGGAGACCGTGAGGCGAGCCGTCGCCTTCGGGGAGACCGTGAGGCGAGCCGTCGCCTTCGGGGAGACCTTGAGGCAAGCCGTCGCCTTCGGGGAGACCGTGAGGCGGCGGTACGATGTCCCTTTCGCATCCAGGCGTTGGTACGACGTCCTTTTTGCGGCCTTGAAGCTGAGTTGAGTGCACTGGGAAGCTCCGGGGCGGAAAGGAGCTGTCCTGGAGATCCTGAAGCGGAACAGAGCTCGCCGGGAGACCTTGGCGTGGAACTGAGCTCGCTTGGGGATCTTGGAGCTGAGAAGTGCTCTCGGGGGGACACTGGAGCGGAGAGGTGCTCTCAGGGACACAATGGAGCGGAGCTGGGCTCTCCTGGAGGTCCTGGAACGGAGCCAAGGTCTCTTTAGGACTTTGGAGCAAAGCCGAGCCCTCTTCAGGATCCTGGGGCGGAAAGGAGCTGTCCCGGAAACTCTGAAGCGGAAAGGTGCTCTCGGGGACACACTGGAGTGGAACTGAGCTCTCGTAGAGGTCCTGGAGCGGAACCGAGCTCTCGTGGAGGTCCTGGAGCGGGACTAAGCTCTTCAGGACGACCTGGAACAGAGCTGAGCTCTCCTGGATGACCTGGAACGGAGCTGAGCTCTCCTGGATGACCTGGCTTGGAGCTTAGCTCTCCTGGAGGTCCTGGGGCAGAGCTGCGCTTTCCTGGACGACCTGGAATGGAGCTGAGCTCTCCTGGAGGTCCTGGGGCGGAGCTACACTCTCCTGGAGGTCCTGGAGCAGGCTGAGGATTTCCTGGTTACCTTGGGGCGGAGTGGAGCCCCCCTGAAGGGCCTGAAGCAGGGCGGAGATCTCATGGAGGTCCTGGAATGGAGCCGAGCTATTTTGAAGGGCCTGGTGTAGGGCCTGGAGCAGGGTGGAAATCCCCCGGAGGTCCTGGGATGGAGTGGCGCTCTCTGGGAAGCTCTGGTGCGGAACGGAGCTCTTCGGGAAACACTGGAGCGGAATCGTGCGTTTGGTAGCGGGAGAGAGATGGTGGAGATCTGCGGTAACCATCCCTAGTTCCCGGGTGAGAAGCTGGATAAACCGGGCGCACGAGCCGAATTCGCCACCAGAGGCGCTCCACAACTCACTGGCCAGAGAAAGGGATTCTCCAGACAGCAGAGAAATGTGGAGTGCGATCTTGTCTGCTTCCTTGGGGTAAGAGGACGAATAAAAGTCCATATATCCACCGACGCTCCCTAGAAATCCGTCCCACTCAGCTCTGTTGCCGGAGAAGCGAGCCGGGAAATCCATGACGTCATCACGGGGGCGTGGCGCTGCCGAGCATGATCCGCGTGAAACGGCAGCGGGTTTTCGGGTTTTCCCTGAGGCGGAGCTCGGCCGTCGTTTCACAGCGAATCCTCCATCCGCGGTTGGGATCGCGCCGGGACCACGGCAGCAACCCGATCATTTTTTTTTTTTTTTTTTTTTGTGAATTATATCCTTTTCAGGAGGTTCGTTATTCTGTCACGTTGTGAGCGAAACAAAAGGCAGAAGCCGGAGTACAGCTCGCTCTGGTTTTAATGGCATGCGTGAGAGAGAGATACACACACACACACACACACACACACACACACACACGCGCACATACACACACCGCAGTCTTTAGGTTGAGAGAGATAGTCCGAGTAGCGCATTGGGAGAAGCGTAGCTGACCCGAGATGCACAGGGAGGGGAAGCGCAGCCGGTACGGGATTCTGGAGTCCGGATGAAACGGAAGAAAGAAGTCCTGTAGGAAAACCGGAACGCCAAAACATGCAGTACGAGAAGTCCAACATAAACAATAACGAACCGGGGGGTGAATGTGAGTGAGGGGTTTATGTAGGAGCGGGGTGGAGTGATGATGAGCTTCAGGTGTGCCTCGTTAAACCTGGAGCTTCAGAGAGAGTGGAGGCATGAGTGATGATGAGCTCCAGGTGTGCGTGGTTAAACCTGGAGCTCTATGGAGAGTGGAGGCATAGAGAGCCACCAAAGGGGGCGTGGCAGGTGGTTCCCTGACACCTTGATTGTATCGCCAAAGCTTTAATGTAGTTGTGTAAAACCTCGAGATTGAATGTGTTAGTACAGCCTGATCAAAAACTACGAGTCTGTGCTGTAGCTCCATCCTGACAGACCTTGATCAATTTTGGCAAAAAAATATAAATCAGGGTCCAGATGTACAAAGCTGATAAACACAGATCCCATACACATATTGTTTAAAAAATCTTTCACAATAATTGTTTTAGGATTTAATATGTTTGAGTCCTGCTAGAGCTATTGTTGTAGTTTATAGTATATATTGCACTTTATTTCACACCATGTTCACATTTCTCCAAAATGAGCTCTGCCCCAGAAATAAAAGAGGGACTCTTGAATTTCAGAAGATAGGAAGATGCTGTTGAAGGCAAAGTAAAACGTTTGTTGCATGTGTTTAATAATACTTGTAATTCACTACTAGAGTAGCAGAGGGGTCTAAAAGTTAAGGTCTGAAAAGAGCGATTAAGAGGATGAAGAGTGAAAATTCGGTTGGACCAGATGACATACCTGTAGAAGCATGGAGATGTTTAGGAGAGATGGCAGTGGAGTTTTTAACCAGGTTGTTGGAAGGTGAGAGAATGCCTGAGGAATGGAGAAGGAGTGTGCTGGTACCGATCTTTAAGAATAAGGGAGATGCAGGAACTACAGCGGAAAAAAGTTGATCAGTCACACCATGAAGTTATGGGAAAGAGTAATGGAAGCCAGGCTGAGAGAAGAGGTGACCATCTGTGAGCAACTGTATGGTTTCATGTAGAAGAAAAGCACCACAGAAGCATTATTTGCTTTGAGAATGCTGATGGAGAAGTATAGAGAAAGTCAGAAGTGACAGCAGTGAAGTGTGCAGTAGAAACGTAATAGACTGGTTTAAGGTGGAGGTTGGTCTGCATCAAGGATCGGCTCTGAGTTCTTTCCTGTTTGCAGTGATGATGGACAGGTTGACGGACGATGTCAGAAAGGAGTCTCTGTGGACTATGATGTTTGGGGATGATTTTGTGATTTGTGGTGAGAGTAGGGAGCAGGTTGAGAAGAGCCTTGAGAGGTGGAGGTACACGCTGGAGAGAAGGGGAATGAAAGTCAGTAGGAGTAAGACAGTGTACATGTGTGTGAAAGAGAGGGAGGGCAGTGGAGTGGTGAGGTTGCAGGGAGAAGAGGTGGAGGAGTTCAGGTACCTGGAGTCAACAGTGCAAAGTAATGGAGAGTGTGTTAGAGAAGTGAAGAAAAGAGTGCAGGCAGGGTGGAGTGGGTGGAGAAAAGTGATAGGAGTGACTTGTGATAGAAGGGTATCTGCAAGAGTGAAAGGGGAAGTTTATAGGACTGTAGTGAGACCTGTGATGTTGTTTGGTTTAGAGACAGTGGCGTTGAGTAAAAGACAGTAGGTGGAACTGGAGGTAGCAGAGCTGAAGATGTTGAGGTTTTCATTAGGAGTGACGAAGATGGACAGGACTAGAAATAAGTTTATTAGAGGGACAGCGCATGTAGGACGTTTTGGTGACAAGGTGAGGGAGGTGAGATTGAGATAGTTTGAACATGTGCAGAGGAGGGACATGGGTTATATGAGTAGGAGAATGCTGAGGATGGAGCTACTAGGACGGAGGAAAAGAGGAAGAACAAGGAGGAGTTTTATGGATGTGGTGAGGGGAATAGAGACTGATGATCCGCTGAGGTGGTCTCGAATAGGAGAAGCCTAAAGAAGAAGAAAAAGATCATATTCCATTATTCTGATAGGGTTTTTGCAGATCTTTATCCCAGGAACACTGAAACAGAAACATACCCTGCACTTTTTTTTTTATTAGATTTGAGCCCTAACACTATACAACTGGAAACACAGGATAACCTTGCAAAAACCCAGATGTAAAAATGCCAGCATGGTCAGCATGGAAGCAGGGGGCTCAGAACACAAGCCTGAGAAGCTCCTGTGATGAGGATGAGGTGTGTTTGCCCACTTGTACAGCTTGTGGTCTGTCTGTCAAGAAGTTTAACATCCATTAACACTGGAGTCTCATGATCTCCAACTTAGAGGTGAGTGTGGAGGGAATTATGGTGTTAAACGCTGAAATGTAGTCCATAAACAGCATTTTCACATAGTTCCCTTTTCTGCAGTCCAGGTGGCCCATCGTTGTGTGGAGTTTATATAGTATCGTTGAAAACTGTTTTTCACAAAATCCAATATGGCAGAAAATCCTATTGGTGTGTTGAATTGCACTTGACCCTGGGAATCCAGGGATTCCGACCTTTTACATTTTGGACACAAAGTTAAAAATGTATAAGTGTGAATCTATTTCTAGTTAGGACCAAATGGTGGCGCTACAGCATAGGAAACACTTGGGCAAAATTTAGTCAAAACCTTTTACCAAGTTTTTCTATGGTCTACTATAAACTCTATAACAAGTAATACTAATACTACTACTACCACTACTACTACTACTACTACTACTAATAATAATAATAATAATAATAATAATAATAATAATAAGAGGAGGAAGAGCATGTCCCCATGATTCTTTGTTGCTTGGCCCATATATAATTGTTAATAATCATTATATAATAATTATAACACTGCCACCACCACCACCACCACCACCACCACCAACAACAACAACAACAACACTAATAATAATAATAATAATAATAATAATAATAATAATAATAATAATAATAATAATAATAATAATGATGATGATGATGATGATAATAAGGTAGTACTTTTAGCGCTTTGCCTCTGAATATTATTGATAATAACGATAATGATAGTAATAATGATAGTAATAATAATAATAATAATAATAATAATAATAATAATAATGATAATAATAATGGTAATGATGATGATGATGATGATGATGATGATGATGATGATAAGGTAGTACCTTTAGCATGTTGCCTCCGAATATTATTGATAATAATAATAATAATAATGATTATAGTAATAATAGTAATAATAATATTAATAATAATAATAATAGTAATAATAATAATAATAATAGTAATAATAATAATAATAATAATAATAATAATAATAATAATAGTGATAATAATAATAATAATAATAATAATAATAATAATAATAGTAATAGTAATAATAATAATAATAATAATAATAATAATAATATGCCAGTAGTTGTGCGTCAGTAGTCACTTGTACCACTAGAGGGAAGAAAACGAAAACACCTCATTGTCAGACTAAGATGCTCGAGCTGTTCTTCTGAACTGACTTTAGAAAACAGAAAGGAAAAAAAGCCCGGTTTAAGTCACTCCCAAACTCATCCTGTTTAATCCTGTGGTGCTGTGAAACTGTTCACAGTGAGGTTCATGTGCAGCTGATGGAGTCTCTGTCTCTCTCTCTGTCTACACGACTCACCTTTTCTTAAAACCACAGACTATTCGACCAAGTTACAGCTGTTTTCACGCACAAACCGAGCGACATGGCAAAACCGCCGACAGATGTGCGGATTTATTCTCTGCTTTTATTCTTCTTCATTTCAGAACAAGTCATTGGTGAGTCTGACCTTCATACTACATCAATTGTGAGCAACATTAGTTATATTTATTCTCACATAAATGTATCAATTATCATCCATTAAGGTTTAAACAAGTGTCATTATTTAAGTGCATTTATTTATATTAAAAGTGGATCACAATTCATTACATATTTATACTTGGTGCATAAAATTATATATACTTGTTTACTTAAGAAATACTATCAAGCCTAAAAAAAATCAACCAAATGTAAAGTCAATTATATCCTATATTTCATAACAACAGTACAGTTATAAAAGGTGTCTTGTAGATATCTTTGTAGAGCTTTACCAAAAATCTTCAATGCGCAGTTTCTCCACTGAGACAAGCTGAGGAACAAGCTGAAGAACCCTCAAAGGGTTCCATAAAATGCTTCACGGACTACATTTAATTATTTATGTACAGTGTATGTACAGGGTATGTACATTTATGTACAGTGCATTGTTGAGAAATTTTATTTATTTATTTATTTATTATATAAGTCCAAACTTGCATTTTGAACAAATTCATAAATTTGTTTATAACTGCTTTTTCTCTGTAAAGCTGCTTTAAAACTATGTCTATTTTTTAAAGCTCTATACAAATAAAATGGTTTAACTAATAATTTAAGCCAGATTGCGAGTCCCAAAGTAGCAAGAGAGAGACATGTTTTGATGATTAGAGCATGTAAGCTGATGTAGACAAAATGTGTCACTTCCAAACTGGTAGATTTTCTTAAAAGTCTAAAAAGTATACACTTATAGGAAATTCAGCTAAAAATGAATCTAGTATCCATAAGGGATCATTAGTTTTCCCCACCCTACTTTTCATTTCAAATTTATTTGAGCTTTCTTTCAGCTTAATAGGATTAATTGATTGTTAATAAAAATGTTAGCATCTTAAATTAGTCCCTTATATATTCATCCCTGATGAGTGAACCAGTGGAGACGGTGGCAAGGACAAACTTCCTGAGATGATAAAGGGAACTCAAGCACATCTAAGTGACACCGAATGTCCTTTCATAAATGGATCCTCGACAATTATAGACCTGTTATAAATGTTTTTTTTGGCAATTGCACCCTAAAGCCATTGTAGCAAAATTATAATGCTAATAACAGTTCAAATCCATCTGTAGCCAATTACAGTAACCTCCTGGATCTTTAGGCTGTTCATATGGAACCATCATTACATGCAGAGAGTGGATTTTGATTGATAGAACTCTATCTACAAGTAGGGTTTGACAGATCTGGAAAGAAGAGAGAGAGAGAGAGAGAGAGAGAGAGAGAGAGAGAGAGAGAGAGTGTTGAAGAAAGAGGGTGGATATGAATCAGTGCATGTATACATATGAAGTGTTCTTTTAGAATACAATCATAGGCTTTTTCAAGGATAAAATACTTGTGGTCAAGTTGCTGTAGAAAATGAATAAAAAATAAATGAGTGTGAGTCTTTCACTCCTTTTATACCACAGCACCGCTAATAATATTTCATTTATTAAAAGAACATATAATCATTTTTAAAGAGTGTAATACTTATTGTTGCCTAATATCTGTGGATCGAATTAGTTGATGTCGTCAGTTATGGAAATATTATAGCAGTTTTAAACAGCCGTTCCCTCAACATTATATTTTTTCTCTCTTTCTTAATGAAGGAAATCAAATGCATATATTCATGTTGCTGAGAAAGTAGAAAGTCGTTTGTTGTGACATTTTTTATTCTGCTTGTTATAAAACAATGACACTGAAGAGAAAATGTTCTTCACAGGAACCTATATATCCACATACCAGTCATTTAGCTGTTACTATAAAAATTATAAATCATTACAGTAAACCTATTAATATAAGCACTGACGGTGGAGACTCCTTCCAAAAATATTCTTCACAGAAACCTTCAGCGATTACATGCAGTTATTAGTCTGGTTGTGAGAGCACTATGTGCAGCTGAGGATGGTTCCAAATGAACAGCACAAATGTCCATGAAGTTACTGAGGAACTTAAGAACTATGAGGATGGATTTAAATATTAACAGTCTGCTATAATGGCTCAGGACCACAGGTTGCATTTTAGCACCTATAACTGAACACTACACCGCAACAATAATGGAACTGTAATGAATGGACATTCGATTCCACCCAGATAAGAGAGACTGGTTCTTATCAAGGTTTCCCCCTCATACCATCCAAGGGAGTTTTTTCTTGGTTTCTTTGGCACACTGGTTTGCTCGTTAGGGATATACACTTGTAAGGAACAAACTTATAGGCACTAAACTTATACATTCCACCTTTACCTTAACCTCATTTTCTCTTTAAAGCTAATTTAAGACAGTGGCCATTGATGAAGTTGCTATACAAATATAATAATTAAATTTAATTGACTTGAACTGAACTGAATATGAAGCTTCAGTCCAATCAGATTTGAGCTGATTGAGGTGTGGGAAGAATGTAGAGTATTTAAATGCACTTATACAGTATTACCCTTGTATTATGTAGTACTAAATATGAACTGAAAGAAGAATATTCTCAGTTTGTTGGTGAAATATTATTCATTAGGGACGTCAAAATGTCTCTCAACATTGAGTCCATATAAGGTGAAGATATGCTTCGATGCTTTCATTATGGCATTAAGCCAAACTAAAGCCATACTGTAGCTCAGGTCAAATTTTCTTCCACTCATTTGTAGTTTTTTCTTTTGGAGGCATTTTCTCAACCACTCTATGAGCAAATAACTATCAAGTGGGTGTAAAGTGGATATTTACAATTGTGATAGTGCCATCACTACCAAGAACTAAGTTTTTTTCCTTATCACAGTTCTGTGGTTTTGACTCTGATAACTGCCATGGGAAAATGTCTACCTAATGAAATGCCACTGGGTTTGCGTGTGTTTTTTTTTTTTTTTAACCTCCTGTTTTTTATCAAATTACTCATATGTCTGAAGTATGTCATGACATGGTGTGTTCCTGAAATAGCTCAATCATGTGTTTAGGACTAGGGTATAGATTAAGGCATGCATAAAACAAACAACCTGCATATGTTCTTTTTATCTTTTTCAGGCTCTAATATCTGCACCTCTCGGGGAGCCAGCACATGTCAACAGTGTTTAGCAGTGCACCATTCCTGTGCCTGGTGCTTCCAAGAGGTGTGGTACACGCTCGCTTTATTAAATCATAACTCAAAATCTGACCCTGTGAACCTGGAATTGGCATATAAAGGCCAAAATGATAAGATTGTATACAGTATTTACATTAATTCTTATCTAGAAAAAGATGTAAGTAAAGATTAAAAACCCCAGTAGTAGCTGTGTGGTCAAGGTTCTGCCAAATCTGTTACACCTGAAGAACCTCAATAGGTTCAACAGTCTTTTTTTTATGAATTTGCTCATGTTACTAATCTGAAGTAGGGCTGAAATGATTCCTTGAGCAACTCGATTAATTCGAATACAAAAAAATCATAAAGGTAAATTCGTTTAGTCCATTTACTGTAACTACACATGGAGCATTGTGTTTCTCCACGGATCATTATTACTGACGCACCACCCGCTAAACTCTGGATCGTTTTGGACAGGTAAACACAAAAGACGCTGCGGAATGAAAAATATGGAGGAACACTTTATTTCTTGAAATTCTTCGCAATTCAGATATTTTTATTTAGCCAATCGGGCAGCATCACTTCCTCTGTAGTGCCAGAAAGCTTTACACATTGAAAATTAAATTGCCTACAATCACTAGAATGGCATGGAATTAAACTAGGGCTCATATTCCTGAGAGAAATCTATCTAACTATCTTCTCTGGAGGAGACGGAAGATGACAAATGAAGCAGAGGAGTTTATACACCTGGTTTATACACCAACAGCTCCAAAAATCAGGCCCACAACATGGTTAAAATCAAATCAAATTTTATTTGTCACATACACATACATACAGAGTAAGACATGCAGTGAAATGCTTTTGCAGTGAAATGCTTTCCGGTGGATGCATCAAAAAAAAGTTGCAGTTGCAAGAAAAAAAGTAGGTTCATAGGTTCAGGCCAAAGAAAACGACAGATTGTTTCCAAAGTTTGGATCATTTTAAACTAAAACATAAAGAAAACACAGTGCAATGCGTTTACTTTATTTATTTATTTATTTTTTAGTAATCAGAAATTAATTTGTATATTTTTATTTGATTATTTATTTATTTATTTGTATATGAATTTTGATGTAATATGGTGATTAAATGCACCAAATGGGTTTAGTTTTCAAAGATATACAATTTCAACTATAAAATGTACATTTTTCTTAAAAGGAAACTAATTACTTCATTTTAAGAGACCCACCTTATTTTCTCTTGCATATTTATTATTACTTTTTAATAAAGAAAAAGTACTTGTTTGATTAATTGGTAGATTAATCGGTAGAATACTCGATTACTAAAATAATCGATAGCTACAGCCCTAATCTAAATATCTCTAAGGGTTTTCATGGACTGGCACAGAAAGGTTTTTTTGATGTTGGTCATTCAAATTTTGCTTAGGGCTATATTCAAAGCTTTTCTCTGTGTATACGCCACTGAAAGTTTTTAATAAGTTTGTAATAAAAATCAGTCTTCTACAAGGCCATTGTCCTTCAGATTCTGTCTCCTCTCATGTCCCTATGCAGGACGTTTAGTTTTCTCTGTACTACTTAATAATACATTGATAATGCCATATTATGTTCTTAATATTAGCCTGAATACATTTTTACAGCATAAAACATGAATACAAATGTGACATATTAATGTTACATCAAGGGTACAGTGATCAGGCAAATATTCATTTACTTAGAATTGTCCAATTGCTTTATTATTGCAACTGTATATGTATTTCTACAAATTACACGCAAAGTTTGGAGTATGCGCACTAGAGGTCAACCGATTTATTTTGCCATTTAATCGACACTGATAGGTGATTGCTGGAAGTATCGGCTATTGGCAAAAATTCATAGCGATAGTTTTTCCAGGTTGCGTTATACAGTATGAAAGTGCCAAAATTATACCCAAATTATACCTTTTAGAGGCGAATTAATGATGCCACATGCTGTTTATTTAAAGTTGGGTTTTTTTATCCGTTTTGGATGTACTGAAACTGTTTTTATTTATTTGGACTTTTTGTTTACGTTTGAATGCATATCTTGTATTTACCTCTATTTTTTTATATGTATATTTGCACATTTCTTTTTCTTTGCTGCTGTAACATAGAAATTTCCCCACTATGGGTCAAATAAAGGTATATCTTATCTTATCTAGTTATCGGTATAGGTGAAATCCACTATCAGTCAACCTCGACTGATAGTTCCCCATTGGAACGAAACCGTTATATATTTTTGGTTAAAGGCTGCTTTTCTCATCAGTAGCTGTCTATATCCATTACATAAACTTATAAATTTAAAATAAATAAAATTATAGGCACTAAACTTGTAAATTCAAACCTGTAAAGCTGCTTTAAGACAATGGCAACTGTTTAGAGTGCTATAAAAATACAGACTGAATTGAATAAAATTTTCCATTGCTTGGACTTTCCTTACCTCCACTAACAAAAAAGTTTTCTTGCATCCTGGTAGCACCACCTTCCAGTACTGGGTCATGACCCATTGGTTGGGTCTTCTGGGTTACATCAAACTGTCAGACTTTAGTGCAAGACTTACAGGATGTAGTGCTACTCACTTGAGAAGATATTGCACAAGAAATAAGTCCAAATTATACATCACCCAAACTTGCTCTTGTATTATTCACATTCCACTCCTCTTGCTTAACTTTTTTGACGGTTGTAGGTACTCCTGAGTTCTGTATATCGATGTGTAATCTCTAGATTAAATCTCTAGATTAAATATTCGCTGCACACTGCTCACTTCACACATAGCTTCCTTCGGGTTCCATAATGTATATTTAGTGTATAAAGTTTACTTTATTATCTTAATAGAACTACTTAATTTGGCAACACCCAGAGTTTATGTATTTCAGTCTCTCAATCCACCCTCGACCAGTGTACAATTAATTTTGTTTTAAATTAACAACAGAAAGAAAAATCATTTTTTAGATAGCATTTTTCATCAGAAACCATTCAGAGTAACTGTCATGAATACATTGTTTAGATTCAACCAGTAGTGGATAAAGTACACCATTCCTGTACATGAGAAAAGTATGAAACTACTGCTTTTAAATTTAATTTATTATCACAGTAAAAGTAGTGATACATGAGAACATTGGAGGCACACAACTGTATAGGATGTTTTTGAATGCAGTGACATTACATTTTCCCTTCACTTGAACTAGGAGACCCAAACTTGGTCCAGCATGACAATGCCCCTGTGCACAAAGCCAGCTCCATGAAAGGTGCTTTATACTTGTCCCATGTACTTTAAAGTACAGTGAGATTCTCAGCATATCCAAGTGATGTTTGGAGCCGGGTCAGAGCACATGGTCAGCCATGTTACCGGAGCACTGAGGGTTAAGATCCTTGTTTAGGGGCCCCAAAAGTGTCATCTTGGTGCTACCAGGGCTTGAACCTCTGACCTTCCCAGCGGTAACCACTGAGCTACCACTTCCTTAATATGGTTTACATAGTTTGAAGTCTTAAATAGCCTCGTATAGAGCTCTGACTCTCAACCATATCGAACACCTTTGGGATGAACTGGAACCTTAGTCCATATAGTGTATTTGCTTACTGTCCACCACTGGTTTCTATGAATGCTTGTATGAAGATTTACACCAAAATATTGCTTAAGAGGAATGTCTGACTTTCCTCAGCATCAACATTTTATGGCTTAATAACCTAAAATTCTAGATTCAAACTGTAAAATCTCTATGGTCTTATTACATTTACACATTTACACATTTTTACATTTACACATTTACATTTACACATCACATTACATTACTTTTTTGGTAAAGTAATCCTACCAACAATACATCTGCTTGGAAGTATAACTTCATTTTCTTTGGTTTTGTAAATGAAAAAACATTTATGCAGACCACTAATGTTCCAACAATTAGGATAATTAGATACTATCCTGTCTAGTACTATAGTACCCTACATTACTATCCTATCAATCATGCTTTCAGTCATTTCAAAGAGCTCCGTCTCTTGCATAAACACCTATTCTTTTCTACTTTATGACTGTATATAAAGAAATAATTTACTATAGAGCTCAGCCTCTGTGTTTGTGTGACACACCAGGATTTTGGGTCAAACTGGCCAGGAGCATCACGCTGTGACTTAAAGGAGAATCTAATAGAAGCAGGATGCAACGTGGAAGAACTTGAGTATCCCATTAGCCAGATGACCGTAACAGAGGACAAGACTCTTAGTGACAAGGCCTCGGGATCCACCACTGATGTCACACAGATCCAACCACAGAAACTGCACATTTCTCTAAGACCTGGTGAGTCTTTGACATTTTACAGTGGCAACTTTCTGATCTCCTTAAAACTTTAAAGCAGTCACCATAGCCTAGTGTGGAGTAATCAGACGTACATATTGATTATTAATGTCTGTACAGAGCCAGGGCTTTAAAAAAACAATTCATTTGTTCTTTTTGGTTTGCAGACTTCTGCATATACCTGCATATACAGCATTGTATTCTCTTGTCACACTTAGCAGTTGACTATATCTTACTTCAGCCTACGCTTTTCCATAGATGACTCGCGGACGTTCACGCTGCAGGTGAGGCAGGTTGCAGACTACCCTGTGGATCTGTATTACCTGATGGACTTGTCCTACTCCATGAATGATGACCTGACACAGCTGAGGAAGCTGGGAAATGGACTGGCTGAGGAGATGAGCAAAACCACCAGCAACCTTCGCATGGGCTTCGGTGCTTTCGTGGACAAACCTGTTTCGCCATATATGTACATCTCTCCACCAGAAGCTGTAAAGAACCCATGCTATTCGTGAGTGAATAACAAAACCTGGCAGAACCTGGCACAATAAATAGAACAGCTGCCACATATTGTGGCTGTCTTGTAAAACTTAATAAGATGACTGTGTGTGCTGGCAATGATTTGGCTTAACATTTCTCTGTGTTTTTCCTTTTGTGGTTGACCATAAATACAGCTAACAATGTGTAGCACTGTGTGTCATACAAATAACCAGTGAGGTCCTGCTTGATCATGGTTATTCAGGGCATGCATGTTAGTTGTGACTCAGTAGCATTAAAAAGGGTTCTGACACTTTTGCCAGAAGGCGGCTAATCTAAATATACTGAATGGCAAAATTTGTGCTGACTGATGGATGCACAGGAGGTGCAGTGAGATGTTTTAAATTTGAGAAACCACAATCTACAAGCTGAAAAGCAAAGGAAACTTTAAACAGATTACTAAAGGTCAAAGAAAAAAGCAAGAACAGAAAAATGCAAGCCATGTAGATATAACCATGGAGTTCTATAAGTTTTTCATAAAGCTCATATTCCTAAATCATTATAACTATGAATATAATGTAGGGCTCCAATTAATGATTTTTTTTTTTTTTTTTTTCAGATTAATTGGATAAAATATTTAATTTTAAATTAGGGATTATAACTATATAAAACCCTAATTCAGGGTATTTATGTATAAGGTGTACTTAAAAAAAATGCAAAAGCCAGATATTGAGTTGAACTATCTTTAATTTAGACATTTTAAAGCTTATAGTAGCTGCTTGTTGAGAAGCGCATGAGTGATTCCTGCTCTGAACAAATTCACTCATGTTGGGTTGTTTCTTTCTGTAAAAAAAAAAAAAAAAAAAACGAGAAAAAAAGCAGCGTTTGAGCATGAAAGATGAACAATTTGTGTAAGTCAACATTTGTATATGTATTTTGCAGATGGCACGCTGACAACCATGCTTAAAAAATAATTTGTAGTAAACTCCCCAGAGGTCCCCAGTTTAATCCCGGTTGGCCCTATGTGTAAATAAAGAGTTTTCGGGATAGCCTTTAGATTCACTGCAAACCAGATGGGGGATAAAGTGTCTGATAAGGAATAAATATAATAATAGGGTAAATAAATTTACAATCGTGTACCATTGAACAGGAGAGACGTGGCTAACAGAGATAACATATTGATAAGGTTTCATTGTTTAATGAAAATGGAAAACACAAAATAACTCCGAATGCAATCTAGAGCTGTTCAATGAGGTGCATTTTGATTGTTGTTTCATTTCAATTTGAAAACGTTAGCATTTAGATGTAACAAACTCTGATTATTTGCTCTATTAAATAAATATATCGTGGATAAGACTAAATCTTAGCTATTTCTCCTCATTTGGTGACAGGATACCGTACAAATGCCAGCCGCAGTTTGGCTACCGGCATGTCCTTTCGCTGACTGATCAAGTGAACCGCTTCACAGAGGAAGTAAAGAAGCAGAAGGTATCTCGGAACAGAGATGCCCCTGAAGGAGGCTTTGATGCCATCCTTCAAGCGGCCGTATGCAAGGTAGGCTAAGCTCTAATACATAACACAATCAAAATTGCATTCAGTCTGGATTTTTACGTCTTTCCTATTGCATCTTACTCTCATCAGGAGAGGATCGGTTGGCGTCCGGGTGCATCTCACCTGCTCGTGTTCACCACAGATGCCAAGACTCATGTAGCACTGGATGGACGCTTGGCTGGCATCGTGCAGCCAAATGATGGACAGTGTCACATGGGTGTGGATAACGTATACAACATGTCCACTACAATGGTACTGCTTCAAAACACTTTGATTCTACCAGCCAGTATTTAGCGTGACGCTGCATATTGAAACTTTCGCCTGTGTTTTTCATGTAAATGTTTTCTATATAACTCCACAGGACTATCCATCTCTCGCACTGATCACGGAGAAGATGTCAGAGAACAACATCAATCTCATATTTGCTGTGACAAATACTGTACTGTCTCTTTACAAGGTAGAATTTAAGTTGAATATTTTTGAGAGGATTTGTTTCATGTCCGCAAGAAGCTTCAGGAGCCCAATCATAATTTGCTAGCACTCCTTGATAGCGAAAACAGTTACTGTTTAGTTTGATCAATCGAATGATTTATTTATGGCTATAAATAAAAAAAATATGACGTTGTTTTATGCATTTTGACCAATGCCACATGAGACACCTGTTTTTAATGATTGATGTTTAGAAGAACAAAAGCAGACTTCTCTGTCCATTTGTTTCGTCACGTCAAAAGACATTCATTCCAGACAGAGCAAATATAACTTAAAAACAAATGCTCAAAAGCTTCTCCTTTCTGACTTAATGTCTCAAAACATGTAGCCAGCCTGTGGTCTGATGAGATGCCTTCAGAGATAAATGAATGTGATTGGATAAACCACAACTGAAGATCTGCTTTTCAAGCCTCACTGGTTCATATTTAGAAAACTTGAGGCTCTGCTACAGTTTTTCTGATGTTTTCTCTTCAGTCTGATTAAACAATTGCTGGAATCCAGACCCTGATCCACCAGTTAACAATGTCTGGTTCAGAGTAACATCCGGCTCTCTTGGGTATACTAAAGATGTAGGAGGAGAATGAGGAATTAACCTACACTTTTTATGAAACATTTAAATATGCAGTATTAAATCGGCTGGTCTGGCTTGGTCTTGATCCCTTAATGTATGGGTTTTGTCTTGGTCTTAACTCAGTCTGGTCTTTTTCTTTACTTGGTCTCGGTTTGAGTGGTCTTAACTACTACACTCTGCATTAATGAGCTATTAATATACTAGTGGTATCCCAGTGTTTAAGTTTTTAGGTTGCTGATCGGAAGGTCAGGAATTCAAGTCCTGGCATTGGCAAGTGGCCACTCTTGATTCCTTGAGTAAGGCCCTTAACCCTCTATGCTCCAAGTGTGCCTTATAATGACTGACCCTGTGATCTGACCCAAATGTACTTAGTCCAACCAGTTCAGGAACATTTACTCTTAGTGGGAATGGTGTATATATTGTTTACAGCACTACAAGAACTTGGTGTTCCTATACTCTATTATGATTGCTTTCTCTCTCTCTCTTTCTCTCTCTCCCTCTCTCTTTCTCTCTCTCTCTCTCTCTCTCTCTCTCTCTCTCTCTCTCTCTCACTCTCTCTCTCTCTCTCTCTATCCCTCTCTTTGTATTTTCACAGAATTACACTGATCTGATACCCGGTACTGTGGTGGGGACTTTGTCTCATGACTCCCGCAATGTGATCGAACTGATCCAGGATGCCTATGCTGTAAGTACATTCTAGTTGTTGCTCAAATTGGTTTCTATGTTATACATCAGTTGTTATGATGTCGTTGCTCTAATTGACTCTACATGCTCATTTTTGTATGTGAGCACTAGTAAAATCGACAGGTTAACACTAACAGGTTGCCTGTTTGATTGATGTAGGTCTTTTTTTTTTTTTTTTTTTTTGCTATTGCCTGTTTTTTACTGTTTGGGTGTACTGATGTTAGTGCAATAAAACAACTTGAAATGTCAACAGAGTTATACTTTTCAAACTCAATTTGGTCCAAATTGATCACAGATGCAGCTTGTTTCTCTTTACTTCCTGCCCCAGTTTTAATGATGTACACTTTTTTTGCCACCACATTTTAAAATAAATACAATATTTTGTCCACATATTAATGGAAGTAATAAAACTGGATTGTTTGTTGAAATTGTAGTAATTTAAAGAATTAGCTCTACTAGATCCAAAAAAGATCTAACATGTCTCCATATAATTAGTACCATAATGTAATGTTTATCAAAACTATCTAAATACTGGATGGCAGTAAAAAAAACAAAAAAACACAAAAAAAACAGGAAGTAGCTGATTTAAACACTAACATATAAGAATCTCGAAACACACTAATCAGCAGATTATTTCCTCTAATCTATTAGTGGCAAATCAGCAAACATAAAGTGTTTCAGTATCTGATGTGTGTTGATATTTACAAGATTCTCTTGATTTCTGATGACTGACCACATCCACAATCATAAACACTCTCTGTGATCTCGCTCTTTGTTTTTGCATCTAATGCTATTCATGCAAATAATAAAAAAAGAATGACCTTAAACCTAATCTTGACTTCTATGGACAGAAACTGCGATCTAAGGTTGAGCTCGAGCTCCTGAACGTGCCTGAAGAATTAAGCTTGTCTTTCAATGCCACGTGTTTGAACAACGAGTTCATTCCTGGACTTAAGTCTTGCTCCGGACTCAAGAGAGGAGACCAGGTCAGGATTTTATTCTCTGCAAATTCCTGCCCATTTTTTTTTTAATCTCATTCTCTTAACACTTTTCTATTCCTCAGACACACACTTTTTATCTATCTATCTATCTATCTATCTATCTATCTATCTATCTATCTATCTATCTATCTATCTATCTATATGAATATATATATATATATATATATATATATATATATATATATATATATATATATATATATATATATATATATATTGGCATTGGACTTTGGATCCAAAGGTTGTGAGTTCATATCCCAGTTGCTAGTCCTGGGCCCCTGAGCAAGGCCCTTAACCCCATAGATGCTCAATAAGATAAAAGCAAGTTTCTTTGGGTAAGGGCATCTGCCAAATGGCATAAATGTAGGGCAAAGTGGTGCCTCAATGGCTCATTGGGATCCTTATCAGAAAGTCAGATCCCAGCAACGAGAAGCTGCTGTTCCTCGGCCCTAAATAACCCCCAGCTGCTCAGTGGTATACATGAGAATTGTACATTGTCTGGATACTGGTATCTGCCAAATGCCATAATTGTAAATGTTTTGGAAAGTGAGTTTAGTTTATCAGAAGGTGGTGAGTTCAAATTCCAGCATTACCAAGATGCCTCAGTTTGGCCCTTGTACAAGGCCCTCAACTACTTAGCTATATAAATGAGAATTTTAAGTTTCTTGGCATCTCCCAAATGCTGTAAAAGTACTATTGTTTTTTTAACAGCTCATTCCAGAAGTACTTGACTACTTCCACCTAAAAAGATTACGCCTCTGTATTCACTCATTCCACACTGGGGAATTTGTTCTCACATATTCCAAATAAGGAAGAATAAAAAGAACAGGAAAAAAAGACCTTTTCCAATGTGTGCTCGTCCTGATAAATGACTTGGTTAGGCTTTGTGGTTTACGGTTCATTATTTCAGCAAGTGATTAAAAACATGTTTGCACATATGTTTCACACAGGAAGGGTGGGAGGAAATTGTTAGTCATTTTGCTGAAAATGTCTGGCAATAAGAAGCATCTCTTTATTCATATCCTATCCTGTTCTTATTGTTTTGAGTCACTGTGTCCAGCATGTTAACTCAGCTTTTCTGTCGGAATGTCCCTTCCTGCTCTTTCACACTCATTCGTCGAAAAGTGTGGAACAAAAATGAGTCCTTGACTGCTTGCACCTTCATGCATGGTTAATATTTAATTCAATTACATTTTAACAATAGACATTGTCAATAAAGCAGCTGTATGGCTGTAGGTTTAGATCACTCATGACCAAGACGTGCCAGACTTGACAACATTGAGGAAAAATTCTCTGAGACGTCATGAGGGAGAAACCTTGAGTGGAACCAGACAGAACTCATCCTCTTCTCTGTGAAACTCGATAGTGTGATTATAAATTATAACTATTATACCTAAGGTATGAGCAGAGTTGAGCACAGGTGTGTCTTTATGATTACAGCAGCAGTTTTGAACAACTGTTCACATGGACAAATGTTTGTGGACACCCGGTCAACATCGCATTCCACATTTACTCCCCATTTGCTGTTATAATAACCTCCATCCTTCTGGGAAGATGTTCCACTAGATTTTAGAGTGTGTTTGTGGAAATTTGTGATTTAATTCCCACACAAGGGTGTTAGTAAACTCAATTACTGATGTGGGTGAGGCGAGGAGGCCTGGGGTGACGTTAGCGTTTGAATGCATTCCAAAGATGAATTGATGTCAGAGCTCTTTAGCAGGAAATCTTCAACTACAAACCCTGTAAACAATCTTCATGGAACTGACGTTGTGCACAGGGTCATGTTGGAACAGATTTGAGTCTCTAAGTTCAAGTGAAAGGAAAATTTGATGCAATTGCATCCAGAAACATCTTATACAATTGTGTGCCTCCAACGTTGTCTTTGTAGTTTAACATATGGCTGGAAAAGATGTTCCATTTAAAACGTCACCTACATGGGCATTAATGGCATTTGGCAGACACACTGATCCAGACTGATTACAATGTTTCGAAGTCTCTATCAATAAATACTTTCTGTTGCTGGTTAACAGACTAAGAATATAATATGTCTAAAACTTTGTTGGGAGAGAAAATAGTTTCTTTCTTAAAGAGAAGTGATAATTTAGGTACTGCAGGAAGAGGTACTGATATGAAGTGAAAGTTCAACCCAGAACAAAGACTTTGGCAGAAGCACTTATCCAGAGCGACTTACATTTTTATCTCATCTACATAACCGAGCAACTATGGGGTTAATGGCGTTGCTCTGTCGCCCAATAGTGACAGCTTGGTGTGGTTGGGATTTGAACTTACAACCTTCTGATCCAAAGCCCAATGCCTTAACAATCAAGCTACCACCTCCTCACACATAAAGCGGAAGAAATCTCTCTGTAGTGTCTGTACTAAAGAAAATAACCCAAAACCTATTTTTTGTTTAGATAGATTGTCCATTCGGATAGGATATATACACCGAATGTGCAAAAGCAATTTGTATCTCGATGCATAGTTTTTAACATATTTGCGTTGGTAAAAAAAAAAAAAAATGTTATTTATATATAATTATTAGTAGATGTGCTGTACTTAACCAGATTGTTTAACAAGATTTTGGAAGGTGAGAAGATGCCTGAGGAATGGAGTGTGCTGGTACTGATCTTAAGGAACAGGGGAGATGTGCAGACCTGCAGTAACTACAAGGGAATTAAGTTGATCAGTCACACCATGAAGTTATGGGAAAGAGTAGTGGAAGCCAGGCTGAGAGAAGAGGTGACCATCTGTGAGCAACAGTATGGTTTCATGCTGAGGAAGAGCACCACAGATGCATTATTTGTAAAATTTGCATTTTTCCACCTCTACATAAAAGACTAAGTAAATATAAATAGGGGTACGAATCTATATAAGATCCAATATTATCCTAGTGACATTATGTAGTAATATACATGCACAGGTTTGCATAAACAGCAGTACATAAGTTGTGTAAATTGTGTATTTGCTGTTATTATAGGTCTCGTTCAGTGTTGAAGTACGTGCCAGGGGCTGTCCTAAGGAGAAGACGAAAACATTCACTATTAAACCTGTTGGCTTCAAAGACACACTCCAGATCACTGTTGACTTCGAGTGTGAGTGTAAGTGCCAGGCTCAGGCTCAGCCCGACAGCACTATGTGCCACCAAGGCAACGGGACATACGAGTGCGGCATCTGCCTGTGCCATGCAGGACGACTGGGTCCGAGGTGCGAGTGTGCTGAAGGTGATTACAGCCTCAGTGAGCAGGACACGTGCACCGGCCCTAACAAAGTGATCTGCAGCGGGCGTGGGGACTGCGTGTGCGGTCAGTGCGTGTGTCACAACAATGATTTTGGAAAGGTCTGGGGGAAGAGGTGCGACTGTGATGACTTCAGCTGCCTGCGCTATAAAGGAGAGCTGTGCTCAGGTATGAGACTTTAATGTTCATATTATACTACTGCAGCAAAATAGCTGCCTGTTCACGCTATAGCAAACTATATGCAGATGTTGGTTTACAGTTGGTTTATTTTTGGTGGGATTTTCAGATAAATTAGGGTATTGTCTACCAGATAGGTTAGATACATCAGGCATACCATTATGACCACCTGCCTAATATTGTGTTGGTCCCGCTTTGCTGCCAAAACTGTCCTGACCCAATGAGCATTAACAGCATTAATAATTTGAGCAGCTCATCTGTTGGATCGGACAAAATGGGCCAGCCTTTGCTCCCCATGTGCATCAATGAGCTTTGGCCACCACTAACCCTGTCACCGGTTTACCACCATTCCTTCCTTGGACCACTTTTGATAGGTACTGACCGCTGCGTAAGGTTTATTGCATGTCATAATGTTATAATGTCATGATGTTACACCTGGTCAGTGTAAAACATATGTACACCAAACATAAGCTCACTCATGTCCTGTAGCCTACACAGGGGCTTAAGTGGTTTCAGTGGTTAAGGCTCTGGGCTACTGATCAGAAGGTTGGTGGTTTAAACCCTGGTATTGACAAGCTGTCACTTTTAAAGCCCTTGAGCAAAGCCCATAACCCTCTGTGCTCCAGGGATGCTGTAACATAACTGACCCTGACCCCAGCTTCCTTCATTGCTGGGACATAAATTATTTCCTTGTGTGATCAGTAAAGTATTTAAAAAAAAAGTTTGTGTATGTAGATGTGCTGGCGGATCTGCTTATTAAATAATTTTTAATTTCGGATCAAAGGAATGAAATGAACTAAACGAGTTAAAAAAAGATTTGTTCATTTTAATAAATGAGAACAAAGTCACTAAAGTGACTGCATGATGTGGAGGTTCAACAAGTAGTTTGGAGAGTTTCATTTCTGAACTTTGAAACGCTCCAAAGCAACTGAGAAAAACAGTAAAAATGAGGTTTTCACTTATTTGGACAAAATCCTTCTCAAGAAGGTTGTTGCCATACTTTGATCTGTGCTTCATGAAGACCTCATGGGAGAGCAGGCACTCTGAGTAACACAACGGGTCTCTCTTTACGTAGCAGAAACATGCAGTGTAGAAGGCTGTGAACTCGGCAATGCGAGCGTGCCGAGCGTGTGTTTGTGTTACAGCCTGATGGAAGCAAGCCAGCAGTTTATGTAACGTCTTAGCGGAGACCACTCCAACAACTGCGGGGTAGAAATACCATCACATCTCATTCTACTACCCTTAACTTCAGCTCTATATAACGTCTGTCTTTTTGTTGGTTTTTTTTGTCTGGCATTAGTAGTATTTTACTATGTTTTCATTATAAACAAGCTCGCTTGCTTAGCCCCATTGTCACTCAGGAATTACGGCATATTTACTTAAAAGTGCAGTGATTATATTGAGCATGCCTGTCTGCATTACTACACGCTGATGATGTCATTGCACTAAAATAGCTGAACGCAGTGAGGGAGCTGACTGGGTTTCAGGCCTTTTGAGCTGGAATGAGATTCAGGTTTTTATGTGAGGTTGTAGGTGTGGTACCCACTGTTCTTCCTTTATTTTTACCATTGTATTCACATTTTCCTGTTTATTCTTGCTTCGTTCTGCATATATGTGTGTGTGTTGCGCAATTGTCTTAAACCTAAAATGGAAAAAAGTCCAAAAGTTTGATTTCCCCCTAAAGGTTTCAGACATGAAAATACACTATATAGTCAAAGGTTTGTCGACACATAATCATATTATTGGTGGGGGGGGGGGGGGGGGGGGGGTTTGTCTCATTCCACATTTAGTCCCATTTTGCCAGTGTAATAACCTTTATTCTTCTGGGAAGGTGTTCCACCAGATTTTGGAGTGGTGGCAGCATTACGATTTTTTGCTTGTGTGTGGAATACGCATCTCATCACGTAATGCATTTTTTACAGGCGAACTATTAACTAAACAGACCTAAACATTGCGTGCTTTCATAGAAAAGACTGATGTTCTTCGTGTATAATCACTCTGGATATTCACTGTGACTTTGCAGCTTTACACCTCAGGCAGCGAACATGCTTTCTTTGATTTACTTCATATGTAGTCATGATCTCAGCGTTTTAGAATCTGGTGATTTAATTCCTGGCTAGCGTGGTCGTGTTGATGTTATGGATTTGCCTTTTTACAGGACATGGCACGTGCTCGTGTGGTTTCTGCCAGTGTTACCCAGACTGGTCAGGGGAAAACTGTAACTGCTCCACCCGCACAGATACCTGCATGTCCAGCCTGGGGTTGCTGTGCAGCGGCCGTGGTCAGTGTGTGTGTGGAAGCTGTGAGTGTACTCAACCTGGGGCGTATGGCTCCACCTGTGATAAGTGTCCCACCTGCCCTGACGCCTGCACTATGAAAAAGTGAGTCTTGACCTAGTCTAGAAAAGAAAATTAAATGAATAGACTCACTTAGCTAGATAAGTGAGCTGAGACAAATTTTTGTCTGACTGAATAGAGACAGGATTTCTATCACTAAAATACAGTTGAAATCTGGATGAAAAAGCAAAACCACATTGAGAGTGTAAGCTTTGGCCTCGTTTGTATCTGACCAGAGATGCAGCCTGAAATAAACATAGCGTCACTCCTCATTGGGACTAAATAAATAAAAGAGGCCTTTTATTGCTGCACATGTCTCATATGAAGCCATCAGTCATGAAATGTACCTATAATTTTGAAAAACACTCATTATCAGGCATCAGTTTCAGTTTTTATTAAAAGAATACGTTCATTTTGTAACATGGTAAAGCAAACTTTTACATACTGAATACCTGCCCTTCAATTGCACTATTTACCAAGTACTATATCTGTTCCTGTCTGCAAAATCTCACTCAGCTTGTGCTGAATTAATCTATTGGTCTAATCACGGCCACATTTATTGCTGCACGTGGTTTCATAATACGGAAATCAAAGGTTTCACATTGAAGCAGAAGCAGAAGCAAAAATCTTTAGAAAGAGCTTCATCTCATTAACATTTATGATTTTCCATCTTACGGAAATGGTCTTATAGTAAAGCTGCACTGTTCGATTGAGTTCTTAAATTCTCAGAGTCAGAATAGTGTCATGCATCAGTATTCACTCCCTCACTTCTCTAAATTTTGTGGTGTTACAACCTAAAACTGAGAATCTACACAGAAAAAAAATAAAATAAAATATATATATATATATATATATATATATATATATATATATATATATATATATATATATATATATATATATATATTAAGTTAAGTGTGCATAAGCTGTGAATGCATTAAACCCCTTTTATTTATGAATTTCACCCCTTTGAATAATTCTGCTGCGACATTTTACCTTTAGAAGTGATATAAATCGAGTTCAACTGAATGCAGGTGAACTGTCACTTGATTTCTGTATTAATTCCTCTGCTCCTAGACACAGAAAAAAAACAGAGTTTGTGACCTACAGACAAAACGGATATAAAAGAAAACATCTATAACATAGTAATGGAACAGCATCTCTCAGGATTTAGTGTAATAAAAGGCTTAAAACTGCAAAGATATTTAGCAGTGTATCATTAGGGATTAACTTATAAAGATAAATATAGTCATTATTTTACTATATATTTTAGAATTAAATTAATTTATTTAAAGTTGCTTTGTTACAATGTCAATTATTTAAAAATGTACATCAAACAATACATTTAATTCAATAGAAATACATATTTTAAAGTAATACAGAAAAAATAATATAAATATAGTAGTTGTAGCTGGGGTGATTTATGCTGTACCAGGGGGGTGAATATTTATGCATATATTTATTAGTGTTAAATATATTTATTAATGTTGATTACCCGGTTGATTGATTCCTGTGCAGTAATGACTAGTACTTATGTTTTTTAGGGTGTTCTTTAACCTGTCTGTGATTTCTGTAGGGATTGTGTGGAGTGTAAGCATTTTCAAAGAGGCAGACTCTTCGAGGATGAAAGCTGTGCCCGAATTTGCCGAGACGAGATTATACTTGTCGATGATATAAGTAAGAGACAAAACTGTAATATGCTGTCACGCAAAGTGGCTGAATGTCTCTCCTGTATAACTTCCTGACTTTTCTGGTTTTGTCTCGCACCACAGTTTTGCACGATAAGAATGCTGTGAACTGCACCTACAAGGACGAGGACGATTGTGTCCAGCGGTTCCAGTACTATGAGGAGAACAGCGGGAAGTCCATTCTGTCTGTGGTAAAAGAGCCAGGTAACACTCTCTATAACTTTCAGCCTGTTTTTTTTGTTTACTACTGTTTTTTTCTGACATGGAAAGAGTAAATGTGTGGTTAGATCTAATAATAGATAGATCCCTATAGCTTCTACTAGACATGAAAATAGAAGCATTGAGCAGATCATTATATAAATATGTATCCAACAAAAAATATAAAGGCTAGAAAGCATTGAAAAATACAATGTAAAGTACGGTAAGGATTTTATATATATATATATATATATATATATATATAGAGAGAGAGAGAGAGAGAGAGAGAGAGAGAGAGAGAGAGAGAGAGAGAGAGAGAGAGAAAGAGAGAATGAGAGAGAGAGAGAGAGAGAGAGAAAGAGAAAGAGAGACAGAGAGATAGAGAGAGAGAGAGAGAATGAGAGACAGAGAGAGAGAGAAAGAGAGACAGTGAGAGAGAGAGAATGAGAGAGAGAGAGAGAGAGAGAGAGAGAGAATGAGAATGAGAGAGAGAGAGAGAGAGAGAGAGAGAGACAGAGAGAGAAAGGTACAAAAAATGTCTGACATTAAAATTGACTTTTTTACATTGTTAACTTATTGCCATTATTGGACTTAACTTTCTGGATCCTGATGTTTTTTTTCTGATTTATTACTAAATCGACTCTTTTAGATGGTTCCTGAGACCTGTCTCACATTTGTATTAAAATGCTCACCTGGAAATCTCATATGTCAATAAGATTTGATGCATAGTCATTCAAAGAAGAAAAATAACTAATGTCAAGGTCTATATAACAATGTACATGCTTTGGGGATAAAAAAGCTTCTTCTTATTGGTGAGCTGTGCTACGTAATCTGACTCACTGAACAGAGCTGGAATTTTTATCACTGCTACAAAAAATTTTTTTTTGTCTTTATGTTGCCGAGCACAAACATTTGCCTCATATAAAGTATAGCTGAACTTACAGCCTTCGTTTTTTACAATCAATTGAAATGTTGTGCTGGGAGCCTCTAAAATGAATAATAAATCAATTTTTAGTATTGTCAGATTGCCCTTTGGTTGAACTCACACAAATCTTACTTCCGACTTACGAGCACTAAGCATGAACATACAGCTAAATGTTGTAGCTCTGGGGTTAAGGCCTTGTGAACATAAGGTCATGAGTTCGAATCTCCCATTGGGCGTTTTTAGCAAGACCCTTAAATGCATTAAAAAATTGTCTGAACAAGATTGCCAAATGCAGAAAATGTTCATTTAAACTCCTCCACTGACCCTATCTAGAAAATGAGCTCAGATTTTTCCTTTGCATTCAAGATTATACATGTTTTAAACGAAATCATTACTGAATCACAGACCAAAAAGCGTATGTGGCATTGAATGCTGTGGTTGAACCCTTCCGAATGTAGAACGTGTAACCGTGTGCTGTGATATTTAAATTCCTTGGGTTAAATATCAGACTGCGGTTTACTTCCCAGGAGTGTTCAGGTACACGGTGGTGTGTGGGTGGGTGTATGTGTGTCTAAACCTCTACGCATTACAGCTTCTGAAGCGGCTGTGGTGAGGGGTGTGGCTCATTAAAGCTGAGCCCGTTCTCTTTAACAAACCCACATGTAAAACATGGGCTCCATTAAACATTTAAACATGCAGACCGGGAGCACAGAAAAGAGCTAGTCTAGTAAAGCAAGGCAATAAACATCATCCGAGCTACCGAGGAACACGCTGACTCGGCACAACGTGCTCCGTGTAATCACACAGGAAGGGGCGTTTACACACACTTCTGGTCCAGTATGATGCTGCAAGGAAGTTCATTCAGTGTATCGTGCAAGTTATCGTCAGAAATCTTTAACATTTGACCCAGTGATCTGTAAAGAAAACAACTCCAGTCATCGTGTGCTTGTAGTAAGTGGGTAAGGTGTTGGATTTCAGATAGGAAGGTTGTGAGTTCAAATTGCCTTCACTCAAGCTTTCTCACGCTGGGTGAGAAGACACCCTTATCTATACCAGAGCTATAAGGTGTCGGACAAATTATGTAAATTTTAAACATTTTGCATCATGTTAAAATCTTGTCATTGTCATAAAATCAAATCAGCTTCAATAGTCATTAATTCAGAGCTACATTAATATATATTAATATAATAATAAGGTGCATTAATGAAAATTTGAGATATCCTAGCTTAACATCACAAAATGCTGGAAGCCTATGTTTTTTTTTTGTTTGTTTGTTTTTTGTAAATGTGTATTTTTTTTATATTTCCTGTCAGATTTTTACATACTGTATATAACGTGTATTAATAAAACACAGCCAAAAACATTACGCATAATTTCTTCTCTGCAGAAAACCATTTCTCATTTGAACAGCTTATAATAATATTTCTTTGTAAGAAAAAAAAACTATTTCTTTTTAAGAAATATTATTATTATGAACTGAAAAGAAATTATTGTTTTTGGCTGTGTTTAAAAAAAAAAAAAAAAAAAATATATATATATATATATATAATTTTGGTTTTTTTTTAGTTTTTTGTTGTTGTTTTTTTGCAACAACAATATGGAAAAGTGCTTAAAAAGTGTTTATTTGTCAGACAGTGACTTTTCTATATTTTTTCCCCTAATAAATTTAGGTTGAATTCTGTTATACTGTGTGTAAATATATTTTCATACCCAGAGCAACAGTGTTATTTTGCCCATATGACCTATTTATTTTTTCTTTCTTTTTTTTTTTATTTTTTTTTTACTTTTGCCTTATTTCCTGCTATGTCCCAGACTGCCCCAAAGGCCCTGACATCTTGGTGGTTCTCCTTTTCGTCGCTGGAGCTATACTAATCCTGGGTCTCGTCTCTTTGCTCATTTGGAAGCTGCTGGTGACGATTCATGACCGTCGCGAGTTCGCCAGGTTCGAGGAGGAGCGAGCACGAGCCAAGTGGGAAACAGTAAGGCCAGGCTAACAGCCTTATCTTATTAAGATAATAATCCATAATCATGTTCATGCCACTTTTATAGCGTTTATTTTAACATTGCATTGCACTGACAGATGTGGTATGTGTTATGCTACACATCCTGCCTTATGGCAATAAAGTCAGTATTACCATTAGTCTGGTTTAAAAAATTAGCTGGTAAATCATAGATGTGGGCGGTTCGGCGGGATGATTTTATTGTCCCTGTGGCATGCTGGTTTCCCTGCAGAACAAAGCAACGCCTCCATTCCCTAAGGCACGTTTGGCTTTAGTTGCTCTCTTGCTAATTAGGCTTTCCTGGTGAGGTCTGAAGGCTGGCACTCATACAACGTTATTCCAACCACATGTGGGATTGCATCGGCTCAAAAGACTCACCCTGTTTACAGCTCTCGCAGCTTCAATACTGTTAAAGGTAGAAAGAACAACAACATTCTCCTGTATGATTATTTATATATAAGTGGTGGTATCGAAAACTGGCTCTGATTAAGAGGAAAGTACTTTATTTATCTACGTTTACACACAAGTCCTCTTGCACAACAATACAGTGCTCCCAGCGTTCCCAGCGTTCCTGCCACTTCAGGAATCTGTCCTTTTTTTTTCCGAAGCACGTCAAGAACCTTCTGGGATTCGTGCTGGATCTCCGCAGTGGTGTCAAAACACCGATCTTTGAGCTGGAACTCAACTCTGGAGCTTTTAAGCTTTTCTGTAAATCATCATTGAATTAAAAATTAACATTATTTAACAGATACTGAAAAATCGTCTACTTATGGTGAAGAATTATGTATCCAAAATTCATATTTGAACTATAAAATATTTGGAGATTTTTTTTTGGTGATTTGTATGACTTTTCTAACACTGTCTCATAATTAAATTTAGTAGTTGTTCTAATGTTTATTTGGTAAAATTTCTATTGGATTTGATTTTATTGAGTTGCAATTATTAGGAATCTTTATGGAACTGGGATATATATATATTTTTTTCTTTCTTTCTTTCTTTCTTTCTTTCTTTCTTTCTTTATTTATTTATTTATTTATTTATTTATTTATTTATTTATTCATTTATTTAAATGCTTTCTTTATTTCAGAGTCACAATCCTCTCTACAAAGGTGCTACTTCTACCTTCATGAACATCACCTATCGAGGAAAAGAGTGACCCGTACTGTAGCTCCCCCGAAGATCATCTTCCTTCCGTCTCCTCTTCTTCCAGTTGTAGCATTGCTTGTATTGTATGTACAGGATGTACATTTTCGTGTGTGTAAATATAACGCCTGTGTGTTAGAGATAGCTACTCATCATGACGCATGTCGAGCCTCTTCCTTATTTCGCTTCCTGACAAGAGGAGCAAAATGATAATAAAAAATATGGGCTGTGTTTGAATACAGTTTTGTAATCGGTGGGTGTGATGACCACTGGCCTGTCGAACCTTTTTGTTCATGTGTTATCAGACATGCAGAAACGGCTTCTTGTGAAATTTTCTGTAAATACAAATGCATTTGTAGGGAATAAAGCAATCGATGTTTGAGTTGCTGTTACCTCCGTCAAGTCGATTGTTTTCCAGAAAGAAATTCAAAAGAAAAATGTAATAAAGAAACGCCGCAATGTTCTCTTTCATCTGTTTAGATTTTTTTTTAAACATATAAAATTGTGCAATGGTACTAGGATGCTGTAAAGCGCAACGTCCTCCGACTTCAAGACTTTACTTTGGATGGAAAGCGTTGTTACAGGTTTACCTCTGATTGTTGGAAAGCACTGACACTGGAGACTCCTTCCATTAATAGACATCTCATCATATACCGTTTTTTTATTCTTTCATGGTTTTAATGCGTTTATTGTGCTTATATTCTGCACGTGAGTCCTTTTTGTAGCTGTTGCTGCCATAAAAATGATAAAACATTCAAACAAGAGCATTTGATATATAATATTTTTGTGTTTTTAATGGAATGCTTTTTTACTTGTTTAAAGCTCTTATGATTAAATATTGTGTAAAAATAAATGTATCCAGCCTATCTGTTCAAAGTTCAAAATACCGCTCATCACATTTGCAAATATTTCAATTCGGTCATTATCATGAAGGATGCCGGTTATTGTGGTGAAAGACATGAAAGCTGTGAAAACACTGTAAGAAAATGTCTGCGTAAGATCTTGAATTTTGCTCTAGACATGTCTGTTGGGTTTGCGTTATCCAAAATTTGTTCTATAAAACCTTTATAAAAGCTCAGCATTGGTTTCATGTTGCATCGCCTTTTAATTTTATTTAAATTGTGTGTATAGGTTGTATTTACAAATTTGAACTAAACACATCCACAGTGCCTCCAACTTTGAGGTAACAGTTTGGGGAAGAATCACGTATGGCTGGAAAAGTCCCAATACCTTTGGCCATGTAGTGTACAGTGTTTTCCTGTCAAACGTTTAGAAACACCCAGTCAGAGACACGTTTTTATGTATCAAACTAGGTCATGGTATAAAGATTTATAAATATAAAAAAATCTATAAATGTACAGATTTCCCTGAAATTTGCTGTTCTTCATTAGTTGGAGATTTCTTACTTGTGATCCAGTTCATCCCAGAGCACTTCAATAGGATTTAGGTGCGGTGACTGGGCAGGCCATTCCATGATAAATACTACAGACGACTGTTTGCTCTGTAAATAAGCTGCAGTGCAGAGCGGCAGTTCAGGTGGAAACACATGGTGTTGAAGTATAGAATGGTTGCCATGTTGGTTCAGTTTTCCTTTCACTTTCTGGAACCTTCTCTGCTCCAAAACAACCCCAAACCATTAAGCTTCTACCTCCATGTTAGACTGTGGGGGGTGAGGCAGTCTGCTAACATCATCTCTCCTGTTCTTTATCTTACACAAGTTCTTCTGTTAGAGACAATTATGTCCAATTTGAACTCATCTGTCCACAGAACTTTCTCACAGTCATTCACTGTCCAATTCTTGTGTGTTTTGGATTTTTACCTAATTTATTGCATATTACACATTTACCATCATTCAGGTCAAATTAATTATTTTAAGGGTGGAGCCTAATAACATACAATTTTAAAACTATTTTATTATAAATTCGAATGATTCAAGTTAACATTTTGATAGATAGATAGATAGATAGATAGATAGATAGATAGATAGATAGATAGATAGATAGATAGATAGATAGATAGATAGATTCTCCCCTTAAGACTGAACAACAAAGTTATCATTTACTGTGGAGTGACAGTTGATTATAAGTTTGTATCCCTGAACCAGGATTAAATGTAATTGCTGGTTCACCGCATCCAGTCGTTTATATTACATGTTAAGTAAACCACTAATTTAGCAAAGGCCGTCATCAAACATCACCACAACATGATTATCTGTTTGTTTGTATATCGGACTGTCTCTCTGTTGATCTATCTGTCCATCTGTGTTTGAACAACGAGTTTATCCCTGGACTTAAGTCTTGTTCCGGACTCAAGAGAGGAGACCAGGTCAGGATTTTATTCTCTGCAAATTCCTGGCCTTTTTTTTTTTTTTTATCTCATTCTCTTAACACTTCTCTAATCCTCAGACACACACTTTTTATCTATCTATCTATCTATCTATCTATCTATCTATCTATCTATCTATCTATCTATCTATCTATCTATCTATCTATCGTCTGTCTGTCTGTCTGTCTGTCTGTCTGTCTGTCTATACACATTAATAAACAGAGTTTTTCATTTTAATATGTATGTCTATATATATATATATATATATATATCTTCATACATCTCTATCTATCTATCTATCTATCTATCTATCTATCTATCTATCTATCTATCTATCTATCTATCTATCTATCTATCTATCTATCTATCTATCTGCACTAGAGGAAGTGAGTGTACTGCGCCCCCGTGTGTTCACTAAAGATACATGCAATCACGTGATGTTTTGGGCGCATCTTTATGACGTCAGAATAGACTTATTTTCGTGTGTTAGCTCATGTTTTTTTTAATTGTCGTATCAGAAACCGTGTTGTTTTGGTTATTTTTTTATCTAATTTAAGCGCTATTGTGTATAACACGAGTGAATTTTTACTTGTGAGGTTAATAAGAGCCTTTACAAAGCCGCCGTGTAAAACAGGTATGATGACTGTGCTATAAAGGAATTAAGCAGTAAGATTGTTATCAATGTTGCTTTGATTGTCATTCGATTTTTCTTTTTCCAGAATATAATTTTGTGAAAATGCGGATAAACGAAGACACGTTACTGGAAGGCAGTAAAGTCGTGTTGGTTCCCTACAGCACTGAACATGTTCCCAGGTATTTATTTCTCTCACGTCTGTACAATGATAAGATACAGTATAATTAGTAATGGTTGTACAAGTCAGGTCACTCTTAGTGCCGGTCACAAACCCGGATAAATGTGAAGGACATCCAATGTAAAACATGAGCCAAATCAAATATGCGGATCACAAATCAGAATTTCATACCGGATCGGTCGAGGCCCGGGTTACCAACGACCACCACAGGTATCAATAACAACAGGGTACCGGTGGAAATTGGGCTACTATTGGCTAAAGGAGGAGGAGAGGAGGAAGACGTCTACAGAGACGGCAGGGAAAGGAGAAGTGTAGGAGAGTGGAGGTTCGGGTTGGTACTACAAATGTTGGTACTATGATTGGTAAAGGGAGAGAGGGAGCTGATATGATGGAGAGGAGAAAGGTAGATATGTTGTGTATTCAGGAGACCAAGTGGAAAGGGAGTAAGACCAGGAACATTGGAGGTGTTTAAACTGTTTTATCATGGTGTGGATGGAAAGAGAAATGGTGTAGGGGTGATTCTGAAGTAAGAGTACAGTAAGAGTGTAGTGGAGGTGAAGAGAGATTCTGATAGGGTGATGAACGTGAAGCTGGAAATTGAAGGGGTGATGATAAATGTCATCAGTGTTTATGCTCCACAAGTGAGTTGTGAGATGGAGGAGAAGGGAAGATTCTGGAGTGAGATGAAGTGATGATGAACGATTGGTGATTGGGGCGGATTTCAATGGGCATGTAGGTGAAGGTAACAGAGGTGATGAGGAGGTGATGGGTAGGAGGGTATGGTTTTAAGGAGAGGAATGTAGAAGGGCAGATAGTGGTAGATTTTGCTAAAAGGATGGAAATGGCAGTGGTGAACACTTATTTTAAGAAAGAAGGAGGATCATAGGGTGACGTATAAGAGTGGGGGAAGGTGCACACAGGTGGACTATGTGCTATGCAGAAGATGCAACCTGAAGGAGATTGGAGACTGTAAGGTGTTGGCAGGGGACAGTGTAGCTAGACAGCATTGGATGGTGGTCTGTAGGATGGTTTTGGAGGTGAAGAGGAAGAGAGAGAGGACTGAAAGAAGAATAAGATGGTGGAAACTGAAGGAGGAAGACTGTAGTGTGAGGTTCAGGGAAGAGGTCAGACAGGGGCTCTGTGGTGGTGAAGAGGTGCTGGATGACTGGGAAACTACTGCAGGAGTGATGAGGGAGACAGCTAGAAAGGTACTTGGTGTGACATCTGGAAATAGAAAGCAAGACCAGGAGACATGGTGGTGGAATGAGGAAGTGCAGGAGATCATAAGGAGAAAGAGGCTGGAGAAACAGAATTAAGATAGACAGTGAGTTGAGAAAAGTAGGCAGGAGTACAAGGAGATGCGGCAGCAGGTAAAGAGGGAGGTGGCGAAAGCCAAGGAAAAGGCATATGAGGAGCTGTATGAGAGGTTGGACACTAAGGAAGGAGAAATGGATTTTTACCGATTGGCCAGGCAGAGACACCGAGCTGAGAAGGATGTGCTGCAAGTTAGAGCAATAAAGCATGGAGATGGAAATGTGTTGATTAGTGAGGAGAGTGTTTTGAGACGATGGAGGGAGTATTTTGAAAATGGTGAAGCAGGAAGTGGATAGGATTAGTAAGGAGGAAGTGAGAGCAGCAAGAAGGAGGATAAAGAGTGGAAAGTTGGTTGAACCAGATGACCTACCGGTAGAAGCATGGAGATGTTTAGGAGAGACCTGGTTTTTAACCAGGTTCTTTAGCAAGATTTTGGAAGGTGAGAGGATGCCTGAGGAATGGAGAAGGAGTGTGCTGGTAAGAATAAGGGAGATGTGCAGAACTGCAGTAACTACAGGGAAATTAAGTTGATCAGTCTCATCATGAAGTTATGGGAAAGAGTAGTGGAAGCCAGGCTGAGAGAAGAGGTGACCATCTGTGAGCAGCAGTACGATTTCATGCTGAGGAAGAGCACCACAGACGCATTATTTGCTTTAAGAATGTTGATGGAGAAGGTCAGAAGGAGTTGCATTGTGTGTTTGTGGATTTAGGGAAAGCGTACGACAGGGTACTGAGAGAGGAGTTGTGGTATTGTATGAGGAAGTCAGGTGTGTTAGAGAAGTATGTGAGGGTGGTGCAGGACATGTATGAGGACAGTGTGACAGCAGTGAAGTGTGCAGTAGGTACGACAGAATGGTTTAGAGTGAAGGTTGGACTGCATCAAGGATCGGCCCTGAGCCCTTTCCTGTTTGCAGTGGTGATGGACAGGTAGACGGACGAGGTCAGACAGGAGTCTCCGTGGACTATAATGTTTGCGGATGATATTGTGATTTGTGGTGAGAGTATGGAGCAGGTTGAGAAGAGCCTGGAGTGGTGGAGATATGCACTGGAGAGAAGGGGAATGAAAGCCAGTAGGAGTAAGACAGAGTACATGTGTGTGAATGAGAGGGAGGGCAGTGGAGTGGTGCGGTTACAGGGAGAAGAGGTGGAGAAGGTGGAGGAGTTCAGGTACCTGGGGTCAACAGTGTCTCAAAGCAGATATTGTGGTGGAAAAAAAACTTTCATTTTGAATATTGTTGCCATGTTCATCTGTCGATTTAATATAAAATCACTCTTTCTTCCAGTGTCATTTTTTTTTTAATAATATTATTCCATGAATGAGATTGTTGATCATTAAGGTGGGTTTTTTTATTATTATTAATTTACATTTTGGGGTATTTTTTAAATTGTTGCATTGAAATACAGTACATATTATAAAAGTTAAAATAAAACGAAGCCATTTAAAACTCAAACTTGTGGCTGAATAAATGTGACCTATAATTATACAGGTATCACCAGTGGATGACGTCAGCAGAGCTGCAGAAACTCACAGCATCTGAACCTTTAACTCTGGAGCAGGAATATGACATGCAGAAAAGTTGGAGAGAGGATGAAGATAGTGAGGTTTCTTTCTTTTTTCCAGCACTTGGTATTTGATTTGTATATCATTTTATTGCTAAGAGGTGCATCTCTATATCTGAGGCATCTTGATACATTCAAGACACATATCAAGCAGCTACCGAGAAATGGTACTGAGAGTTCGCTTTTATTTCTTCAATCCAAACAGAAAGCAAACCATCAATTTACTTAAGTGCCTTCGGACTTCTAACGCATCCTTTCACAAACCCGCCTTTGCAGTGCAAAAAAAAAAAGAGAGAAAACAGATTACATAAAACCAGACGTTCTTTATCTGTTGTGTCTCCAGGAAGACGCAGCTCTACCTCTGCCATGTTAATCTGTATTCTATGTGACATCGAAATGTCACATCTGCAGAAATATGTTTTTTTTTTACGGTGACTCATACAATCCCTAAATGCTATATTTAAGATTGTGTGGCTCGAAAGAGTAAATATAAAGAGATTTACAACATGGCGAATCCAAAATATTCCAAATATTAGGCATAAGGAATATTTTGGATGCGACAGTCCGCGAGCAGCAGATCATTAACGACCATGCCACACTTGTGAACGCAGAGTGCACGTTCATCGTCCTGGACAAGCAGCGATGGACTGATCCGAGCATCTCAGAGGAAGAGTGCATGGTGGGAGACGTCAACCTCTTTCTGACGGACCCCAGTGACCTATCTCTGGCTGAGCTGGAGATCATGATAGCAGGTAATGATCCTGGCGATTTATCATGATTGAAGTTTAGGTCGTAGCGTTTTCCGAACCTTGTCTCGGTTTTCCGCAGAGCCCAGCTACAGAGGCAGGGGATTTGGCAAAGAAGTGACGTGCATGATGATGCATTACGGTGAGCAGGAACTGAAGAAATGTCTTTTTTTTTGTTGTTGTTGTTTTAATTTGATGTTTAACTCTGCGTCTGTATTAAACCTCTTCAGGCATCAACAAACTCGGCATCAAGAAATTCGAAGTGAAGATCGGTTCGGACAACCGGATCAGCATCGAAATGTTCAAGAAGCTCCGGTTCAAAGAGGTTTGAGTGAATAGAATTTGATATATATATATATATATATATTTTTTGAATTTGTTTTTTTTATATATATATATATATATATATATATATATATATATATAATATATATATATATATATATATATATATATATATATATATATAAGCACTGATGACATTTTCTGGGGGAGGGGTCTCCAGGGTCAGTGCTTAGTAACAGCACTTATAGAAAAATAAACGTATTCACGGACTTTCTATAGCATGATGTATAATAGGAATGGATTGATTATGTTCCCTGAGGTGTTTTATTTCTTATTTACTGTATAATGACTTGTAGCTTTGTCACATCTGCTGACGGATGGATGGTTGGTCTCGACCTGACATTTTCCTCTCTCCTCACCAGCTCTCCGTCAGCGAGGTATTTCAGGAAGTGACTCTCGGTCTGACTGTGAGCAAGGCATCCTGGAAAGAGCTTCTGGGCAGCACGGATTGCATGCAGCAGAGAGAATACGGGAAAACACGGGACTCCAGGCATGGAGCAGAAACTGCTCCCTAACTACAGGAAGCGGATGGGGACTGAAAATGGCTCACAAAAATCACCCTCTTACAGTTAAACAAAACTACACCCGTTTTTCATTCCGTACAATTACGTTTAAAGATTGAAATTGTCAGCCGCCTTTATTAAGCAGGTTCGACACGGATATTGTATATTGTATTAATCACCCTTAACGACTTTCAAAGAGTTCTAATCTTATAATGTTTTTTTTTTCTTTTTCATTTCACATGTATCACATGACCGGTTTGTGTAAAAATATGAACTAAAAAAAAAATCGCCTTGTCTTTTCTTACACATACACAATTGATTATCGAAATGATTAGCAGTCATTCCAGAATCCTTCTTAGTGCGATATCTCAAAAAGCTTGGAGGGTTTTTATGGTAACCAGCAGACAAAATACTTATCTATTAGTCCACTATAACTGATCCTACCAGGGTCAAGGTTCGACACTATACACTACTATTCAAATGTAACGAGTGAATTGTGTATTTATGAGCAATGGGCAAGCCTGGGGCTTCCTTCAAGTGTGGCAAAGAAACACTCCTATAGACAGTATGATGAAGAAACCTTGAGGAGAACCAAAATCAAAAGGGGAATCCATCCTCATTTGGGTGACGCCAAGAGTGTGATTATAAATCATAAAAACATTAAACACCAGAGTGAGGTATTAGTGTCCTTTCTACAATCTAATACAGTCAGTTGTGGAACCAGGAGCTGCAATAAAATACATCAAAATCTGAGATCATTATAGATCCGACACCAACTCCTCCATACCAGAACCTTTTAGTTCAATAAATTACTTCAATCTTAAGGTTTGAGGTTAAAGATGTAGAGCAGGAGATATTTCACTACAAACCATAGAAAAATGAATTCTTCATGGAGCTGGTTTTGTGCACCATCATGCTGGAATAGTTTTGGGTCTTCAAAGTTCAACAACTTCTTTCGGCTTATCCCATTAGGGGGCGCCACAGCGGATCATCCGTCTCCATACCCCCCTGTCCTCTACATCTGCCTCTTTCACCACAACTACCTGCATGTTTTCCTTCACCACATCCATAAACCTCCTTCTTGGTCTTCCTCTTTTCCTCCTTCCTGGTTGCTCCATCCTCAGCATTCTTCTTTTACCTCATGTCCCTCCTCTGCACATGTCCAAACCATCTCAATCACACCTCCCTTACCTTGTCTCCAAAACGTCCTACATGCTCTGTCCCTTTAAAGTTCAACTGAAAAAGGAACATTTAATGATACAGCATCCAAAGACTTCTTATACAAGTGTGTGTGTCACAGGTCAGATGTTTCAATACTTTTGTTGCTATAGTGTATATCTGTGGCATGGTTTTACTTTTGGTGAATCGAACGTGTGAACGAGTGTCCAGTGCTGAAATCTAGTAGAACTCAAATGAAACTGGACGAAGGAACATGGACGCAGGTTTTGCAATAGGATGACGTTTATTCATGCCGTTATTCTCCCTGACTTCTCAGAGTTTAAAATCCATTAAAAAAATTACAAATGTATACAAATCCTTACGTTTATTAATATACGGTGCCGCGGAAGACGATCGGCGTGTAAACCACGTTTCACGTCTCGCAGCACAGATGCTTCGTAGGCAAGAAAATTACAGTCAAAGAGGTAAGCAAGGGAGTTTTTTTCTTTACATTTTTGTATCTGCGTTGTATTGGGAAAGAAAATGGCACGTGGTTTGTACGTGTTATCCGAAATGATTATAAATATGTAAGCATGCCCCCAATACAGCATCTGTTTGCTTTAATAAGACGTTTACGAACAGTACGTAAGGTCACATGATAGCGAGCCTCGTCATTGTAGCGCCAAAGCAGCCATAATGGACCCAAAGTCCACTTTTCCCCTGTTTCTGATCACTTTTTTCCTTAGTTAAAAAAAAAAAAAAAAAAACCCACCTGAACAAAGGAACAACATTCCTAGTAGTTACCCCAGTATACATTTTCCTATCCGGACTAAACCCTGTCGCAAGATGGACGCCGTCTTTGTCAATCAGAGCCAAGCAAGAGGTCATTGTTGAAGGTCAGAGATTTTCTGAATGACTTGCTGCACCACGTCCAGGCCTCGTGCCCAGCTCAGGGCCTCGTCTGTGTATAGATTTACGGGAGCGCACATCTCCTGCTTCTTCAGCTCGGGGACCCGGCAAGCGCCGACCACGGCGGCAGCGCTGATGATGAGCAGGAGAAGAATCCTGAGGAGCAGAGAGAAGAGCCGAGAGCAGACGGAGCGTCTGGTCTGAGGTTTGCTAACGGAGGCCTTCTTTTTATCTGCAGGAAGGAGAAATGCAGGGTTATTTCACTGTTACTGTGTCATATTGACTTCCCATTTGTGTGAAGAAACAACACGGCTGCTATACTCTTTAAAAACCTGTATTTATATAGAGAGAGAGGTGAAAGTGAGATTTTATTCTTAAGTAATATTAAAGAGGTCTTTATTTTTTCTAATGGTCTACATAAGGCTCTCTCTAAAGCTCTTTGAGATGCTCCCACAGCACTTAAGAATGTTTTTGTGGTGTTCTTTTGCTAGTCTAAATATAATTCGCTGTATTACGACTACAAACGAGACCAACATGCAACAGCTAATCAGCTTTCTGTTATCGGCACAAATCTCTCTGATTGTACCACAGACGTAAAACGGATTTTATTTTTCAGCTTGGGGAATTCAAGTTTATTTTTGTGTTTTTGATGTCATGACTTTGATTTCATTCTTAATGGTTTTAAATTTTACTTGGTGAAACTGTCAGAAACCCTAAATAAGGTCACCCTCCTTCACTGGGACTATAGTAATGAAGCCATGATTCTTTCACTGGGACTAATAGCAATTAGGCCACACCTCCTTCACTAGGACTAATAGCAATTAGGCCACACCTCCACTGGGACTAATAGCAATTAGGCCACACCTCCACTGGGACTAATAGCAATTAGGCCACACTTCCTTCACTGGGGCTAATAGCAATTAGGCCACACCTTCACTGGGACTAATAGCAATTAGGCCACACCTTCACTGGGACTGATAGCAATTAGGCCACACCTACTTCACTAGGACTAATAGCAATTAGGCCACACCTCCTTCACTAGGACTAATAGCAATTAGGCCACACCTCCACTGGGACTAATAGCAATTAGGCCACACCTCCACTGGGACTAATAGCAATTAGGCCACACCTCCACTGGGACTAATAGCAATTAGGCCACACCTCCACTGGGACTAATAGCAATTAGGCCACACTTCCTTCACTGGGACTAATAAAAATTAGGCCACACCTCCACTGGGACTAATAGCAATTAGGCCACACCTCCTTTACTAGTACTAATAGCAATTAGGCCACACCTCCTTCACTAGGACTAATAGCAATTAGGCCACACCTCCACTGGGACTAATAGCAATTAGGCCACACCTCCACTGGGACTAATAGCAATTAGGCCACACCTCCACTGGGACTAATAGCAATTAGTCCACACCTCCTTTACTAGGACTAATAGCAATTAGACCACACCTCCTTCACTATGACTAATAGCAATTAGGCCACACCTCCTTCACTATGACTAATAGCAATTAGGCCACACCCCCTTCACTGGGACTAATAGCAATTAGGCCACACCTCCTTCACTAGGACTAATAGCAATTAGGCCACACCTCCACTGGGACTAATAGCAATTAGGCCACACTTCCTTCACTGGGACTAATAAAAATTAGGCCACACCTCCACTGGGACTAATAGCAATTAGGCCACACCTCCTTTACTAGTACTAATAGCAATTAGGCCACACCTCCTTTACTAGGACTAATAGCAATTAGGCCATACCTCCTTCACTAGGACTAATAGCAATTATGCCACACCTCTTTCACTAGGACTAATAGCAATTAGGCCACACCTCCTTCACTAGGACTAATAGCAATTAGGCCACACCTCATTCACTAGGACTAATAGCAATTAGGCCACACCTCATTCACTGGGACTAATAGCAATTAGGCCACAGCTCCTTCACTGGGACTAATAGCAATTAGGCCACACCTCCACTGTCACTAATAGCAATTAGGCCACACCTTTACTAGGACTAATAGCAATTAGGCCACACCTCCTTCACTGGGACTGACAGCCACAGAGGAACAGGCCTTCTTCATCTCCTACCTCATGTTCTTCACTCATCACTCAACCTTCTCCCACAGATGATGTGTAACTCACCTTGATTTTGGCTTGCTCTCTTTTTCTTCTCCTCTTTCTTCTTCTTGTGTTGTTCCTGTGCAGCTTGAGCAGCCATCTGTGCTTCATATTCCTTCCTTTTCCTCTCCTTCTCCTCAGCCTTTTTCTTTTTTTGTACTTCTCTTTCGCGGGCCTCTCTCTCCCTCTGCTTCGCTTCCCTCTTCTTTTCTTGTTCTGCAGGACAACGAGAAATCATCATGCATATTCGTGCTGTCGTACTCGCACACGAGCGCGCCCGGAGAGCGCTTATCTACCTTTCTCCTTCAGCAGCCGGCGTTCCCGCACATTATCGGCTTCTTCTTGGAGTAGCTTCATGTGTAGGAGAACCTGGAGCAGACGGAGATGGAGGAGAATGGTTAATGGGGAAGGAAATCTCGACGGTAAGCACGTTCTTGAAGCACATGTGCATGCTCTCTCTCACCCGTCCTGCACACTGCCTGCACTGTTTCTCATTCAGACAGTCTCCTGCAGCTTTGGCCAGCGTCGGCTCCAGAGGGTTGTCTTTAAGATCCAGCCATTTCAAACACTGTAGACACAGACAAATGGCAGAAATGACGACTTGGTAGAAGATTTGCGATTTCAGCACGGACAGCGCGTCGGGAAAAAAAGCGCAAACGTGAAATTCTGCGTGAAACTGGGCGAATCTGCCACGTCGGACGTGACAATCGTTTAACATTTGCGATGCTGTGACGAGACGTTTCGAGCGCCACGCGCCGTTCAAGAGCAGAAAAACGTCGCTGGAAGATGACGAGAGATCAGTAAGACCTTGGAGGAGCTCAACCCCCGTAAATGTCAGAACCGTTCGGCTACTTGCGCATGATGATCACCGGAGAACGCTGGGGCGCTGTATTGCTGTCTAAGGGGACAATTTTAAAAGTTGATAAATGAAGAACATTCTTGTGAACAGAGCGACTCTCAAAACTTTTTGATACCAAATCGTCACCAAATATAATACCTGGTCAGGTTTTTACACATCTGTGAAGCGCAACAATCCAAAATCGGACTTCATGGCGTCTACTACAGACAGATTTTAAAAGTTTTGGTTTGATATTTTAATCCCGGTTTGTTTATTAGTAACATCCTAATTCATGATGAAGGACGTTGACCGTCCTACTTGTATTCCTGCTATGACATGACGTTCTATTCTGTACAGTTCTGCAGCGAGCTCTTGAACTGACCCTGAGCTGGCAGAAGCTGAGAGGAAGCATGGTCAGCTTGTTGTTGTAGAGATCCAGATGTTGCAGGCTGTACAGCTGGCCGATTTCCTCAGGCAGGCTCACCAGCTGGTTCTTGCTCAGGTCCACTTTAACCAGGTGAGTCAGCAAACAGAACTCAGGCTGGGGGGAAAAAAGACAAAAGTTATGTGATGCGTTATAATAATTCTTTTTTTTTTTACAAGTTTGTGGACACCTGAGTATAAGAGTGTGTGCTTCTTGACCATCCCAGTCCACATTTAGTCCCCATTTGCTCTTATTATAACCTCCACTCTCCTGGGAAGGTGTAGATTTTGAAGTGTGTTTGTAGAAGTGTGCAGTCAGCGTTCCAATTCGTCCCAAAGATGTTAAATAGGGTTAAGGTCAGAGCTCTGTAGCAGGAGATCTTCTACTCCAACCCTTAGAGCATATCTTCATGGAGCTGGATTTGTGCACAGGGGTATTGACATGTTGGAACAGGTTTGGTTCTTCTAGTTCAAGTGAAGGGAAATTAAACATATGGCTGGAAAGGTCAGGTGTCCCAATAATTTTGTACGTCCCCCTATTGGTAGTAATGCTAAAAACTGAACAGCTTTGGGACGACTGTGGACACTGACTCGTGGCTGGATGAATCTCACACAACACACATGAAAAAAACCTGGTAGAACATCTTCCCGGAAGAGTGGACGTTCTTACAACAGCAAATGGAGACTAAATGTGGAAAAGCACATACCAATCTTATGGTCAGGTTTCCACAAACTTTTGTCTGTACGGTGTGGAATTATTGTACCGTGTCTCATTGTGAGCAGGCAGAATGAGTAAAACCCTGTGCTGATGTAATAGTGTATAAAGCAGGTATTAAATCTTACACTCAGAGTTGTGAGATTGTTACAGGAAAGGTCCAGGAATGTGGCTTTGGGAACAGCAGCCTGAAACACACGAAATATTCACAAATATCAGAGACGATTTGCACATTTCATTCTTGTCTTTCTTTTTAAATTGCCATTTTTTTTAAGTAGCATCATCGTTTAATATTATTTAATGACATACTGCTTATTTTTATTTTATTTCTTTATCTATATCGAGTGGGAGCTCAGTAGTTACTCTTGGGCCCTTGAGCAAGGCCCTTAACCCTCTGTGCTCCAGGTGCGCCTTATCATGGTCGACCCTGCGCTCTGACCCCAGCTTCTGAGCAAGCTGGGAAATGTGAAGGACGAATTTCACTGTGCTGTAATGTACATGTGACAAATAAAGGCGATTCTATTCTATACAATACATTACAATAGTGATTCCTCTAAGCATGTATATTGAATATGATGACATTTGGAAGGTTGAGAGTTCAAATCCTAGCAATACCAAGGGCCCCTGAGCAAGGCCCTTACCTCTTACTTGCTCAGGTGTACAAATGAGATAATGCTCAATATCATTAATGTATTTTTTCACATTTACTACAGTGACATTTATTAGATTTTTATAATGAACTATAATAAACCCTAGATGTATTATTATAGTGACTCCTCTAAGCGTTTGGATTTACTATAGTGACATTTAGGAATGTTTTTCATTACTGTCTTGACACGTGGATGCGTCTTTCTTTAATATAATGAGTCCTAGGTGTATTATCACTACTATATTACCACTGCTGGGCCCCTGAGTAAGGCCCTTACCTCTTACCTGGATAAGAGCGTCTGTCAAAAGTGTTTTTTCTTCACTATAAGGACATTTAGGTGTGTTCTTCATCACTATATTGCCACTTGCATGCATTTTGCTTTACTATAATGAGTCCTAGGTGTATTTTTCCTTACTATAATGACTCCTCTATGCATTTATATTTACTAAAGCGAGATTCAGAAAGGTTTTTCTTCACCTTACTTGACACTTGGATGCATTTTTTTCTTTGCTATATTGACACTATATTATTATGATTATTATTATTGTTATTATTATTATTATTATTATGCATGCTGGCACTTACAAGTTCCTTGACTGGGACCTCTGTGAGGTTACACAGGCTGAGATCCAGCTCATTTCCATCCACTTTGTCTCGAAGACTCTCCACCTTTGCTTTATTCATTCTGTAAAAATGCTAATCATGGAGAGAAATACGGTTAGAGTGCTAATAATAAACGGTTGCCTAGCAAACACTCCACGTCGTAAAACACAAAGTTAGCAAACGAGCTCGCTTAGCAATAAATAAATATATGTTTCTGGACACTTCGAAGACCGAATGGAACGGAACTCACGTGTGGCTGTCACGCAGACGTACTCAAGATTGCGGGGACACACGCAGGATCCGCTCCAAAACCCGTGGAAATCCACGTCATTCATTCACCTGGTCGAGCTGGCACCGGGTGTCCGACGGCGGCCGTGTCCCGAATGCCTCTGTTGCACCCTTACGCGAGCGCACTGCGGAATCTGCGTGAGCTGCTTACGACGTAGTGCACTACGCGTTCGGAGGGAGGCGCTGGTTTGGAACGCGACCCGCTACGCTATCGACGGATCGGATATGTTCTACTACTTCTGTTGTTTGATTAGCTAGATTTAAGATGCGTATTCTGCCACCTACTGGATTGGAGTATGGAGTGCAATTTGGTTGGAAGCAATTAGGGTTAATAGTTGGCATAAAATGTTTTTTTTTTTAATTAATATCTAAATAAATACATATTAAATCCTATTAATCAGCCCTGAAACATAAACAATAATTAGTCATTTATTTTAGAATTTTTTCCTTCTAGTATCTGCTTAAGTGTATAGTTTTTAATAGTGATTGGAAAAGCTTGGACCGTTCTATTTCTGTTTGCTGTGCAGTCTATTAATATGTGAGATTCTGTTTCAGGGATTTCACATTTAACAATTTTCATTTTCATATTTCCCTATCTTGTATAAATCTTTGGTTTATTGATGTTTGATGCGATTCGTAATCTTGTCATAATCGCACCCCATACACACCCTAATGTTAATATCTGACAGCGCTGTCTGTCGGTATTTTATCCAGAAATTATATTCCAATTTTATTTGTAGTTAAAGTTTTAAAATGGAATTTCATTCCAATGATTTTAATAAGTTCATTCACTGATCATAAACATTTGATTTAGCGACTGGAAAACATTGGAAAATAAATGTTTTAACATTATTGAAATTTTTTTTATGAAAACATTATTGTTTCCATAAATAAATTAAAATTTAGTTTCGTCTGAGGGACTAGTATACAAATCCATGTGCTGTTAAAATAACACCAACATGGCATTAGAAAATAAGTACATCTTGTATGTGAATTGGTTAAATAATTGGCCCAATAATTATCTGCAGGAAGTGAAATAAGCATGCCATTCAATTTGGGGTTACTTTTTTTGTAATTTTTTTTAATACAAATATAGGAACTAATGATTTTTATATAATTATTTAAACAATTATTTGGTTTTAGCTCCTTTTTTGATAATCAGGTCATTTTTTATGATTGGATTTAAGACTAAAGAATGAGATGTTCATTTTTCAGTTCACGTCCTGTTATTTGGTTGGAAATGAAGCGGGATTAATCTGACTAATAAATATAAATGTCCACTTAGATGCATATAAAGTGTACAGGAAGAACATCACTGAACAGAGAGCCGAACCCTGGGGATGTCTTATAGTGAGATGCTGAAAGGAAAGTGTATTGACCTTTTAAAATTTAAAAAGAAAAAAGACAAGAGCAAAGTGTATTTGTTAGAAAGACGTTTTATTGTTTTGGGGTTTTTTTTGTACGTTTTATAAAAGTGATCAGTGTACAGACTCAGTTCATCTGATCTACTGTGGATCACAGTCATTGTTTTTTTTTTTCGATGGGTGCCAAATGACAAGAAGACAGAACGGAAGTCTATGGGCGCTTTTGAGAGCAGGAAAATGCACCATCGCTTTTAAATGTGTTCAAGATGGAAGCTGCCTCTAACACGACATGACGTCTGGAGTATTCTTTGATTCCACAGATAGAAATGCACTGCACCGATACAAAGACGAACTCATCTAAAACCCGTAGACCTACTGTACGTCACCGGCGTGAATCTCTGCGCTGATACTGAAGGGGCTCCGGTGAACTGAAAATATCTACCGCGAACGTACACTTCTTTATAGAACACATGTAGCGGCTAGTGTTACATGCACCACAGGTTTGTGGTCTAAGGAAATCAAACAAACAAACAAACAAACCAATTAACGAATAATCAACAAATACCTGTAAAAATTCATTTGTAGAAATGATGACTGAAACATCACATCATTATTAACAATTCATCGAACACACCTGACACTTGTTTATTAGCTAGATCGGGATCGCTAATAACCCAGCGACCGAGCATACCACGATGATGAAAAGCGCTAGCTAATACAAAAATCTAAATTTTTATTACTCAAAGAGAGATGAGAAATATGATCTAAAGTAAGGCGCTAACATTTAGCATTTTATCACCAGACAGCCCATAGGCACAGCTTACTAATATCATTCTAACTTTACTCTCATAGAAAAGTGCACTAAACTGTATCTTCCATTTATGCTGTGTTGATACCACACTTTTAGCTTACTAAATGTGCCTTTAATCCTTTTAAAGGTAGATGATATGAACAAAAAATATGGGGGACACCATTTTTCCAGCCAAATGTGGTTCTTCCCCACAGAGTTGGAGGCACACAATTGTAAAGGTTGCCTTTGGATGCAGTATTATTCAATTTTCCCTTCACTTAAACTTGAAGATCCAAACCTTTTGTTGTGCATAAAACCAGCTCCATGAAGATATACTTTACATGCATTGAAGTTTAAGATCTCTTGCTATAGACTTTTTTTTTTGGATGAACGTGTACGCTGACTGCACCCCAGACCTCCACTTTACTAAAACCCTTAAGGCTGAATGAGCGCAAATATCCACAAGGACACTCCAAAGTCTAGAACATTTTCCCAGAAGTTGTGGAGGAATGGAGAATATTATAACAGCAAATGAAAATGAATGTGGAATGGGATGTTTAGAAAGCTTGTTCTTGTAGTCGGGTGTTTACAAACTTTTGTCTATATATTGTACATATTATTCACAAATCCACTTAAATTTAATAATATTTAAAGGTACAGCAGATGTATCCAGCAAGGACTAATTCAGTATAGTACTATTTTTCCTGAGAGCATTTTTTAAAACTTTCACGAAGTACCTCTAGTACCCCAATATTGTCTAGTAAAGATGTAACCAAATACGATCCAAATGTTTTTAGAAAGCTTGTCAGATATCTATGCAGGGCACAGGGTTAAGACTAGACTGTAATCAGAGCAGACAGATACGAACATTATTGGTTTAAAGGAAGACATGAACAATACATTTTCAGTAATGCATTTACTGCAGCTTAAATTAAGCTTCTGGTTCATTTCTATTTTGGGAATAGAACCGGCTTGATATGTTCGAAAATGTTGTAATCAGAAAAAATTGGGCAAAACAAACAAAAAAATAACCCTTTAGATTTAGGCCACACCCATTTCAGATTAAATTCAAGAGATACGGATATTTTGAACCATAAAAAACAAACAAACAAACAAACAAACAAAAACTTCCGATCTGGGCCACACCCACTTTAGGTTGAAATCCAGATACAAATTCAGTTATTTTAAAATCTAAATAAAAAATTTAAAAAATTATCATTCTGGTTTAGGCCACACCCACTTTAGATGGAAATCCAGATACAAATACAAATGTTTTATGCCCAAATTAAAAATACATACTTTTCAAAGATACTGATATTCTGAGCCTTAAAAAAAAACCCTTCAGATTTAGGCCACGCCCACTTTAGGTTAAATTTAGATACAGGTACGAATATTTTAAGCCCTAAAAAATGTCATATTTAGGCCACGCTCGATTAAGGTTGAAATCCAGATACAAAAACGAATATTCTGAGCATTATTTAAAAAACAATCATTCTAAATTAGGCCACACCCATTTCTGTCTAAAATTTAGATGACATACTGATATCTTGAGCCATGTAAAAGTCCAGATTTAGGCCACACCCAATTTAGTTTAAAATCCAGATACAAATACAGATATTTTGAGCCCTAATTAAACAAAAACACTTCTGAATTAGGCCACACCCACTTTAGGTTAAAATAAGAAAAAAGGAATACAGATACTGATATTTTAAGTGCTGATTAGATCGGGATAGTTACAGCTCTGAAGGTTTACATTTTACTCAGCATTTGGTTTCACATAAAGATTTCAAAATTCTTAGTACAATTTTTGTTGGACTCGATAAGACGCTATAGAATTCAGTCTACATCCAAATTGTTACAAAAGAAAACAGGGTGTAATTTTTTTATTCTTCCCCTATGGTAACATTTGAGCCAATCAGAAGCCTGCACCATATCTAGCTCCACCTATATGTTAGCACTTTTAGTACCTTGGAGAGCACTAATTATGAGTCATTTGGTGGTGGAGATATGAAGAAAACTTTACTGTACTGAGCCACACTAGTAGGTTTGGGGTTATGGTTTGAACTCAATGCCTTCCAGTGACCTTTACAAATACATCAAACTCAGAATGTCAGACACGTAAAAAATCTCAAACAAGCCACTGCAAAAAAACAAAAAAAAACAAACACAAACAAAAACCCAAAGATGGATCAGATTTCATTTGAAAAAATTATAGAAAAATGTTTGAACACTGACAAATGTGTGGCACATTTTCTATTTTTTGTTTCAGGAAACACTTCTCTCAGATTTCCTTTGGTTATTTGGAACGCAAAATAAACACACAACGGAATTTTTGCTTGGCGAATCCCTTAACAAATTTACTGCTCCCTGCGATTTGCGAAATGTCGCCAAGCGTCGTCCAGAACCAAGCTAACACTTACTCGGTAAACATACACGACTGTGTCTTTCTGATACATGATTGTGGTGGCAGATGGTTCTTTCGACTAGCACTGATTCGGCTGGTCGGATATGGTCAGGTGAGGCAGCTTTGTAGCTTTTAGGTGATTTTGTGTCTTTGTAACATGCATGATGGTAGGAGCAGCTCAGATACTGTAGGACGTGTTATTGCTCAAAAGTCCAGTTTGTAGTGTGAACATGTGACCTCACCTGTCCCAGCGTTACAGGAAAGTGCAGCATGTTCATACTGACATTCAAACACTGAATATTCTGGAGTGCAAGTGGATTAAGGAAAGGATTACCTGCGCATGCAAACCGGTTGTTCAATTCACGCAAACGTGATGTAGCGTTAGATCTTCCATGCGTGACAATAGACGCATTTCCACCGTACCAGAGAAATAAACATTTTTGTTTATGAATTAAAGCAGCGGTTTGTCATTTTTACAGCCCTCCGTTGCATGGAAGGTGTATTGCTGTCATTATACAGGGGCAAACCTTATAAGACTTCCTTATTAAAAGAAAGTTGAGTTGCCTTTTAAGAATAAGGTGGGGTCGGGTATATACCTGAGCAGCTTTGGTGCAGGGCGAAGTTCATTTCTGGGCTGGAAAAATGTAAATAGAAACCTAAACATAAAAAAAAAAAAAAAGAACCATTGCATGGATATATTGCAAATATTAGTTTTTCTATGGTATTTCTCAAAGTTATGGGAATATTCCCCAAACTGCACCTTTAAGGTGGTGTGTGTGTGTAGCAGGCAAATGGGAGTATGTTTAAATTACTGAGATTCCTCCAAGGTTTTGACTGGTTTAGTAATTGTACATACAATTATACAAGTTTGCAATTCTAATAATTAAGCGGTGATTTTTCCCAGTATGGATAGAGTTCCAGGAACTAAAATCCAGCCTGGGAATTCTTACTTTATCTGGTGGAAATGCACCTAAAGTGACGGAGTCCCTGTTCATGATGTTATTTGAATCCGAACCACCAGCTGTTTCTCCACATGCATTTATAAAGAAGCCGTGTGAAGGCTGAGGAGAAAGCCACTGCTGAATACTTTCTTATTTGAAACTTGAGAAACAGATCTGTATTGTTTTTGAGATGCAGGGATGAGGAGTTCACATGGGAGTCAGATGTTATAGAGATGCCTTTTACACAGCTAGCGGTCCGTGGCGTGTTTTTGGTGAGTTTTTTGGGCTCGTCCCCTTGTTGGTGAAACTCTGCTCATCCAGACTGATGTTGCTGTTAGAGGCATGCTGAAGCAGAGACTCCTGGGAATGCCAGTTGGCATCCAGGTAGAGCAGCTCTGTGGATCACACAGATTAGAGTGTTGGAGTTTGGTTTTGTGCAAACATCGATTCCATTATATGGTTTCCTACTTATCAGCTTGTTGATCTGAAACACTAAAGTAGATTTTATGAGACTACAGGAAACCAAAGTACAAATGAATGGCAAATAGAAGAAAAAATCAATCTAAAGTGTCTGGTGCCACACTAGGTCTCTAAACCATCTCATATGGCACCAAATCTACATGGAACTGTACTGGAGCAATACATCTTCGAAATATTTCCTCCAGTTGGTGTTTTGACATTGGTGGTGAAAAGAGTTACCCAACACGTCACTCACTGATTCAACTGGTTTGAGAAATGGTGTTTGAGTGAACCCTTGTGGTCCATTGCGTTTTATTCAGAACCAGTCAATGAGCCATGGTCATGGTTTATTCAGTTTAAATCAGAACCAGTCAGTCAGACCTTGTGATCCATTCAATTCCATTCAATTCTAGTCAATTAATCTCTGTGGTCCATTCAGTTTAATTCAGAACTAGTTAGTGAACCTCTGTGGTTTATTCAGATTCATTCAGAACCATTCGATGAGCTCTTGTGGTCCATTCAGTTCAAATCAGAAGCAGAATTAATCACCACAATTAAACTGTTCCATTTTAGGATAAAAGCGATCAGTCAGAAAAGTGCAGAAAAAAAAAAAATATATATATAAAAATGTTATATATTAACGCATCCAGCGTAAATATTAATGTGTTAATTTTGACAGTTCACATACATACATATATATATATGTATGTAAACTGTCAAAATTAACACATTAATAACGTAAATTAATTTTAAGGGTACTGATTTTATTAATGCACGTTTAACACAGCAAGCATTTCTGTTTAAACATTTACATAAATTAATAAATATAAAAGAGAAATTAATGCAACACATTTATTCACGACGCCCCTTCTTTACTTAGATATTTAAAAAATGTATAATCACTAGACATTTGTTTTACTGTGTGCCAAGTACCAAAATCTGCCATGATGCACATATCCGGCAATTAAAACCGTCCGTGTGGAAACATAGCAAAAGTTTCATTTTGTGTCCTGATGATTTACGTAAATGAAAACACCATAATTACTTTAAAACATTTACAAGAACATTTTATCTTCATGCTTTATGTTAAGTTTGGTTTCACTAATAATAAACATACATTTGCATAAATCATCAATATTAATATAAAAAGTATTAATTTAGGGCATTTAGAACAATGTAATTAAGAGATTTATATAATATAAAATTATTTTATTTATTTTTTTATTTTTTTACAAAACCTGCAATGTCTAATGCATTTAGCAAATCCGGTCTCCTGCCGCAAGCCCATACCTATTCCTCAACGTGGACAGGACACGAGTCCTCATCTGTCCATTCCATGGACATCCAGGAAGAGATAGAGAGAAAGAGAAATAGAGAGAGAAGAAAAAGAGATGGGGTGATGGAAGGAAAAAATGTAAACACCACAAGAAAGAAAGAACACATTTACCACACAACACGAATTACAATCAGACATTCACACACAAAAAGAAGCTGGACTAAGAGAGAGAGAGAAAAAGAGAGAGGCTGAAATGTACAGAGATGACAAGAGAATCTGGGCATGGGATAGGACTGGATGTAATGGGACATGAGGCTATTCTCAAAAATGAAAGAAACACTGAGGTATTAAATAAGACTTATACCACAGGGTTGTTGGAGTAATTATAAATAACAGCAGCTCTGACTGTAGTTCCTGCGAATCACACATTTATATTAAATCCCTGGCAGCTGATATGGTAATGCTTTCATGGTGATAGAATGTGATTTATTTAGCAGTGATATAAGAGCTTTCTACTGTCAAAATGGGGAAAATACTAGTCTTTAGCCGCTGGAATGTTTTTCAGAGCTGCAATAGAGACCAAAAAGTGAGGCTGGTGAGGGAACGATGTTTATAGATGCTATAATGTGATGCAAATACTTTCTTTAAATTTTTTGTCTGGTTTTACATGTAGACTTGGAACTATATTTCTCACTTATGTGCAACCTCATATTAAATGGCTCCTGTTACTGTTTATAAAGCTGACAATTATTTGTACTTAAGTAATTGAAATGTATTTTTTGAGGAAAATGTACTGTAGGGAGCTGTTTGAATGGGCAAGTCAGATAAAGGGTCTAACAAAATTAAGAGATGAAATGCAAAAGCACACAGGAACGGGGCACATGATGGATCAGTGATCTCCTGACTGTCCTCCTCTTTTTTTTTTTTTGGAATGCGTATTCAGTAAGAAGAGCTCACTCAAGCCTCTCCCGTCACAAACGTTGCCACTCACCAGCGAATTGGCCATCAGGAGCCTGTTCATTGTCCAGGCCTGTCACACAGTGGGTGTCAGACCGCCCCTGATTGTTATTGTCAAACTCTGGACAAGGCAACTCGCTCCTCCTGCGCCCACCTGCAAGCGAGGTCAGAGGTCAAACAGAGCAGCCAGAGGCACAGCGGGGCACAGCAGAGTGTAGGGTGGGGATGGTGATGCAGATAAAGCAACAACATGCAGGATGCTCAGGGGAGATGCACTCGTGGGTCTCTTGTATATAGGTCACTAAACATTTTTGAATCTCTAACAAGTGTTTGCCTTTTTCCAGCCTGAACAGATTTTAAAAGTACTTGTATTCAAAATGAGAAACACATCTTTATAACTATATAAGAAATATCTGGCAACCTAGGAGATGTTAAGAGCATGCAGGCCATTTGCACAAGCTGAAATATAAGGGACTTGGGTACATATTAAAACACCTTTTAGACTTAAGCCACCATTTCTGAATACAGCCCTTGAAAACAATTTGGCTTCAGGGTGGGTGGGAACATAAAACAATCCAAAGTAGGGACGAAATGGAATGCTTATCCAACTGACAATAAATCCCACACCATTGTACTGCATGCTTGTTGAGAAAGTGACTGAGCAGCATTCTTTGTAGTTGTCACCAGCACAATAATAAGCCATAAGATCTTGGCATTAAATTTTATTTGCACTATTATAGCTTGCTAAATTTTATATTATATATTTTTACATTATTTAAAATATACACCGATCAGGCACAATATTATGACTATAACATTTTTAGGGATGACGTGATAAACACTGAATATCTCTTCATCATGGCACATGTTAGTGGGTGGATTTATTTATTAGGCAGCAAATGAACATTTAGTCCTGAAAGTTGACGTGTTAGAAGCAGGAAAAATGGGCGAGCCTAAAGATTTAAGCGAGTTTGAAAATGGGGTCAAATCGTGACGTCTAGACGTCTAGACTGGAGCATCTCCAAAACTGCAGCTCTTGTGGGATGTTCCTAGTCTGCAGTGCTCAGTGTCTATCAAAAGTGCTCCAAGGAAGGAACAGTGGTGAACCAGCGACAGGGTCGTGAGCGGCCAAGGCTCATTGATGCATGTGGGGAGTGAAGGACGGTCGGTGTGGTCCAATCCAACAGACAAGTTCCTGTAGCTCAAACCGCTGAAGAAGTAAATTTCATGTTATGCCTGATCGGTGTATAAACTAAATGATGCATTTTTCAAGAGGAGACTGATAATAAAAGATTAGATTAATACAGATAATAAATATTTACACTATATGGACAAAAGTATGTAGGACACCTGACTTTTCCATCCATATGTGGTTCTTCATCAAACCTACACCATAATGTTGGAAGAACACACTTAGTAACATCCTAGTAGCTGGAGTACAAATCTCGACAAGCTAAATCTAGTATCCAGTAAAGCATGGTGATGGTAGGATCATTTTGAATGACCTCTACACAATTATTAGCTGTAAGTTCCATGAATCATGAGAGCAACTCTATGCTTCACATTTGGTATCCAATGAGCCATTTGTTATCACTTCTTATATGTGTTAGTTCTTCAGGTAATAACTGAGTCATGCATTTATGACAAAACAGTGACCCTTTCAGTCTTGTTAGGCAACGATCTCATAATAAGTATGTAGTCGATTATATAATACAAATTATGTATGTAAATACATTTGGGAAAAAAATCCCCACAGTCAGTTCGTTTGTGACCAGAAAATCAGAGTGCAAATGGGATACTCAAGCAATGACAATGCACATGCACACAATTAGAGACCGTGATGTCACTCAGGCATGCATCCCTAAAAATCAGCATGCAAACAACGCTATTGCAGCACGTGCAGGTCTTCAGGTGTCTCATAACAAAACAGATATCAATTTGGCGAAATCAGAATGCGACTTAGGCCACATCGTGTATTGATCCATTTTCTTAGTTCCCTACTAGTGCAACAGTAAAAATACTTTCTCTATGGGTAAGTCAGTTTGAGCTTGAAACCCTTAGGACACCACAGTCATTTGTGTCCAGGAGAGCAAATAAACATGTTACTTTCTTTCCCATGTCAAAGCAACAGTTGCCAGTGGAATTTGTAATAGGCTGGTCTTTATCATTTTTGGCTCTTTTGTAAAAGTGAATGAGTTGCAAGAGTTTTAAAAGATGCTGTACATCTCCTAGTTGTTAAGGCCTCAGCATACTTGATGTGTAAATGATATCTGGAAGGACAAAATGAACTGGAAGCTTATAAGCTGTCTGTATTTATGAACAAAATCTGAGTGATCTAGTACTGAAAACATCACAATTTCCACTATAGGATGATTATAAATGTACAGAAATTTCGTTCCTTCACTAATGGTAGCTAGCAGCAAACAATTTTGGACGTTAAGACGCCGTATGTGGGAAACGCAGTACGTTTTAAAAAATTGTGGTAATTCTTCAGTTTGAACATGCTTTCTCTCCAAATATTTTCACACCAATCATGCGATTATTCTTCGTAAATCAACCACAGCACGGCCGCATTCTGCGCACACAATTCATTCCGTGTAACACACAAAACACCGCCAGCATGCGATAAAAACAAAAAAAATCATCAGCGCATGCTAAGGCAATGAACACATGCAGGGAATCACACAGAGAGGTGATTAAGCTCTTATCACAAGCCACGTCTGAATTTTCAGTGGGTGCTCACTAAATAATGTGTAAAAAGAATAATGTGCCATGAAAATAATGCTCTCTCTCTCTTTCTCTCTCTCTTTCTTTCTCTCCTTATCATGAATATAAATCAGTCTCAAGCAGTGCTCAGGTTTACCCTGGTCTTTAGTAGGAGATGCACAGTCCTCCTCAGTGACATCGTTTCCCTGAAGATGATAAAGATATGGTTAAACACAGAGCTGGTGATGAACTAAAAGTAAACTGCACGGTCCAACTGGATGATTGGATTCAATTCGGGCCTCACCTCGGAATCCTGCTCTTCAACCACGGCTACCATGAAACTGTGGTCATGTGATTCACTGGGGGTTTTCTGGCGGTAAAATGGAAAGGAACTTATTTCAGTTTCATGATTTCTGAAACAACTACTAAAAGTTTCCTTTCCTCTTGAGGTTCAATACAGTCCCTGCTATCAGTATTAAAATGGCAAGACTAATGTTGTTTTTGCTAGACATTGAAGACATTTGGGTTTGAGATCATAAAATAAACTTGATACAAGAGCACACACACTTTACCCTTTGTTTGAACTCACCTGTTTTTCAAGTGATCAGAAATATTGGAACAAATATTGGGACTAAGAGGTGTTGCCTGGTTTGTTTATACAGGTAAAAGCTCTAAATATTCACTCATGTTTTAAAGCCCAGGTTTCATGCATGAAGGTTGTATTTAGTATTACAATAAATGTAGAGAGAGAGAGAAAGAGAGAGAGAGAGAGAGAGAGAGACAGAGAGACAGAGACAGAGAGATAGAGACATAGTAAAACGTGTAGCCAGACACACAAAAAAAAAAAAAATCAGGCAAACAAATAGAGACAAACGGGTAGATCCATAAGTACTAGGAAAGAGAGATAAACAGACAGACAGACAGACAGACACACACACACACACACAGACAGACACACAGACAGACACATAGACAAATTGTACATAGCAAAACCTGTGTAGCCAAAAGAAAACAGAGTAGAAGAACATAAACAGATAGACAGACAAACAAGTGATTAGTTAGATAGACAGATCAATAGAAAGAAAAGAGACAGACAAAAGAGGCAGACAGTCAAAGGGTATACAGACAGACAAGCACAAAATCACAGAATCATCCTACATGAAGTGTGTAATATTTGAAGTATTTGCTGTTGGCAGTAGTTTTATTGCCCTTCCACTGGGTGTTATTCCTCCTCAGTGTTGGCAAGTCTGCATATAATACATCAGTCTTCTGATAAATGAAGATTTTGCAGTCTCACCTCGCCCTCCTGCTGGGAAGCCGGTCGGCTCTCTGGTGTGTTCTGGTGGCGTTTGTCCCCCTCTGCCCCCGGCAGGTACGAGCCAGACATGGAGGAGAGCGTGTCAGTACTGATTCGTGAGTTCTGACTCTGTGAAGACGCCATGGACATGACAGACTGAGCCAAACTGCTGCTTACTGGATCTATGGGAGAAAGCAGAGGTGTGCTGAGGTTGAATAGAGTTTAGCGTGTGTGATGTTATTTAGTGTGTAGCAAATCTGAGCTGCGTTTGATCCTACCCTCAGGGGAGGTGATGGTGGAGGACAGCGGGGTGCCGCTACACGAGGACTGCTCTATCGCTCCGCACGAAGACAAGGTGAGATTGTCGCTATCAGGGGTCATGCCACACTGAAATGAAACAAATAATAGCTAGGCAAAATGTCAAGACAAAATGTAAACACCAATGTTCTGATTTGCTTCATTTAGAGTATAATTTGTTTTTATAGTGCAGCTGAATGTCATAGTTGTGATGCCTCTTGAAATGAAGCATTTTTTCTCTTAACCCCCTCAATATCATGTTCATGTTTGCAAGCAAAGTAAACAGTGTCTCATTCCTCTTAAATCACAGCAGTTGTGTACCTCTTGCTGCTCCACAGGCAGTTTCCTCCTGCACACCTGAGCCTCTGACTCACTGCATGACTTCTCATCCTCCTCCTCAGGCAGCACCGATGAATTCTGGGAATTCTGGGAGAGAGACCTACAGGAGAAGCGGATTCATAAAAATAGATATACATATGGACCATGGACATAATAGATAGATAAAAATTAGAGTAGACAGACAGATTGTAGAAAACAGACAGACAGACAGACAGACAGACAGACAGACAGACAGACAGACAGACAGACAGACAGACAGATAGATAGATAGATAGATAGATAGATAGATAGATAGATAGATAGATAGATAGATAGATAGTACATGACTCACTTGGAGCTGCTCTTCTTGACCTTGAGGCCTTGGCTGGAGTTGATGGAGTGCTCCAAGTGAGAAAGCGAGTGTGTGACCGTGTGATGACTCGAGGTGCCGTACGCAGGCAGAGTTCCAGAGACGTGAGCTTTGGTCAGGCCGTGCAGTGCCGGAGCGCAGGGTGAGGGGTTCAGAGGGCCGTTCAGAGCCTCTAAAAGAGACACGGCCTCAAATCCCTGGGGAATGTTTTCAGCCACCTGAAACAGAGGAGCAGCAGCTGTAAGATACACAACATTAACCCCAGGTACTACACTTTCTCTTCATTTTACAGTTTTTCTCAGTTGCTTTGGAGCGTTGCTCAGATCAGAAATGAAATTCTCAAAACTACTTGTTTAACCTCCACATCATTTATTCACTTGTGCACATCATAAAAGACAATTTCTCATTAGTTTTATCAAATTGCGAATGTTTTGTTACCGTCACGCTTTGATGATGAGTCGGAAACCAGAATACGAATAGGACATTTATTAGCCTTGGGAAACAAACAGAAGCTAGGAAGCAGCATGTACCGGAAAACAGGTATATTCCGAAACACAGGTAGTCCAAAGATGATCGCCAGAATGAACCATAGATCAGACGGTGAGTGAATGAGTAGGGGGACTTATAAAGGGACGGTGAAGATTGGAGACAGGTGAAGGTGATTAGTATGAAGGTGAGGAGCTGCGAGTGTGCCGAATGCTGAGGGGGGGGGTCAGCCCAAAACATCTGGGCATCAGTTCATTGCATTTGTCATTGAATGCAAAATGGTTAAACCAGTTGTCATCATTTGTCATCTAAAATTTCTATTCAACTTTTTTTTTTTTGTAAATGTGACTTGAATTGATAAATTGTGCAGATGAATCGTGAATGTCAGTAATGAAGGCAAGTGAACGGCAGCAGATCAACTAATAATCAACTAGTTCTCTAAAACAGGTCAAAGCTAAATCTCGTGAACAGACAGAGCAAAACACAGAATTACAGTTTCTGAAAATGGATGAACAATCAGGAAATGAACACCATTACAGTACAGTAAAAGTGTGAATCGTGTCTGGTCTTTAGCAATCAATATAAATCAAATATGCAATCAAATAAATACATTTGTGCTGATGAAATTCATAGATGCCACACAGAAGAAATTCAGCCCTGTGCATTTTTAATCACTGTGATCCAAACCGTAGTTTACCTCAGGAAATACTGAAACTGTGCCCTCATACTGACAACATGACCATGTTTGTGAACAATGACAAATTACATTTTCATTCTGATAGCAATGAGATGTTCATTGACACAAATACTTACTTTTGAGAGATAAACTAATGATTTTTAACTGCTGAATTTATTCATTAAGTGCTAGCAGTGATTCAGTGTAAGTGTTTAACCAGGTTGTTCAACAATATTTTGGAAGGTGAGAGGATGCCTGAGGAATGGTGAAGAAGTGTGCTGGTACTAATCTTTAAGAATAAGGGAGATGTGCAGACCTGCAGTAACTACAGGGGAATAAAATTGATCAGTCACACCATGAAGTTATGGGAAAGAGTAGTGGAAGCCAGGCTGAGAGAAGAGGTGACCATCTGTGAGCAACAAACACATTATTTTCTTTGAGAATGTTGATGGAGAAGTATAGAGAAGGTCAAAAGGAGTTGCATTGTATGTTTGTGGATTTAGAGAAAGCATACGACAGGGTGGAGAGAGGAGTTGTGAAATTGTATGAGGAAGTCAGGTGTGTCAGTGTGCAGTACGAACGACAGACCGGTTCAAGGTAGAGGTTTGACTGCATCAAGGATCGGCTCTGAGCCCTTTCCTGTTTGCAGTGGTGATGGACAGGTTGATGGACGAGGTCAGACAGGTGTCTCCGTGGACTATGATGTTTGCAGATGATATTGTGATTTGTGGTTAGAGTACTGAGCAGGTTGAGAAGAGCCTGGAGAGGTGGATGTATGCGCTGGAGAGACGGGGAATGAAAGTCAGTAGGAGTAAAACAGAGTACATGTGTGTGAATGAGAGGGAGGGCAGTGGAGTGGTGTGGTTACAGAGAGAAGAGGTGGAGAAGGTGGAGGAGTTCAGGTACCTGGAGTCAACAGTGCAAAGTAATGGAGAGTGTATTAGAGAAGTGAAGAAAAGAGTGCAGGCACGGTGGAGTGGGTGGAGAAGAGTGATAGCAGGAGTGATTTGTGATAGAAGAGTATCTTTCAGAGTGAAAGGGAAAGTTTATAGGACTGTGGTGAGACCTGAGATGTTGTATGGTTTAGAGACAGTGGCATTAAGTAAAAGACAGGAGGTGGAGCTGGAGGTAGCAGAGCTGAAGATGTTGAGGTTTTCGTTGGGAGTGATGACGATGGACAGGTTTAGAAATACGTTTATTAGAGGGACAGCGCATTTAGGATGTTTTTGGAGACAAGGTGAGGGAGGCGAGATTGAGATGGTTTGGACATGTGCAGAGGAGGGACATGGGGTATATCGGTAAGAGAATGCTGAGGATGGAGCCACCTGGAAGGAGGAAAAGAGGAAGATCAAGGAGGAGGTTTATGGATGTGGTGAGGGAAGACATGCAGGTAGTTGGGTTAAAAGAGGCAGATGTAGAGGACAGGGGGGCATGGAGACGGATGATCCGCTGTAGCGACCTCTAATGGGAGAAGCCAAAAGAAGAAGAAGAAGAAGAAGTGTGCAAAAAGATTTAATTACCGAATGTTCTTCAGAGTCTGAGGACTGGGAGGCGATAGTTGGGTTGAAGCCGGTAGTGGAGACGGGACTTAGCTTTCTTCTCAAGGCTCGGATCTGCAGCAGAGCTCGAAATGCTGCGGAAGGCAAAGAAGTACAAACTGCACAGAATCAATTCAGGTCAGTTATTGTTGCTCTGTTATTCTTACATGTTATGTCTATAAAGAAGGGTTAGTTTAGAGTTTAAGAGTCTAAGAGGCACAGTTTCAGGCCTGACCACTCAGGTCAGTGGTTCTTGTGAAAATGCAAGAAATAGGTTAAAAAACATGCACGACATGCAAAGGTTTAATCAATAACTGCAAAGAAATATCCATTATGTAAATCTGAAATACATTGTATCTCCTCAAAGAAGATAACCAATAGGAAAATATCCTCAAGGCAAAAAAACCCAAACAAACAGAGTCCTGTGAAACTGGGTAACTAAAATACACCCAAGGTGTACACACAAGTAGAAGCAAAAATCAACCCCCGATAATTCGTGAATTTTTGGAACTCGTGTAAGGTCTTAGAACGTAACCGGGGGAGTTCCGGGGGACCCCTGTATAAATATATATATAAAATGTCATACGAGGGGTGTTCAAGTCAAACCGTGACAGGACCTAGTAAGTGGTTTGTGTGTCCTATTACTGAATTAAAATTCTTTTAATTTGTTCTTTTATTTTCTAAACTTAAAAGTCAGGTTTGACTTGAACGTCCCTCGTATATAAACGTAAACGTAAAGAAGACACAAAAGACACGTCCTTACGCAGACGGCAGATTGGACAGCAGTTGGCTTGGTAGCGCAGAGTGTCTGCGCAGGTGTTGCACAGGCACAGGTGTCTGCAGGGAAGGATGAGTGTGTCGCGTACATCAGACAGACACACCACACACTCCGCACTGTTGTCGCTGATCTCATCGTCAGCTACCTGTCGGACCATAGTCCACATTTTACCTTTTAACCAGTGGATAGATCTCTTGATATTGATGTGATACATAACATGACTAGAAAATATACTAATCCAAAGGATGTTTAACAAAAAAAATACTTACTTTAGATTCCTGGCTGTTGTATTTGTTTTCTATGCCATAAATCTCCTGAAGTAGGTAGCTAACACCATCCACCTGAAATACCATCAAATACAATTAGAGAAGCACTTTTTTTTTTTTCACATAGTTTCAGATTTATGTGCAAAATGTAGAAATTCTTGTACAAGTTACATTCATAAAAGCATAGCTACGATGTTAATATTGACAATATCAAGCTGTTGAACAGCTATCTATCTCGTAACAAATACGAAGCCAGGTCGCATTAGGCTAGTGAAAAAAATCGCAGTATATATGATGTCTGGCTGTATAATCTAAACAAAAGTTGTAGATGTGTAAGATAATTACACAGTCTAAGCTCTTACCACTTGCTTTTGCTTCATAGGTTTCACACAGTAGCTGCCATCCGTGTGCTATAAAAAGAGGTACAAATCATCGGATATGATTTGATTGTGTTTGACTTAAAATGAAATTTTTAGAACACTTAACATGAATCGTGAGATACCTTCTCGAAAGTGGCGAGGAGAATGTGAGCATGTCCTAAATGTTCTGTAGAAAAATGCATGAGCATACAGAAGAATTCAGATCGGTGTCCAAATGTGAGGCTTTAATATAAAGATAATTAGCAGCAACTTGACTTACCGTCTCCTTCATCCACCACCGCCTGCACCACCATGGGGAAAACCTCTTTATCCATGTCAAATAAAAGCTGAAAGATAGCACATCCCACACATCACACACACCACCTACGCCACACATATCATTGAACCGAATGCTTTGAAAATGGGATTCTAACAAAGGATTAAAAATAAATGCAAAGTCAACACCAGAAGGCACTCAGTCCTTCAATCAAACTGATTGACTCTCAATAGTTTTGTAGCCAGCTTCTCCAATCTCAATCTCATACTAAAAAAGAAAAAATAAATAAACAAAAAACAGCTTCCTGAAGCGCATTTAACTACCACTGACTTGTGCAATAAGAATCATGTCATGAGTGCAAAGTCATAATCAAAATTATTATATGAATAACAGTTACTATCACTGTAATTTTTTTTATATATTACAGCATTGTTGTAATCGTTTTCTATAGAAACAACTAATTCACAAAGAATTGAGTGAGGTATGAATGTTGAAGTATCATCTAAAGCGAATTTTCTTTTAAATGTGCTGTTATTCAATGATAAAAAAAAAAAAACGTTAGGTAACAGTAACTCAGTGGTCCTCATATTGTGAAATCCATTTTAAACAGCACTCATTTTATCAACACGTGATTACTGCACCAATCTTTTTGACCATTTTTATTAAAAATAAATAAATCTAAAAGCGGTAAAATTAAAACCATTTAGCGCAACACACGTTTTCACGACATCCGTTCTTTACTCAGATATAAAAAAAATTAACTCCACCGAAAATGATTTTGAATCACTAAACATTTGTTTTACTGATGTGCCAAGTCTCAAATCAGCACATCCGGCAATTAAAACCGTCCGTGTGGAAACATAGCAAAAGTTCTGTTTTGTGTCCTGATGATTTACGTAATTTAAAACACCATAATTTAAAACCTTTACAAGAGTATTTTTACGAGGTGCCCTGTCATCCGAAAATGTACACAGTCGTGTCTAAGGAAATCGCTCAGTGCAAAGAAAGAGGAGTACATTTTTTTTTCATGTGTCTAATAGACATAAACAAGTTATTTGAAAAACAACAATGACCTTTGAAAAATTGCCTAGATTTCATGCTCTATGTTGAGTTTCACTAATAATAAACATACTTTTGTATATATATATATATATATATATATATATATATATATATATATATATATATATATATATATATATATATATATATATACACACACACACACACACACACACACACACACAGTATATGCAAATACATGAACTAGCACCTTTTCCCCTGTTTGTTTTATGTCTTTGTTTATTTAAAACTAAAGTGTGCTACAATTTCTCTCAACAGAGATTTAGGCTGTCGCTAGGCTCCATTACATGTCATGGAGTGTATGAAATACACTGTGTATACACCATATGTATATGCTTTGTGGTTACTCTCTACTGTGAAAATGTCTTGCCTGTTCCAATATCCTGACACTGGAGACTCCTTCCATGTTTAACAACATTTAGTGTAGGTTTACAGTGTTTGGATGGTGGCCAATACACCCTTAATTGCTATTGGCAGTAAATGCCCTCCTTACATTGTGTGAAAATGTCCTCCTCACACCTTAAGGACAAGAATCCTTGATAAAAACCTTACCTCCTCGTCTGACCACTCGGACAAGTTGACAGAATGCGAGGGAAGGCAGAACTGCTGGCAGACGCCTCTCTTAAAATGCACCGTCTCCGATTTCAGAGAGCTGTCCTGTGGCAGGTATCTGTCAATATACAACAAAAGCAGATTCGACCATCAGCTTATTATAAGATTGAATCCTTACGAGAAAACAACGCGAGAATTTTTAATTGCTGAAAATGTGTTAAATGTGCTTTTAGAATATCTTCGGTCGATTAAAACTGCAGCTGGTTACAGCATGCACTACCACAACCTTGCTGTACCTGTACACACCATATCTGTTTCTTCTTCCTATACTTTTTTAAAGGTAAAGTTACTTGTCACATGTACATTACAGCACATTGAAATCCTTTCTTTGTGTATCCCAGAGATGTTAGGAAACTGGGGTCAGAATGCAGGCTCAGCCGTGGTACAGCGGCCCTGGAGCACAGAGGGTTAAGGGCAACTTAGCAACTCTGGGGCTTGAACCTCCGACCTTCTGATCAATAACCCAGAGACTTTACCACTAAATCTATCTATCTGTCTGTCTGTCTGTCCGTCCGTACGCCCGCCCGCCCGCCCACCCATCCATCCATCCATCCATCTATCCATCCATCCATCCATCTATCTATCTATCTATCTATCTATCTATCTATCTATCTATCTATCTATCTATCTATCTATCTATCTATCTATCTATGCCCAGGTTATCATTGGTTCATATACTGTATAATTGTGCTGATGTTATTAAGGTCAACCATAATCTTTTACTCTCTACTCATTTTACTCACACTGGCACACCATTGTGGAATTCCTCAATAGCTTGGTAGTAAATAGTGATGGCAACTTGTGTATCAGCATCGAAGGTGAACTCAATGTTGTAGCAACTGCGACTCTTTCCAGCCTCCTGCCCAGGCAACTTCATGTCTTCGCTACATCTGTAAATGAAATCCCAGTGTTTTTAAATCACAAAAAGAGGACAACTTAATAATTAAATATAAAAACCGCAATGTTGTTAAAAGTCTCACCTGACCAATCGGAGAGTATCTTTTCGTATGTTGACCAGACTTCGGAGGGTCTTTACTGGTTCGTGAGGCGGTGGGGCGGTGTATGGGAACTAAAGAGAGAAAAAATAATGAAACATAATAGATGCTGCTTAAACTGTCAAGAAAAGATAGTGTCCAATGACCAGTCTCCTACTATCTCTTGTGTTCACAATAATGATGTCTAAGTATGGAAGTAAAGAAACAACAACCAAATTTCCTTTAAGCCATCTTGTGCCTGTTTCCCTTAAAATGAAATCAAAATGGGATTTTTCATTGCTTAGTGGTTAAGGCATTTAACTTTGGCTCTGATGGTTGTGAGTTCAACTCCCAGCCACACTAAGCTGCCACTCCTGGGCCCCTGAGGAAGGCCCTTAACCCTATAACTGCTGCTCAGTTGTAAGAATGAGATAAATGTAAGTTGCTCTGGATAAGGGCCTCTCCCAAATGTCATAAATGTAAAGTCAAATAAAAATGTATAGTGAATTCTGTTATGAACAATGCTACATGAAAGATCCAATAGATGAACATGGGAAGTGGTATCTTAATGGTTAAGATCAGGAGGTTGTGATTTCAAATTCCAGCACCACAAAATGGCCATTGCTGAGCAAAGCCCGTAAACTTCAAGTGCTCAGTAGGCAATTATAGGTTGCTGTGGATAAGGCCATCAGCCAAATGGCATAAATGTAAATGCTGTAAAAACTTTGGTTGTCGAGTGCTATTAAGGCTTGAGTCAAAAATGCCAGTTTAACTCTCTTGTAAAAAACACTGATGCGTACATTATTTTCCATTCATCTCAGGAGGGCTGCTCACTGATCAATAAAGATGTTAATGGACAGAAGCTTCCATTCTGTGCACTCTTAATTCAACAGTTTCATCAAACTACTTTATCCATGTCATCCAGAGAACCATCCAGATCATCCATTTTGTCACAATAACGCAAGGAATCTGATAGTGTGAGGGAAGATGCAAGTGCGGACCATGTAATAGAAGGGCAAATACACAAAACATTGAAAAAGAATGAAGTATGATAGCAGGGAATGTAGACATAACAAGAAAAATAAAATCTGGTCAACAGTGGAAGGCCAAAAAAAGGAAGAACTGCAGTGAACTGTGAGCATGCATGGATGGATGGATGGATGGATGGATGGATAAATGGACGGGTAATATTAGGCAGGTGGTCAAAATGTTATGCCTAATCGCTGTGTATATATTAGGGCTGTTAATTATTCAAAAATTGAATCATGATTAAAAAAACATTTTTACTTGTTTAAATTAATACTTTTTTTAATACTCTATTAACACGGGCATGAACAAATATAGATGCTTTCTGCAAATTTATGTTTATTATTAGTGAAACAAAACTCAACATAGAGCATGACCACTAAATATTCTTGTAAATGTTTTAAAGTGATTATGGTGTTTAAATTGACGAATCTCATCAGGACACCAAACAGAACTTTTGCTATGTTTCCACACGGACGGTTTTAATTGCAGGTTGTGTGCATGATGGCGGATTTTGGAGCTTGATTTGTTACTTGGCGAATCAGTTTTTAATAAAAACACTCAAACAAATGTTAATTTACATATTAACAATAAATGTTAACGTGTTAATTTTGACAGCCCTACTATATATATATATATATATATATATATATATATATATATATATATATATATATATATATATATATATACACACTTTTTTTTATTATAATAATAATTATTTATTTATTTATTTGCAAACTGTTACCATAAAGCTGAAGGCATTTAATTGTACAGGACGTCTTTAGATGAGCTACAATACAATTTTGCATTCACTTGAACTTGGAAACCCAAATCCTGCTTCAGCACGGCGATGCCCCTGTGCACAAAGTGAGCTCCTTGAAGATCTAGTTTACATGCTTTGAAGAGGAAGATCTTGAGTGGCCTGCTATAGAGCTCTGATCTAATCCCTACTGAACACCTTTGGGATGAATGTGAACGCTGACTGCACCCCAGGTCTCCTCACCTACATCAGTACATCAGTTGTTCCAGGTCCTGCCTTTCATAACACCCTTGTGGCTAATGAACACAAACATCCATAAGCACAATCCAAAATCTAGTGGAACATCTTCCCAGAAGAGTGGAGAGACCCATAAAAGTGAATTGGACTAAATATGGAATGCAATGCTCAAAAATCACATACCGTACTTATGACCAGGTGGTATATTTAAAATTTATGACACATTTAAAGAACCTGGTAAAATATTTGTTTATAAAATTTGCATATATTATGTTTGCAGTGTGATTTTATGTTAATGCTTGGAGTTTTCATCAACATGTAACTAAAATAGCCTTTAAAGAATGGCTGTCAGTTCAGTTTGCTGTTGGATGAAGCTAACTGAGCGGAGCGAATCTATGTGCTAGTAAAATTTATATTTATATTCCTGACACTAGTCGAATCCCTTGTATGACTTTACTGTATGTCAGAATTTTTTTTAAATGTTTGTTAGAAATGATACAAATAATAGGTTTATTATTGTCTGTAAAAATCAGCTAATTTATCAGCATATCACTTCTTTGTATCTGGCTCGAAATTTTCTTTACCACTTGTTCCAGGTCCGTCTTGGCTACATGCCTGGATCTTGGCTGAAATGTCTGTCCTGTTATACTGTTAGTGTATAAAGTATTTATTTAACATAAGGTTACTTTCTCATGTTCCTCATTTGCATAGCCTGTGTGACTCAGTTCTGTTTTTCACCCCATATTACAAAAGTTCTGTTGTTCTTTTTTTTTGTTTGCACAACTTTACATGCTTTGTTTGTATGTCCCAGTATTGATCTATAGTAGCCTGGGGGTTTAATATCATACACACATACACACATCGCTCGATGCATCTTCCCCATTTAAACAGAACAACTGACTAATAAAAATCTGCTGAATACATTTTAGAATGGTTTTGTAGATTGGTTGGTTAGATTTGATAATGCTGCAATGAGCTTTTGTGTTCCTTTACACACTATATGTACAAAAGTATTGGGACAGTCCGAAGTGGTTCCCCAAACTTAACACAGAATTAGTCACATGACTATATAGAATGGTTTTGGATGTGTTAGCATGAAATTGACAATTCACTTGAAATAGGAGACCCCAAGCATGACAATGCCCCTGTGCTTAAACCCAGCTCCATGATGATTTACATGGGTTGGAGTGGAAGAACTACTGCTATAGAGCTCTGACCTCAACCCTATTGAACATGGAATGAGATGTTCCAAAGCAGATACCAATATTATGGTCAGGTTTTCCCAAACTTTTACACACAAAAAAAACAAACAAATTATATATATGATATCTTTACATCTTTATCATAGTAAATATTTCATTACATATTTAAAACTGGAAAAAAAAATTCCACATTGTTTAGCTGCTGTCTTTAGACTTCGGATGAACCACTATATGGTGCTGGTTTCCCATACTGAATAAGCTTATTCTTAAAATAAAAGAAAAGTTGAATAGTGAATCACTAGTGCCGATTTAATTTGAATGTAATCTTAATCCACATCCAGGAAACTGTAACAGAGCAGCAGATATTTTTAGAGCTGGGTTGTGGAACTGATGAAATTATCACCTACTCATTTCAGTTATAACGGTCCATAAAACACGCTAGTATTGTGGATAAAGTAGGCTGTTGCTGTAATTGAGAGGGAAAAAAATTGGAACCTAGTTATTAAATATGAATTTAGTAGAAGTAAAATTCCCTTTTTTACATTTCTACTTCAGTAGAAGTACAGAAGTACTTTTGTTGGGAAGTTGTAGCTCAGTGGTTAAGGCTGTGGGTTACTGATCGGTAGGTTGGGGGTTCAAGCCCCATTACTGCCAAGCTGCCACTGTTAGGCCCTTAATCCTCTTTGCTCCAAGGGTGATGTATCAGGGCTGACCCTGTGCTCTGACCTCAGCTTCCTAACAAGCTGGGATATACGAAGAAAGAATTTCAATGTGCTGTAGTGCAGCGGTCCCAACTTTCTTTGCGCCATGGACCGGTTAAATGTCTGACAATATTTTCACGGACCAGCTTTTAAGATGTGGTGGAAAAATACAACAAAATAAAATGATATGACCGGCATAAAAACTGATATTTTCTAAATATAGTAATACATGTGAATCCACTGTGTTGTTTTTTTGTTCATTTTATAGCTTGGGGGTTTGAATTTAGCGGTAATGTATTATGTGTTAGCGGCCGGAGCCCCTTTAAGAAGGTAGCGGATGGAGGTAAGACATGTGACCGAGACATCATGACATGCATCAAGAGTGAGTCATAGACAGATGTGGCAGAGAGAATCCAGTAATTTTCCAAAATAAAACAACGTTCAGAATCAGATAATAAATAAAACAGAAATAATGTAAGTTATGTATTCTTTCTGTGCGGCCCGGTACCTATTGACTCACGGACCGGTGCCAGTCCGCGGCCCTGGGTTGGGGACCACTGATGTAGTGTACATCTATGTGACAAGCAAAAGTCTCATTCTTTCTTCCTTTTTTTTTGAACGGAGTCAAATATCAAAAGAAGTCATTTTGAGAAGTATATGCATTTCAAACATACATTAAACAGAATATGGTTTTCTATAGTTATAACCATATAGTTTATAACCACAAATGACTGTAAAAGACTGTAGAAAGATCAATACTCATGATCTTACATTTCAGTGCTCATGTTAGTTCTCACTCTCCAGTGTTCTGTATTGTTTAAAGACTATAATCACACTCTTGATGTCACCCAAATGAGGATGGGTTTCCCTTTTGAGTCTGGTTCCTCTCAAGGTTTCTTCCTCATAACATCAAAGGGAGTTTTTCCTTGCCACAGTCAGTAGCAGCTCGGTTTGGTGGTGCTCATGACCTTCTAGCCCAAAGTCCAAAGCCTTAACCAGTAAGTTCCAATAGTAATCCTCAAGAATCAAGTATTCCCAATTCATTACACATGACAGTGGGACTGTTATGTAAAACTCACAGTTCTGAACTTTATTCTTTTCATTTATAATCAGTACTGACTCACATTTCCACATTTACTGATATTCATAATAAAAACATAATAAAAACAACACCTGCTGTATTGCATCTCGGTTAGGTCATTATTGAGCGTCTTACTGTGACTGGTCTGTTTCCCAGGAAGTTAAGATCTGTATTCTCTCCAAACAAGTACCCCTCTGGGTGGGTCGAATCGAACTTTTCTCCTCCCATGATGAAATGGCTGGCAAAGTAGCTTCCTGAACACAAAACCAAAAAAAAAAAACCCACAGCAAACACACAATGAATAAAACCTCTTTAAATATAGGCACATTTCCCACATCCAACACAATAGAGCAAGAGCCAATTTTCAAAAGAAATTCTTTAACCTACATTTTTATTTTAATATTTTAAGATACAATAGATATAAATACAAATAATCCATTAGATATATTATCTGTATCTGTAATAGAGTAAAAGTTTGCGGACATCTGATTATAAGATTCGTATGAACATTCCACATTCCATCCATTCTTCTGGGAAGATGTTCCACTAGATTTTGTGGAGTCAGCATTCACATTTATGTTCAGTTGGGTTGAGGTCAGAGTTCTATAGCAGGAGATTAAGTTCAAGTCTCCAAGTTCTTCGTAGTAAGTCTGGAGAATCACATCAATACTTTTGTCTATAGAATATGTATATGATTTAAATATAATACAAACCATTTACGAATAAATTAACAACACACAATATGAGTTTCCATTTTTGCAAATAAACAACAAGGTTTTCACTGACAAACTAATCAAATAGTAACACAGAACAGGTGAACACAAACAGATAAATGTGTTTCGTCTCTTAGCATATCTACATTTTAAACATTGTGACAAAAAAACTCGATTAGAAATTTTGATATCAAAACAAACTATAATAATGTACTCTTCCTTATTGCACTTATACCATATTTCAGCTTGTCTGACTAAACATTGGTTGATATATTGATATAGATGGTATTGATTCATGTGCAAAATGCATAACTCTAAAAAATGAGGACGACATATTTATTCAACATATTTATTGACACTGCAGGCTGGGTTTGTGTCTAGCCTTAATCTCTGTATGTCAGTATGTCCTAGAGAAACAAAACCATCCGTATGAGTTTTAAGGGAACGTAGTAATAGGATTATTAGGAGTTTAATTTCCGATTCACCATCTGCCACTACTGTGGTCTCTAATTTCTCAGAACAATATCAACTTTAGCAATAAGAATAAGATCCCCAAGTATGAAAAGTCTTTTTCTACAGAAAATCTGTGGAGTCTTATTTTTTATATTTTTGCACCAGCATTACCTTCCGAACCTCATGGTGGCATGAGCTACCTCTACATATCAAAAAAGAATTTCAATGTGTTGTTCCTTGTGTTGAACTTACCAGTAATGAGAATAAGCACATAGGAACTGAAAAGTAACTAAAAATTTAATAATTGAAATGTATTAATGTCAACTGTATTTCTGTTAATTTTATATTATAATTATAGAGCTTTGAATATAATTGGATTTACTATGGAAAGTTGTAGCCGACTGGAGAACATGTAGGACTTCTGATCGGAAGATCACAGGTTCAAATCTCAGCATCATTAAGATGCCATTGTTGGGCCCTTAACCCTCAACAGCTACAACTGAGATAACTGTAAATCGCTCTGGAGAAGGTCTGCCAAATGCCATAAAAAAGATGAAGGTACTTTTTAACAGCACCAAGGGTTAAGGGCCTTGCTCAAGGGCAGCAGCTTGACGATACTGGGGCTTGAACTGGCAACTTTCCGGTCAGTAACCCGGAGCCTGAACCACTGAACTACCACTGACCCAACAGCAAATGTAATTCTAGGAGTTATCCCACATGCATTCATTGTACTGAGGTTAATCTAGTTTCATGAAAATTACTATAATACTGATGCTGCTTTGAGTTCAAAGATGGCAATGACTCATGCAGTGTATAAATAAGAATAATGTTCTGACTTGTGTTCACATTCCTCAATGGGGAACAAATACAATTGATTTTAAGATGTACGAGCACCATTCTGAGGAACAACAAAAATAGTAGATGTTCCTACATTTTCTATATATTTCTCCAATTTTTTTTTTTAGATGATAAATTTACATATAGATCGTCTTTAAAAAAAAATGACAAATTCTTCAACTCAGACACAGATGAATAAGACGAAGAAATTGAGTGATGGGATACTGTAAATACAGGATAAAGAATGAGCTGCCATCGAGAAGAACAAAGAGACGGATGGATGAGCAGGTAAAATGCATCACACCCCAGTGGAACATGTCTGGTAGACACTAATTCACATCTTTTTAATATAAATATGACATTTAATGTCAGGTGTATATCTAGTAATCACTCCTTAGACTAGCGAACAAGACAGATCCTTTGATTTTATTGATGTAAATTGATGTAAAAGAAACCATGCATGCTCTAGTAACCTAGTCTACACACCAGCGTGATTCAGACATGACCTTCCGACCTTCGTGTGCGCCGTGACACACTGCACTTCTGTCATAATATTGAGTAATAGCGATGGCATGAAATCAGAAGTGGGGTGACCTTATCGTTTGTATGCGGAGTATTATACACCCACACACCGCCACAGTGCGACGTGTTACTACTGAATATCTGCATGGTTTCTAAGTGAGAGAACGTTTCCTATTAGAAGCAACTGAAACGTGCCTTTCTGTCTCAATCCGAGTAAGAGTGGTGAGGTACGGTGTGGTGTGATGTGATGCGGTGCGGTACAGCGTGGTATGGTGGTAGCATGGGGAGGGTGTAGCAGGGCGGTTGGTGGTGGGTGGGTGTAGTAGTTGGGGGGGGGGGGGGGGGGTGTTGTATTGTCACAATATCAAACTTCCAAATGATTATTTCTGGTATGGAGCTATTGCCTTTCAATATCATTCTTTTGTCTCTATCTTAATTTATTATTATTATTATTATTATTATTATTATTATTATTATTACTAATAATTATCATTATATTATATTATTAAATAATATTAATAATGATGATGATTAGTAGTAGTAGTAGTATATACATTTATTAGTATTCTCATCATTAGTGTTTTTTAATTCATTAATTCCTAATTTAAAAAAACATTGTCATTGAAAGCCAGTTCTGCCGAATACTATAATATAGAAATATGCATAATTTATTATCAAATATAAAATAATAATAATAATAATTTAAATAGCATTGTAGGTCAAAAAGTAGTTATAATTTTAAATATAATTATATATTCTACTATTACTAGTGTACTGATAATGAAAACATAATAATAATAATAATAATAATAATAATAATAATAATAATAATAATAATAATAATAATAATAATTGCTTTACACAAATTATATTTTTCTTCTGAAATATGTCTTCTTATATATGAGTGAAATGCAAAAAAAAAAAATACTGAATGAAAAAAGTTCAAATAGAGTATAGAGATAATTGTTTACATAGAGAGGTTGCATATGTTTGCATATGTTAATCAAAATAATTTGAGACAATAAGTGGATAAAAAATGACAATAAGTGGACCTGAACTGATGAATTAATGAATGAAGAACAATGAACATACCTGAAATGTTGTTTCGTGTATATGTATAGATTATAAATATATATAAAATAAAAAACATGACATTTATATATTAGATTAAAAAAATTACTTATTTATTATAATAATAAATGGAAAAAATGCAATATATGTTTGCTCCTCACCACTTTTGGGTGGGTATCTGTAGACTGAGTTGGATGGGATATCCACCTCCTCCACTCCAGCATTCTGTCTGCTGGTTAGAGCTCCCATTTCTCAGCATTCAGATGGAAGCCCAGCCTCACTTCTCTTCTATCTTCTGCCTTCAGAAAGAAAGGCTACACCTCTGATGACTTGTGAGATTCTGGAGTGTTCGTGGGACTGAAGGCGTCCTGAGCGCTTCCTCTGCGATCTTCAGTCCCTGGATCGAGTCCTGTCCCAAACTCCCTTGTCTCTGTCTCTTTCCGTCTCTCCACTGTCCTTTAGCTATCTCTTGGTGTGCAAATGCATGGCTCAGTCCGGCTGCTGCGGCAGAACAAAAGCCGCTTCTCGTTAACGGGGATGGGATTCCTGGGATCAGCTGGTTCTTCTGTCCATGGTGATGCTGAGGCTTTTATCCGAGCGCTGTCTCCAAGCCCTAATGGCCGCTTCTTCTTCTTCTTCTTATGACGTCACACCGTAGAGCCGACCTTCCCAAATCTGTAGAGCACTGCAGTGCAGCCAAGCCGCACACACACGCGCGAGCGCGCGCGCACGCACACACGCACACGCGCGCACATCCATTCATTATTACACTGTACACAATTTTCCATCTGTTCTTGACAGTTTTATCTCTTATACAGTATTATTTCTAAAGGACAACTCAAACTACACACTGTATGAGCAAAAGTATGTGGAAAGTTGACCAGCACAACCAGATTGCTCAACATCCCATTCCAATATGGGATATGCTGTAAAAATAAGCTCCAGTCTTCTGAGAAGGCTTCTTTAGAAGGTTTGGGGATATTTTTCAGCGGCTGTAAGGATTTGCGATCATTCAGCGACAAGACCAGGCAGTATTGTTGATTGAGGAGGTTTGAGGTGCAGTTCATTCCATTGGGGTTGATGGGCAGGATCTGGGCAGGAAACTTGAGTTCTTCCAGTCCAGCCCTAACACAGTGTGTGCATAGGGTTCATTTTCATGTTGGAACAGGTTTGGGCTCGGACTGTTAGGTCCAGCAGAGGGATGATCCAGCATACAAAAACCAAATTCGTCCATGTGGGTTTGATTTTCAGGTGTCCACTAACTTTTGACTTTTAAGTGTATATCTGCAAATATTCTTTTGTTCATTTGTAAGAGCCATGATGGATTTCAACAAGCTGGGCATCACTCGGCACAAAGAGAGAATACATCATGAACTGGCGAATGGAATGCCAGACTGTCACATATTCTGGACATTCATTTATTTAAATAAATGCTTTATACACATAATACTGGTGATCTAGCAGGGGGTGGACGGGACCTCTGAAAATGTATAAAGTTGAATAATTTGTGTTTCTGAGCTAAAGGAGGATCATCAGGTTCATAAATTGGCCTGTGTTCAGTAAAGCATGAGCATGTAAATGAACTGCATTCATGCATATATGAAAGTAATGATATGAGCCATATAGTAATTAATATTACTCTGATATTTATTCTACTACATTAATATCAGGGGGTTTTTATGCAGTTTATTATTAGTAACATTTGTGAACATCAACAGTTTACATTTTTAAAACAATTTTAAATGAAATGACTGCTTGGTTAAATAATATTTAAACGAATATGTTATATTATTTTATAAAAAAAAAAATTAAATAGAATAAATCAAATGAATGCAGTACACTTTTTGATTACATTAATTAAATTTAATAATCAATTAAATTGGCACAAATTAAATTGTTTAAATAAAATGAAATAAATTCACCCCGTTTGGGTGATACAGATGTGTATGTAAGTGTGTGTGTTTTACATTTATTATTTCATTTTCTAAAGATATGATCCACTTAAATGTACTACTTATTACAGCAACTTTAACAAATGTCTTCATTCCTTCCATCCTTCATTCATTGACTCCCTGAAATTCTGGAAGGATCAATAGTGCAAGTTACCAGGAAGTGATCGATTTTAAAAATGTTTAACTATGCACACATAAAAAGGATTGCATTTGGTACAGAATGCCCTGGACCAAATGCGTACCATTACACCTCTAAAATATATATATATACACTGTGTGCACAATTATTAGGCAAGTGATTATTTTGACCATATCATCATTCTATCCGTAATTTTTCAAGTCCAAGCTGATTAAACTTGAATGCTTATTGGATTTAATGCATATCAGGTGATGTGTATTTGTGTTATGATGGAGGGTGTGGCCTATGGAGATCAACACCCCTTTATCAAGGTGTGCATAATTATTAGGCAGATTCTTCTCCTCAGGAAAAATGGGCCCAAACAGAGATTTAACTGACTCTGAAAAGTAAAAAATTTTAATAAGTCTTTCACGGGGATGCAGCACTTTTGAAATATCTAAGATATTGGGGTGTGATCACAGAACCATCAAACGTTTTGTAGCAAATAGTCAACAGGGTCGCAAGAAACGAACAAGAAGAAAAGACTCAAATTAACTGATTTGAGAAGAATCAAACATGAAGCTACCAGGAACCCATTATCCTCCAGTGCTGCCATATTCCACAACTGCAAACTACCTGGAGTGTCAAGAAGTACGAGGTGTTCAGTTCTCAGAGACATGACCAAGGTAAGAAAGGCTGAAACCCGACCACCTCTGAACAAGACACATAAGTTGAAACGTCAAGAATGGGCCAAGAAATATCTGAAGACAGATTTTTTTAAAGGTTTTGTGGACTGATGAGATGAAAGTGAATCTTGACGGACCAGATGGATGGGCCCATGGTTGGATCAGTAACGGACACAGAACTCCACTTCGACTCTGACACTTCGATGCCAGCAAGGTGGAGGTGGGGTACTAGTATGGGCAGGTATTATTAAAGATGAGCTAGTTGGACCTTTTCGGGTTGAAAATGGACTCAAAATCAACTCTCAGACCTACTGCCAATTTTTAGAAGACACTTTCTTCAAGCAGTGGTACAGGGAAAAGTCTGCATCTTTCAGGAAGACTTTGCAAGACAGCGCTCCATCACATGCAATCAGGTACTCCACTGTGTGGCCAGTAAAGGCCTTAAAGATAAAAAAAAACTAATGACATGGCCCCCTTCTTCACCTGACTTAAACTCTATTGAGAACTTTTGGGCCCTTCTTAAGCAGTAAATGTACAGTGAAGGTGAACAGTACACCTCTCTGAACAGTGTCTGGGAGGCCGTGGTTGCGGCAGACACAAAAAGTTGATTCTGAAAAGATCAAGAAACTGACTAACTCTGTGAATGGAAGGCTTGTGACTGTTATGGAAAAGAAGGGTGGCTTTATTGGTCACTGAGGTTTTCTTTTTGAAATTTCAGAAATGTTCTTTTGTAAATTTTGAGTTTGTTTATTATTCTCACTTTAACAGGTGAAAATAAACAAGTGAGATGGAAAAATCTTTGTTTTTCATTTAGTTGCATAATAATTCTGCACACTAATAGTTGCCTAATAATGGTGTACATGTAGATATTCTCTTAAGAAAGCCAAAATTTCACTTTTACTACTTAAATGTTCAGATTTGAGGGTTTGTTAACATTTTGGATTGACCAAGAGCACTGTAGATGTACAATAACAAAATATATCCTCAAAAATACAACTTGCTTAACAATTGTGCACACAGTGTATATATACATGCACACACACACACACACACACACACACACACACACACACACATCCTTTTTATATTTATCCTTTTATATATACTTTTAAAACCGAGGTACGTACCGAACCGTGACTTTTGTGTACCGTTACACTCCTAACGTGTATATATATATATATATATATATATATATATATATATATATATATATATATATATATATACATAGAGAAAGAGAGAGAGAGAGAGAGAGAGAGAGAGAGAGAGAGAGAAAAAGAGAGAGAGAGAGAGAGAGAGAGAGAGAGAGAGAGAGAGAGAGAGAGAGAGAGAGAGGCTTTAAAAAGTTGAAGAATCTCTAGCATATAAATGCCAGCATCCCTGCTGTAATAAATTGAGCTTGTTCTGGCCAGCTGATGACCAGATGCCAAAACACTTTAAAAAACTAACTTTTTATTATAACTTTATTATAACATTACAGGGAATGATAGATGTAATTTCCTGAAAACAAAGCCTGCGGAAAAAAAATTCTACCAAGCACTGCAGTGTCACTTATCTCCCCTTCATTACCCATGAATCACTATTTTTACATGATGCACCCACAATAAGTCATGCTCTATTAACTCTTAAACGTTTCTCTGTTTTTATTTATGACGGAGAGTCTGAGGTCCTAAATTTGCCTGAAAATCTGCATAGGGGATGTCTATAGTCAACAATGATTTGATGATACGAATCAAATCTTGGCTGGCTCAGGCTTATCAGGGTGGGCAAAAAAAAAAAAGAGTCCGCACTGCAGTGTTTGTCAGTAGCAATGTCAAAAACAAGCGCTGAATTAAATGGAACCTGCTGTCCCACTTCACTGTAATGCTATTCATAATTTGATTCCACACAGCATCTTAATGAGCATAATGCTGTGAATGGGTAAAATGTATTTACTGAAAGCAGGGATACAGTACTAGCATTATGGTTACTCATGGGGATATTATAGCAGCTGTATTGATGGCAATATTAAATATGGGGAACTGGAAGCCCAGTGGTTAATGCTCTGGGTTACTAATTGGAAGGTCAAGGGTTTAAGCCCCAGTATTGTCAAGCTGCCATTGTTGGGCACTAGAGCAAAGAACCCTTTGTATCATGGCTGACCCTGTGCTCTGACCCCAACTTCCTAACATTGCTATGACAAATAAAAAAAAGGAATTATTTTTATACCTTTTGTAGCTCTAGTTCCCTTTTAGAAACTCGAGCTGCATCGAAAACGCTTGGGGAACGGCTCGCGCTCTGAATCATGTGTAAAATCCGGCCAATAGGCAGTCGTGACGTCAATGACGGGCAACGTCACGTAAACCAGGAAGCTACAAAATGGGTGAGCGATGGCAGCGACATTAGCTTCTGTTTATTCTGTTTATCATTTATTATGTTCTCGATGTTATATTGTGAATAAAATATTGATTTGAAAGTCTTTTAGTTTTCATTTTATTTAAATAAATAAAAACTCCCAACATTTCTGGAATTCAGGTTGTATATCTATTTACCTTTAATCTAGATTTACCCTTTATGTAAGTAATTAAACACTGAGGCACAACAGGTTGGTATGAGGCAGCTAAGCAAAATCACTCTAAAAGCCCATCCCCTGGTTATATATTAAATTTTTATTTGTATAGACTTTTTAACAATGGACATTGTCTCAAAGCAGCTTTACACAAATAAATAGGTGACAAATATATTTAAATGTATGAATCAGTCAACAGAAGTTTATCCCTAATTAATGAGCCAGTGGCGACAGTGGCATGGAAAAACTCCCTGAGATTGCATAAGGAAAAAACCTTGAGAGCAACCAGACTCAAAAGTGAACCCATCTTCATCTGGGTGGCACCGAATGTTCATTCGTTACAGTTTCATCTTTGTTGAATGCTTGAAGGACAAAAACCTTTTATGGTGATTGTAGTCATAAGCCATTGTAACAGTCTGTTTATATTAATTACAGTCCAAATCCATATTTTTGGATCAGCGAGTGGTCTTTAATTAAAAAGCACTTCATCCAGCGAGTAATGCATCGGGGATAAATCAGGTGGGTCCAGAAAGGGTAACAGGGTAAAAATGTTATCTATATGTATTTATAATCGCTTTCAATTTTGTGGAACATTTGGAAGTTTTAATCCACTTGTTATTTTAGAGCACATTTTACAATGGACAAAAACATGCACACATACTAATTTACACAGTTATCTCAGATAAATAGGTGGCAGCAGCGGCTGAAGTAATAAAATCATGCAGATACAGGACAAGAGCTTGAGGTAATGCTAAACACTTTCAAACACGTCTCTGGTGGTGCAGCCCCTCAAGCCAAAACATCCAAGCAATACCCGGGGCCCAAACGCAGGTAGGCTTTCATGGGTTAGATAGCAGAGCAATGGCATTTTGGCCCAGAGATATTCTAGGGTTTACAGCAGCAAAGAAGAACTCTCTGAGATGATAAGTGCAAAATTTCTTGCAGCAATTGTAATCCGAAGTATAGCATCAACGTATCAATTTAATTCAATTGTTTTTTTTAGCTGTCCATGTCCATGTAAAAGTAGTAAATGGTTCTCAATTATTGAGATCTACATTAATCTCCATAAATTGGTTGGATCAGGCAGGTCTGAGCAGAAGAGGTTCAGATCAACGAAACTGCAGGGAAACACAGATTATTAGGCAAGTTAGTTCCTGTTATTACTACTACAGTAGTCATTCCAACAAACAAAAAATGCAGCTTTTCTTGTTAACGAGAATTTGGTAAGACCAAAACCTACACTTGAAAGGTGTGGAAGACTCTTCTTTAATAAATAAGTAAATATCTCCTGCCAGAAAACATCACCATATTAACAATCATTTATTAAATTATTATTATTATTATTATTATTATTATTATTATTATTATTATTATTATTATTATTATTATTATTATTTATCTCTTTACTTCAATGCAATGGTTTTGGTCATCGTCCACCATACAGTGCTCCTGTTTGGGTCAGGTCATGTCCAATTTCAGATTAGATTAGATTAGATTAGATTAGATTAGATTAGATTAGATTTAGCTTTATTGTCATTGTACAGAACCAATGAAATGCAGTTTCTTACCAGAAGTGCATAAGTGGCCATTTATAATAAATAGCAGTAAGGTAAATAGGGTATGAGGTACACACACACACACACACATATTCATATATATATTGCTGGTGAATCGTTGGGCAGTTTTCACCACCCTCTGAAGGGCTTTATGGTTCCGAAGCAGTGCAGCTGCTGTACCACACTGAGAGGCAGTTAGTGAGGATGCTCTCAATGGCACAGTGGTAAAAGTTCTCCAGTATCCTGTAGCTCAGAAAAATCAGGCACTGTTGTGCCTTTCTGATCAGGATAGAAGAGTTTAGAGACCAGGTGAGATCCTCAGAAATGTGGACTCCAAGGAACTTGGGCTGGGTACATGCTCAACAGCAGCTCCGTTAAAGTGAATGGGAGCGTGAGCGTGATTGCCAGCTCGTCTAAAATCCACAATGACCTCCTTTGTCTTCTTAGTTTTGAGTTCCAGGATATTGTCCTCACATCATGCTACTAGGTGCTGGATCTCCTCCCTGTAAGCCGTCTCTTCGTTATCTGTGATCAGGCCTACCACCGTGGTGTCATCTGCGAACTTAACAATGCTGTTTGAGCCATAGTCATAGGAGAAAAGGGATAATAGAAGAGGAGACAATACACATCCCTGAGGAGCCCCAGTGCTGAGAGACAGAATGCCATTCTTCTGCCATTCAACCCACAAAAAATGCTTTTGGGCTCCGATGTTGCCTGGACATTCTACGCGAATGAATGATGAAGAGGGCCCAGCAGCGTCTGTAGCATCTGAGACGCTTAAGGGGCTTTAATCTACCCTCTCAGGTGCTAAGGAACATTTACACTTGCACTATATCACACTAAATTACTTTAACCTGTACTCTGTCAATATCTGCCTTACTCATCCATCCCTTTCTGGAATTCATGTATATACATATCTTTTTTTTATACTTCTATACTAATTATATACTATACTTTTGTTTGTATTTACCCTTATATTCTATTTATTTTTTCACGTCTAAATGTTGTACAGTCGAATAAAGCATTTCACTGCATGTCGTACTCTGTATGAATGTGTATGTGAATAATACAATTTTTATTTTTATTTATATCTCTTCCTTGCTGCCCTCATCTGTGGGACATCTCGGTTTTGCTTGGACATTTTACCCCGTGGGGCCGTGTGTATGAAGGTATTCAGCAATTACCTCAAGATCTTATGATAAATCAGCATGGTATTATCCTGCTGCAGCCTGATTAAAAAAAACTGCATAAATTATTTATAATGTACATATTCATATCCATATTTAAATATCCATTCAATACTTAATTTAAGGTCAGTTCAATTTAAATATTTTTGAATGCATATGATTATAAAGATAGAATGAAATCAACAACAGAATTGTTCATTGAAAAGAGGATTTTTACACACAATTTGTAACAAAAACAAATTTCAATAGTTACAAAAATTATAATACGACTATTTGTTTATTTATTTATAATACTTTTTAAAGATAGTAATTACGTCAATGGTAATACCGCCATAAAAAAGAAACCACTTCCGCTTACTGCTTAGCCTCGCCCCGGAAGTGTGTTTGCCGCCATTTTAGGTTTAGGCGGGCGGCGTGTTCAGATCGTTTGGTTTCGTCTTGAGCTCCGGGTGTTTTTTTTTTTCTCTCCACGTCTTTGTTCTTTTCAATATAATTCTACTGCAGCTTTATTTTTTATTATATAGAATAATCTGAGCAGCGGAGATGAGTTACGGTAGACCTCCGCCTGACGTCGAGGGCATGACCTCGCTGAAAGTGGACAACCTGACCTACCGAACCTCGCCCGAGACTCTGCGGCGCGTCTTCGAGAAGTACGGCCGCGTCGGCGACGTCTACATCCCGCGCGACCGCTACACGAAGGAGAGCCGCGGCTTCGCCTTCGTGCGGTTCCACGACAAGCGCGACGCCGAGGACGCAATGGACGCCATGGACGGCGCGCTGCTCGACGGCCGCGAGCTCCGCGTTCAGATGGCGCGCTACGGACGCCCGCCGGACTCGCACTACGGCCGCCGCGGGGGACCGCCGCGCCGTTACAGCGGGTACGGGCGCAGGAGTCGCAGGTCGGTGCTTTTATAAGCAACCGTAATTAGCAGCCGTCGTTAGGCCGTCGTTGCGCCTAACAGCAAATTCCCGTACAACACAAATGGCCGCCTGTCGAACATGGCGTGTTAACATGAATCATATCCAAACCCCGTCTTCGTGTGCACAAAGTAAAATTTCTCGACGCGAAAACTAACTTATCTTGATCTTATGTTATTTTAGTCACGGTTGCATGTGTTCCGTGTGACGTTTTAAAAGAGGGCCTAGTAAACCAACTCGAGCCTCGGGTTTTCCTGAGAGCGCGGTCCCGCAACAGAGCGCTGTTCAGTCGGTGTTCGGGAAACTCCCAGCGCGGTGCTGCTGCGGCCTACAAGGCCGAACCAGACGCGATTTTTCTTGCAAAGCAGCTAATCATTAGCTAACCTGGCGTCAGTGCTCGGCAATCACGTGTTCCAAAACGTGTATTAGCTTTATTTATTGTTACATTTATAAAATATTTGTACTTTTTCAGGCTTGGAAGCAATATTCGCGGCATGTATTATACACGATAGAACCCACGTGTTTTCCCCTCAGGTTTTTGAACATACTAACATGTTTGTTTTTCTTCAGTCGCAGCCCACGACGCAGGAGGCACAGCCGTTCCCGCAGCAGGAGTCGCTCTCGCTCCAGAAGCAGATCCCGCTACAGCCGATCCAGATCCAGGTCTTACTCTCGGTCTCGCTCCCGGTCTAAGACCCGCACACCCCGCAGGAGCAAATCCAAATCTCCTTCCAGGTCCCGATCCAGATCTAAGACCAAGTCTCCTTCTAGGAGTCGCAGCCCCCACTCGAATAGAGCGTCCAAATCCAAGTCGAGGTCCCGGTCCAGGAGCAGACCCAAATCTCCAGAGGCTAATGGAACCACCCAGGAGTCGTGAACCCGAGTCCAGGTAAACATGCATGACCACTTGATCTTTTTGTTGTGGGTGATAAATCCTGACCCGGATATTGCATTGGTTCGCTTGAGGTTTAACACTGCCACTAACTGTGTTCACTCATTAAATCAAGTTTTTTGCACCAACCTGGAAAATAAAATTTTAGACCCAGATAGGAAACTTGTAAAGTATGGCCAATTTTATGTACCAACGTTTGTTTAAAAAAAGAAGAAAAAAAACAGGCCATTGAAGGGACAAGAACCTAATTTGCATATGCATATATGCGCATATGTTTGTGTATATATCAATAAATAAAAGCTTTACAACCGGAACCCGGTTTCGTCGCTTCGGGAGGCAAACGCCGTAAGTATTTCTATCATTTGCAAGCAATAGATTGTGGGTGGTAAAACGTTTTTACCTTAATGTGGAATTCTTTCCTCCAAGCTGCTGATTCCTGTATGCAAAAGAGGAGTTTGGGGGCAGTTTGAGAGCAGTTAGTGTGTGGTCCGACCGTTGGCTGCCTGCTGCTGCTTGGCGGTTGCTATGGAGCAGGTCGGTCTCATTGAGTGTTGAGGTGGTGTTGAGGTACGTTCGAAGGATGACGGACCGAGGCCTTTTTCCATCTTCCTTGTCACACGAAAGCAGGACAGACCAATAAAAAAAGAGGGCGGGATGCTTTCTCAAAGCCTGTTCAAGGTTTTTCCCTCTACAGTGATTACTTTTATTTGCTGACGTCTTTTTAAAGTTGCTTTCAGAAACGCATCCCCCCTCCTCCGTTGACGGAACGTCATTCCGTTGAGGTTGCTACACACCATTTTATGATTAGCTTAAGTCGAGCAACTCCACACTGTTGCTCACTAGACAAGGTTTTTTTTTTTTTTTTTTAAATTGAAGGTGGTCAAAAAGTGATTAGTCAGCATCTGCTGCCTTTTTTTTTTCTCCCAGAAATAGGAAGTATACAAGCTCCAGTGTGCTTGTATACTGAATTATCATCTGCCCTGACTTTCTTGAAAGCTCACTCACTCTTTTCTTCTCCTAGATGATGTCAGATGAATGAGTCTTCATTCCGAGGATCACACCGAAAGGAAAAGTCCCATCTGAGGATTTCTAAATATCATCTTATCAGACCAAAAGGTTGTTGCAAACTCGGTCTACATCTTTTTAAAACTTTTTTTTTTTCCCGCCGTTGTTCAGTTGACCAGAAATTTCTGTACCGTCTTTTCAAGTGTGTGTGTGTGTGTGATCCCATTTAATTGAATATTTGCGCTCAAGTGAGATTCTTAGGTGGAAAGTTTTTTCCCTTCTCTATTTTTTTTTTTTTGCTAGTTTGTTTGCATTTGTTTAGTAACGTCATGTAAGTAATCTCCCAGCCAATAAAGTAAGTTCATTTTATTCAATTCATTACGTCTTTTTTTTCTTTAACATGTCTGTAATGTAGCAAATTCTTTCATCTCTGTACACAAACTTTGGCCACACACATGTTTAGCCCCAACACGTCTCATCCCAAAAAAAAAAAAAATTGGACGAATGCTTATTAAAGCGAAATCCACCAAATTTGGATATCTTATTTCCTTTGTGTGTGTTGCCTGCTAATTTGGCATATCTGTGATTTTTCTAATGCTCTCCCTTGTATCTTTTGTGCACTAGGCGCAGTTGCGCAGCAGTTGAGTATTGCTGGTTAGCTGTTAAGGTGGCGTGTTGCAGTGCAGAGTGCTTGGCTGTTTCCAGTATTCTCCTGATTGCTCCCGTGTAACGCCCTTGATTTGACGGTTTTAAGCGCTGCAGCAGAATGACCTGCGCGGGTCCTTCCTGCAAACCTTTCGTTCGATTAAATTACGCATTGGGAGGTAGTGCACCAACATTATCACGTTTTCAATAGCAGCATTTGTTCTCTGTGGATACGTACACAGCTGTAAGCTTCATGTGAATGCTAATAAACTTCTTTTTCTTTTTGTGCTAAAACTTTGTGCTTGTCATGTTTTTTTTTTCTTCATTAATGCACAACTTCTGGATTCTGGTAAGTATATTGGATTGACTTCTGTATCATTGAAATAAAGGTGTAGTAGGAAGTGATGGACAAAGTACACAAAGCAGGTACTGAATTTATTACAGCTATAGGGTTCCTGTTTTATCACAGGACATGCTGAACTCGGTTTGTGAAAAAATTTAACTTGGCACACCGATTTGTTTAATAGAATGATGAGTTAAACACTGATATCCTAAATTATCATGAGCTCAAAACCTTTTCAGCAACTTAAAATAGCGCAATGAGGCCACAGGTGTGGCAACTTTGAGTCAGGAGTTTCTCCCATTTATTCTCAAAATGTTCTGCCTGATGCTGAACTGTGTTCGTGATGAGTAGATACACCAAGCGCCAATGGCTGTTCCAACTTGATTGATGCTGGAGGTTAACCACACCATGACCCCAACACCTCCCTCATTTATTAGTTACAGCTTTTAAATCCTCCTCTTTGCTTCAGCTTCCATCACTGAATGAGAAACATATTCCCAGAGAAGTCCACAAATCTCAGATCTCAATTTTTATGTAGAAATGTCTCACAATGCGTTGGTTGCACAAGTGCCGTTTTGTGCAATTTATCCAGCTAGTTGTAAGATACATCTATATCGTTTTAATGACTTTTAAATGAGCCTTTAGGCTGCACTGGAGATTCTCCTCAGTGAATTTAATTCTGTATCAATTCAGTACAATCACAGAAAAACTTGAAGGAAACCAAATCAATGTACTGTTTAGCTACAATTCAATTAGTGAGGCTGTTTTTTATTTATTTTATTTTTTTGCTACACATGATAAACTACATACTATTAGTTTAAATGTTATGCAGTGTTGCAATGTGTAAAAGCATAGCAGGCAACGGCATAACCGTGCAATATTATCTATGGGTAAGATGTTTGATAGCGTAACTACCTACTCATTGTCTTTCTTCTTGTGTGTTTATACATTGTGGTATATACTTTTGTTTCTACTTTTATACATTTGCACATTGCTGCTGTAACACAAATTTCCCCACTGTGGGATGAATAAAGGTTTATCTTCTAACCTAAGTGATGTACAGTTATTAGACTTTCATTAAATGCATTAGCTAATATAATAATGGGATAAGTGGAAGAGCTGCATACACACCTTTATCTTTTGCACTTCTTTCCTATTTTTTTCTTCTGAACTGGTCTCTTTCTTTCTAAAGTGGAGAGTTGAGAATTTTTTCATACATAATTGTAATTTGGATTCAGCTCTCATTATTGATGTGACGTCACCCAAAACCCCGCCTCTCCTTTCTTGGTGTATGAGTGACCAACTTCATTCACAGTGGCATGAGATAAAAATTGAGTTGCAAATGATCGGTAATAAATAAATAAACATAAAAATCAAGATCGTTTTTTTCTTCTTCAAAACCAGTTTTAAACCGCGCACGCTTTACTCTGATTGGTGGATCGCTGCGTGTTTGACCAGTTATTTTTTTCCCGCTCATAAATAAAAAGGATCAAATTATTTTTGCAAAATGTAGTCGAGTAAAAAGTAAGATATTTGACTTTGAAATGTAGTGAAGTCAAAGCAAAAAACGAAATTCCTTGAGTGAAGTACAGATACGTGTAAAAACTTATGTACATTAACAAAGTACATTTATTTTGTTATTGTCCACCATTAAATAGTAGGTAAGAAGTTATCATGCAACATTGGGTTTTTTGGTTATGTAGGGTTACATAATTGAAGAAGTGATGAGTAAATCACCATGTTTATTATCTTGGATTAGACTTCAGACCTCAAGTCATGTTTATGAAATTCTTAGCAATTTTTGGTGTGAGGGAAAATCTTACACTTTTCGATAAATGATTCATCTTTCAGAAATTATTGACCAATTTTCACTTAAATAATGGAAAACAAGTCTGTCAATGGGCTATATTGGTTTTATAATAAATGTAGAATAACTTTGTTGTTTTGTGTAATATTTCCACAGTGTAGAGGAAGCAAAAGTACACACATCCTTTACTTAAGTAGAAGTACAGATACTCATGTCAAGTGAAAGTAAAGACGTTTGGGCTCTGACATGAACTCAAGTAAAAGTAGTTATTACTTCTACCTGTTTTAGTGTCACATTGGTAACTGGATCTCACGTCATATAAATATTGGGGCTGTCAATCGATTTAAATATTTAATCGCACATTTCTCTGTTTTCTATCTAAATGTACCATATATTAATACTTCATGTTTTCAATACTTTAAGCAACATGGAGAAATATGGACGTTTGTTTATTATTACTAAATCCATATTCAATATAGAGCATGAAAAAATTTTTGTAAATATTTTATAGTAATAATGGTGATTTTAAATGAGGTAAATCATCAGGACACCAAACGGAACCTTTTCTATGTTTCCACACGGACAGTTAATAAGGTGATACCGGAGAAACTGCACCTCTTCAAGTCAAGAAGCTTTGATCAAAATCATACCGATTTATGGTATAAATAATACTGATTTATGAAATCATACCGATTAAATAATTAAACAAAACATTTCGAGATTTATATACATATATTTATTATGTCTGTGAGGTAAATATTCACTGAGATTCAGGTTGTTTTATTTGTTTGTGAAGAGAGATGACGCGGGATAGAGAGCGCCCCCTGTCGGTTTACTTTATTTTACAAAATCAGTGTTTTTATTGTTATTGTAAATTAATACAAATAAAAGTCATTTTACAGATTTGAATGATGTACAATAAAAAGTCAGACTGGTTGTTTCACGGTATCCTGCTTCCGTTTCTATTATTTTCTTAGAGAAAAGTATTTTAGGCGGTTACAATGTCTGTACAATGTATAATCTGTACGATCAAAAAAAGACATTAATTGAAGTTTCGCCATTAAGAGGAAAAAACGCCAAAAAAAAACACGCCACCCAGAGGGTTAATTGTGTGAATCGTGGCTGATTTAGCGTTTAGTTTGAGACTTGGCGCATCAATAAAACAAATGTTTACTGATCGCAAATATTTTTCTGTGGAGTTTGTTTATTTATAGTATATCTAAGTAAAGAAAGATATTTATTTACGTATTTATATATATTTTTTATAAAAATGCTAAAACAGAAATCGATGACGCGTTAAAAATTTGTGTCGGTAAAAAAGAATTTGCGTTTGAATTTTGACAACCCTAATTAATATATATTAATACAAAACGAATTAACGTTATAAACGAATAAACGTTGTTCTCTGATAAATGTATCCGGGCTGAAGATCCACCATATAGAAAACAAGCAGAGAAAAGATGATCATCATGATCAGGTGATCAGGAATGTCTCTGTTCTCAGTCATGGTTACATCACTGACTCCCTCTGTCTCATCCACGTTAACCCCAGATTTCCTATTGCCTTCTGCCCTGCTCATTGTGAGCTTCATAAACTAGTCTACATCTGTGGTGTGTGAGAGTCAGGACAATATACACCAGTGGATTGAAAGACACACAATGACAGGAAACCGGTTGATGGGATGAAAATAAAAGAATATTGATCATGTCACCAAATCAGTGGATTAAAACTCAAGTAACGAGTCTGTTTTGAAAATGTAAGAAGTAGAAAGAACAGATATTTGTGTAAAAATTTAAAGTATTTGAACTTCATTACTTTCCACCTCTGCCACAGTGTTTGGTACATTAGAATAGTATTATGATGTTTTTTTGGTTAGTATGAATTAGATGTTACTTAACTAAATTTAATTGGTTGTGTTTTTTAATTAAATTTAGCCAAACTAAAGTATACACGGTTATAATAAACATCCTGTTTGGTACTGACAGTTTTGATTAATTACATTTGTTACACAACTGGAGTGCAATGTTGACCCTTTCCAGAGGTTTTGCAGTGTTTCTTTTTTTAGTCAAAGTTAAAGGGTTGCTCAGTGTTTAAGGTGTTGGGCTTCTGATGAGGTCATGAGGTCAAATCCCAGCATCACCAAGCCACCACTGATGAGTTCTTGAGCAAGGAAATACCTTAACCTGCACCTGCTGCATGTCATACAGTCTATAGTTTTGAGCTGAAATATATAGTTTTATTAGCTTTTTTATCTAAATATAAATGTATCTACTGTGTTTACAGATTTGTATATATTATACATGCAACCTCATAAACCATCTTAAAATTGCCATGTTGTTCTAATTGCTAAACATATAAACTTTAGGCAATCTAAAATATATTTCAGGTTGTTTATCATTTTCTCATTTACTACACAATTGGAAATGTGTTCATGGTTTGGGTGTCTTGATTAATATACAATATTGAAAATAATAAAAAATAAAGAAAACCTATACACACCATGCATTTCACACATTTCACACTTTTAATGGTGTTCTGCCTGAATCAATCCACCTCTTAATACCATCGTTACGTCTCTACGGTTATAGAAACCATCAAGACCATATGAATAACCAATACAATTCAAGAAGTCTCCATTTTACATCTGCACTGTCCAACAACATCTCTAGCAGAAGCATAAATATGAACCTTGGGTTTTCAGTGCATTTCTGTGCATTTTGGTTTTCCTGGGGATTTGACATGAAGGCAGATTGTGCGTTTTTGTACAAATTCTACAGGAAAGAAATCGCAAAAGTATAAAAAGTTCACGCAAAAGCTTAACCACTGTTTTGAACTGTTTTGGCCAACCTTTTCTTTAAAAGTATTGTATAAATGTCCTTTTAAGTGTATTTGTGACCAAATCAATTTCTCCAGGAAAGATGCAGCTCTACCTCTGCCATGTTAATCTGTATTCTATGTGACTCTTGAGAAACAATTTAGGGAGGGGAAATCGATCTACATATCAAATATTGGACACAAATTAATGGTCACTTTCTAAATAATTAAAGTACAACGCATCTACTAATAAATATATCAAAATAAATAGGGTTTTACAGATGCAAGTGTTCAGAAACAACACATTGCGATACAAATGCCGACTTGTCACGCTTTTTTAAATCAATGCATCACACCGCTATCTTTTATGTCGATGCCCTGATGTAAATCTTAAAATAGCTAATGTATATAGGTTGGGTTTACAAATATATCATTATTATTGTTGTTATAAAGGACGACATGCAGCCTGCGCAGTGAGGCGCACATCCTGCGCAAGCGCCGCGCATTATTGACGCACACAAGCGCCTGGTAGGATTTAGGATTACATCCCGAAGCTGTAGTTTACATTTGCAAGAAGGTAATCGAGCGAAAAACCTCTGTATATCACCATCAGGGGGTTCATCGTTTTCTTCTTTACAAGGACAAACATATAGACTTTCAAATGCCATATTTGCAATTCGTGGCCATCCACAAATCACTGATCTAAAAAACCAAAAACAAAGCCTTATACAACCCCAGGCTTCTCTCCAGCTGTAGAAGTTTCCTGGTGGATTTAATGGACGCCTCCATGGACATGTGGGTCATCCTGCTTTCTGTTCTTTCCACCATCATTGCTGGGTTTCTCACAGCTGTTTTATTTAAAGGAAATCAATCAGGGTGGGGAAAAACAAGACCAGGAGAGGCGTTTCCAGCTTGCAAAGAGAAACAGGAGACCACCACCTCCATCTCCAAGGTAAGGTGACTTCATCAAGTGGTTATAAAGTGCCTGTGCATCCAAAGTAGTCCTGTTTGCATGCTTAAGGTTTGAGAATGAATGTTGGGAAAGTGTTCTGCTGATGCATGCACTCTGTAGGGTTTTTTTTTTTTTTTTTTTTTTTTTTTTACAAGCATCTTATAAAGATAAGGTCCCACCCTGGTTAATAACAAAACCCACTTCCTTTATTCTGGGACCTGTTTATCTACTGTAACCTGTAAAATGGAACACAAGGACACAGAAATTCTGATTTAGACATTGAATAATTGTTTGTCCATGCCAAGGCGAAGTATCTTCATTTATAAGGTTGCTTTGCTGATGTACTGATGGGATCTTCATCATTGATTATTATTATTATTATTATTATTAATCATTTTCATACAAGCTTGTGCACTTTCAGAGTAACTTCACCCATCTATATTGCTATTGAAGATATTTACATTTCTGCTTCCTATGATCTCCAAAAAAGGATCCTTTTGGATGTCCATTTCTTAACCTGTAATGTCCATCAAGATGATGTTTAAAACGTGCAATGCAATGCCTGGGTATTTTACTCCTATTCAACGTAGGGTCAAAGATGCACTATTCCACAACACCAAGACACGTTTTTAGTAAAAAAGGCAAAAAATTGTACACCCTGAACATTAACCTTCAACATGACGAGGTCCTCAACGCACCAGAATGAAACAAAGATCAAACAAGTCGGTTAATAAAAAAAGATACGAAAAAAAAAGCGATCTTAAAAAACGAGTCTTTAATTCAATTCAATTCAATTCACGTACAAAGTAGAAGAACAATTAGTATTCAATAGACAAATAGAATAGTAATAATAAGAGTAATAATAAATATTCAGAGCTGTGATTTGATGCAGTTTATTTTTCAACAAATTTTTCTTCTCGAAGGTTTTGAGGTCAGCGGCATTAAAAAGTTGTTCACAGAGATTACATAAATGATATTGGTAACAATCTTTGTCCATTAAAATATAGTGGATCAAAATGGGCATCTACTGTAGGTATGTAGTTGATCTTCGATACTCATTAAAACTCATTAAAAGTAGCCAAAAAAAATGATTTTGCGTACAGTAACGAAGTACATTTACTCAAATGTTTATGCCACTAGTAGCCTTAATACAAGGTTTTCATGTTTTTGATATATGAACACATGATGTGTGTTAGAAAGCACCCACAGGACTTGGAATCTCCCGAGACGAATCCGATCGTGAAGCACAGACAAATGAAGACCTGCAGGATGAACCATGTACAGAAGAGATGGTTGAGGCGGAATGCAATCAAACCGAGTCAAAGATGGACGAGTCTTCATGTTATTCTGAAGGTAAATATGTCTCAAAGTCTAGAGGTGAATTAAATATGCATGAGACCCGAACCTTGGGGTAATCAGTTTCTGGAAGATAGGATCGTGATGGACCTGAAAAGTGATTTTTCTGCATTTTTGGTTTTGTAGAAATTCTGAATTTTAAAGTTCTACAAGGCATCGCTCACAATCATACAATCCATAAAATAAAAACAAAAAGAAATTCTGAATTTTAAGATGCTGTAAGGCATCACTCGAAAATGGTTCCTCAATGCAGCATATAAAAACATCCCCTCAACGTCCAACCAATGAAAAATAAAATGTACCAGGTGTCTATGAGGAAAAAATGGTGTTTGTCAATATAATTTGCTGAACAGCTAAAATACAGGACTGAGTCAGAAAAACACTTAAATTTACATATACATGTAATAAATACACATACACACCTCCATTTTACGTAGTTCTGACTTGCGTCATGTTTGACTTTTGGCTTAGAATTATTTTTACTTTTGACTCTCAATTCCTGAGGCTTTACATCAGTTATTATTATTCGTTTTATATATATATATATATATAGTAGCTTAAAAACATAAAAAATAAAAACAATTATTCAACAATAAATGTTACGGTGTGTTACAAAGTAATGGTTTGTAATGTAAAAAAAACAAAAGATCATTAACAAGGTTAAAAAAGTGAAAAATAAATTAATAAAAACATCCCCATAGTTCCTGTGTTGTGGTTAATGGCAGTTTATTCATTCTTGTGTTTCTGTAGTTATTCGTAACACATTCTGTTGCCGGTGGTAAATTTGTGACTTTAATGTTTATCCATAAGACTATGAAAAAAAGATTTCATACTGCTAATGGTTCATCATTCTAGCTCAATTAAAGTGTTTACGTTTATTAAAAAAGTACACTTTTTTGTTATCTCAAATCTGGGATTTGAACTCATGACCATTGGAGATAAACTTCAATGCCTTAATCACTAAAGTATCACCTGTGTTTGATTTAAATGGCTTAGTGTATTGGTGACATTAAGATGAGTGTATTTGTATTTCTTTGTTTTTTTCATTCGATTAAATTCTAATAAAGAACACAGGTGAGATCTGAGCCTGATTACAGCTTTTCGCACGTGACGGTCTCGAGGTTACACAGCAGTGTAGAAAAACAAAAAACAAATCGACAAAACCTCCTAGTGAGCAGCAGTTCGGAGGTCAAAGGAGGATAGCCAGACTGAGTCAAGCTGACAGGAAGACTTCAGTGACCACTTATTACGACTGATGCGAGATGAAAAGCATCTTTGGAAGATGTTTAGGATATACTGATTTTAATATGTAGACAGATATAGTGGATGTGAAGAAGTGAAACTTCACGTAAAGTCGGTTGCTATGGTGAGTAATCCCTCACGGTTTTCTTCCTGCAAACATTTTCACACCTGAGAGACATCTGCATTTCCCACCTTTGCCACCCTTCTCACTTTCTCATCCCCCCCCCCCCCCCTTTGCTGATTAAAAGCACTTTTCTTATTGGTTGTTGCTCTGAAACCTGACTGCTCCTTTTCAAACCTGATCCTATAAATAAATGAACAGTGTAATATATATATATATATATATATATATATATATATATATATATACAGTACAGGCCAAAAGTTTGGACACACCTTCTCATTCAAAGAGTTTTCTTTATTTTCATGACTATGATAATTGTAGAGTCACACTGAAGGCATCAAGGGCTATTTGACCAAGAAGGAGAGTGATGGGGTGCTGCGCCAGATGACCTGGCCTCCACAGTCACCGGACCTGAACCCAATCGAGATGGTTTAGGGGTGAGCTGGACCGCAGAGTGAAGGCAAAAGGGCCAACAAGTGCCAAGCATCTCTTGGGGAACTCCTTCAAGACTGTTGGAAGACCATTTCAGGTGACTACCTCTTGAAGCTCATCAAGAGAATGCCAAGAGTGTGCAAAGCAGTAATCAAAGCAAAAGGTGGCTTCTTTGAAGAACCTAGAATATGAGATTTTTCAGTTGTTTCACACTTTTTTGTTATGTATATAATTCCATATATAATTCCACATGTGTTCATTCATAGTTTTGATGCCTTCAGTGTGAATCTACAATTTTCATAGTCATGAAAATAAAGAAAACTCTTTGAATGAGAAGGTGTGTCCAAACTTTTGGCCTGTACTGTGTGTGTATATATATATATATATATATATATATATATATATATATATATATATATATATATATATATATATATATATATATATGATCTTTATGTGGGACCAACAACAGCGAGGTATTGAAAGTAGATGGTGCTGCAGCTCCATTTACACATTCCACACACTGGTCGTTGTGCAACACTTAGCAAGTAAAGAACTTTCACTGTCATGCTAATACAGCACACGCCTAGAAAGATGCAGCAAGACTTACAATGATTAGTTGTGTGAACGGTTAAATTGAGGACCTGTTTGAAAGTCTTACAGCTTTTTCGAAAGAAAAGAAAAAACTATTCACGCGTTTCAAGGATTTGGCTCAAATACAAAACAAACCCCCTCCAGATGCATTCCTTGTGCACTGATGCGTAGAGATGTTATTGGTGTTACAGGCACCGGCCTCTGTAACTTACTGAGTATTGTTCATCGCCATCTGGGGTGTTTTCCTTTCCAGTCCAGTGCAGATACCGTTAGAGGTTAGTGGAGTTCACAGATAGCTATCGTACTTGCCGATAACCAATTAATCAGCTGTTTTTTAAAATGGATACTGAAATAAATAAATAAATAATAATACAAAAACAGTACTGAATCATGAATATGTTAATTATATTAATAAATATTGAGGGAAAAATGTATTAAACTGAAACAAAAAAGTAACACTCCAAATAAAAAAACAGTTCCATCTTAAAATAAATAATAATATTAATTAAAATACACGTTTAAACAGCACGTGGTGTCAGTGTTCCCTGTGCACAAAACCAGCTCTATGAAGATAAGCTTTACATAGGTTGGAGTGAAAGATCTCCTGGTATAAAGCTTCAACCCTAGTGAAAAGCTTTTGGATAAATGCGAACTCTGACTGCACCCCAGGCTTCCTCACCACCTCACCTACATCACTACCTCACTTTACTAACACCCTTGTGGCCGAATGAGCACAGATCTCCACGAAATCTAGTGGAACATCTTCCCAGAAGAGTGGTGGTTATCGTAACAGGAAATAGGGGTAATTGTGGAACAGGATGTTTTGAAAAATCACACACCGATTTTATGGTCTTGTGTCTACAAACTGTAGTTTTACAGTCCAAGTTTTAATTGCCACACACTACATATTTACCCCGGACAAGAACATTGTGTATCCAAAAGGATAAAGATTGTAATTCGACAGGATTGGACCACAGAGGTTTAGGGCCCTTGCTCAAGGTCCCCAAGAGTGGCAGCTTGGTGATACTAGGACTTGAACACCTGACCTACTGATTAGTAATCCAGAGCCTTAACCAGTGAGCTACTTGATTGGTCTTTTCTTCTGTAGAATTACCAACTCGGGTTTTTTTTGTTTTTGTTATAATGAAGTTTCAGTCATTTCTTTTTTATCTGAGATAATTCTCTAATCGATAGCCTTCGTTTGGTTTCCTGACACAAGTGTAACACCAGAAGCGTAGTTCTCTGTAGTTATGGAGATGGGATGGTATGGATTCTTTAGCTTGAGAACCTGAAGTGCAGTGGATGAAGTGCAGAAACCATGTACTTGTGTTAAAGTAGAGATACAGTAGGAAAAATACGACTCCAGTAAAAGTGCTCCATTTAAACTTTCACTTGAGTAACAAGACTCAGTTGATGTGAAAAGACTCTAATGTGACTCTCAGCACATTAATTTTATTCTATTAATAGATCAATGAGTCAAACACTGATTGATTTCTATTACAGTTATCATGAGCCCAAAACCTTCTTTTGAACTACTTAAAAAAAAAAATCGCAAAAATGAGGCCACAGGTGTTCGAGTCTGGAGTTTCTTCCATCATTTCTTCCTCTCAAAATGTTCTGCTTGGAATTAAACTGATGATGAACTGTATGTTCGACACTCTTGCTGCTTGTTTGACCAGTTACGTTTGAATCCGTTTATTAATAAAAAGGAACGAATGATTTAGCAAAATCTAGTTGAGTAAAACGTAAGATATCGGACTTTTTAAAATGTAGCGAATTTAAAGTAAAAGTTTTCCCAATGAAAATACTTCAGTAAAGTACACATACGTGAAAAAGCCACTAAAGTACAAAAAACAAATTACGTTACTGTCCACCGCTGCTGATGTGTAAACAGTTTGAGTATTTGAACACACCTATGATGTCTGACAAATCCACATCAGAAACAATTAGAAAACCCTACAAACCCTGTCACAATTTGACGTAAACATTGCATGTTGAAGGCTGTAAATATTTCCCATGTAAATAACGTAATTCCTGAGTAAAGGGATCTATGTGTGTTTTTTCTCCAAACCAATTGTTTTGTCTCACCTGGATGGATTTCTACTAAAAAAAACTGATGCTGGAATCATAAGGGAAACTGTCATGTGGTTATGCTAGAGCTTTTATTGAAATCCTATATAGCTTATTTAGACAAATAACGTTACTGTCCACCGCTGCTGATGTGTGAGCAGTTTGAGTATTTAAACACACCTATGATGTCTGACAAATCCACATCAGAAACAATTAGAAAACCCTGACAAAATTTGACGTAAACAATGCATGTTGAATATTTAGGCTGTAAATATTTCAACATGTAAATAACGTAATTCCTGAGTAAAGGGATCCATGCGTGGTTTTTCTCCAAACCAATTGTTTTGTCTCACCTGGATGGATTTCTACAAAAAAAAAAATGATGCTGGAATCATGAAGGAAACTGTCATGTGGTTATGCCAGAGCTTTTATTGAAATCATATATAGCTTATTTAGCGAATTTTATACATTTTAGTTATTATAACCAAATAACCAGTGTTCACTTGAATACATTTTTATAATCACATTATCTTGTGTGCTTTAGTGCTAAAATGATTCCTCGAGAAATTTGAATCCAAAAATGCATCATGGCGAATTAATTGCTTAAGTTATCTATAGAAACTGTGTTTCCCCACGGACCATTATTACTGACGCACCACCCGCTTAACTCTGGAGCGCTCTGGACAGGTAAACACTATGGAAGTCTGTTTCCAAAATATCAAAGATTTTGGAGTTTGCTTTATTCTGACTATTATTTTCCTCGCAATTCCGAGAAAAAAAAAAAAGCAATTTTCTTTAGCCAATCGGGCAGCATCACCCCCTCTGGAGTGCCAGGATGCCTAAAACATTAAAAATAAAATGGACTACAATAAATAGAATCGCAGGACTAAGCCTCCAAACCCGGAAGAGAACTCTGTCTAACAATTAGCTCTGAAGGATACTGAACAAGGCAGATAAAGCAGAAGAGGCCTGGTTCATACACCAACAGCTCCAAACTTCAGGCCGACAACATGGTTACCATTGAATGCATCAGAATGTTTGTTTATGTGGCAGAAACGGGCTTTCAATAGATTCTTCTTCTTTCAGCCTCTCCCATTAGGGGGCGCCACAGCGGATCATCCGTCTCCATACCCCTGTTTTCCACATCTGCATCTTTCAAACCAACTACCTGCATGTCTTTCCTCACCAAATCACCACATAAACCGCCTCCTTGGTCTTCCTCTTTTCTTCTTTTCTGGTGGCTCCATCCTCAGCATTCTCCTGCTGATATACCCCATGTCCCTCCTCTGCACATGTCCAATCCATCTCAATCTCGCCTCCCTCACCTTGCCTCCAAAACGACCTACATGCGCTGTCCCTCTAATTTCTCACCCTGTCCACCCTGTCCACGCCCAATGAAAACCAACATTTTTAGCTCTGCTACCTCCAGCTCCATCTCCTGTCTTACTCAATGCCACTGTCTCTAAACCATACAACATCTCAGGTCTCACCACAGTCCTATAAACTTTCCCTTTCACTCTTGCAGATACACTTCTATCACAAGTCACTCCTTCTATCACTCTTCTCCCCCCACTCCACCCTGCCTGCACTCTTTTCTTCATTTTTCTAACATTCTCTCTATTGCACTGTTGATCCCAGATACCTGAACTTCTTCCATCTTCTCCACCTCTTCTTCCTGCAACCGCACCACTCCACTGGCCTCTCTCTCATTCACACACATGTACTCTGTGTTACTCCTACTGACTGTCCTTCCCCTTCTCTCCAGCACTTACCTCCACCTCTCCAGGCTCTTCTCAACCTGCTCCATACTCTCACCACAAATCACAATATCATCCATAAACATCATAGTCTCCTGTCTGACCTCGTCCTTCAACCTGTCCATCACCACTGCAAACAGGAAAGGGCTCAGACCTTAATGCATCTTGGGCATCCTTGATGCAGTCCAACCTCCACCTTAAACCAGTCTGCCGTTCCTACTGCACACTTCACTGCTGTCACACTGTCCTCATACATGTCCTGCACCACCCTTACATACTTCTCTGACACACCTGACTTCCTCATACAATACCACAACTCCTCTCTCCACCCTGTCGTACGCTTTCTCTAAACACACAAACACACAATGCAACTCCTTCTGACCTTCTCTATACTTCTCCTTCAACATTCTTAAAGCAAATAATGCATCTGTGGTGCTCTTCCTCAGCATGAAACCACATTGCTGCTCACAGATGGTCACCTCTTCTCTCAGCCTGGCTTCCACTACTCTTTCCCATAACTTTATGGTGTGACTGATCAACTTAATTTCCCTGTAGTTACTGCAGGTCTGCAAATCTCCCTTATTCTTAAAGATTGGTACCAGCACACTCCGTCTCCATTCCTCTGGCATCCTCTCACCTTCCAAAATCCTGTAAAACAATCTTGGTAAAAACTCCTTACTGATCCTATCCACTTCCTGCTTTACCATCTCCTTACCATCCAACCTTCTCTCTCTTTTATTTTCCTTGTTCATCAGCTGCTTAAAATACTTCCTCCATCTTCTCAACACACTCACCTCACTAGTCAACACATTTCCATCTCCATCCTTTATTGCTCTAACTTGCAGCACATCCACAGGTCCCTCTGCCTTGCCAATCGGTACAAATCCTTTTCTCCTTCCTTAGTGTCCAACCTCTCATACATCTCTTCATATATATTTTCCTTGGCTTTCGCCACATCCCTATTTACCTGCTGCCGCATCTCCTTGTACTCCTGCCTACTTTTCTCATCACTCTGTCGATCCCAATTTTGTTTCTCCAACCTCTTTCTCCTTATGCTCTCCTGCACTTCCTCATTCCACCACCATGTCTCTTTGTCTTCCCTTCTATTTCCAGATGTCACACCAAGTACTTTTCTAGCTGTCTCCCTCATCACTCCTGCAGTAGTTGCTCAATCATCCAGCACCTCTTCACCACCACTGAGCTCCTGTCTGACCTTTTCCCTGAATCTCACACTACACTCTTCCTCCTTCAGTTTCCACAATCTTATTCTTCTTTCTGTCCTCACTCTCCTCCTGTTCTTCTTCACCTCCAAAACCATCCTACAGACCACCATCCGATGCTGTCTAGCTACACTGTCCCCTGCCAACACCTTACAGTCTCCAATCTCCTTCAGGTTGCATTTCCTACATAGAACATAGTCCACCTGTGTGCACCCTTTCTCCAATTTTATACGTCACCCTATGATCCTTCTTCTTCTTTAAATAATTGTTCACCACTGCCATTTCCATCTTTTTAGCAAAAGCTACCACTATCTGCCTTTCCACCTTCCTCTTCTTAAAACCATACCTACCCATAACCTCCTCATCACCTCTGTTACCTTCACCTACATGCCCATTGAAATGAAAAGGTAGCAGATGTAGGTAAGACGTGTGACCGAGGGAAGTATCATGACATGCATCAAGAGTAAGTCATAGACAGATGTAGTGGAGAGAATCCGGTAATTTTCCAAAATAAAACATCGTTTAGAGTCAGATAATAAATAAAACAAAAATAATGTAAGTTATGTATTCTTTCTGCGTGGCCCGGTACCAATTGACCCACGGACCGGTGCCAGTCCGTGGCCCTGGGGCTGGGGACCACTGCTTTATAACACAACCCTCCCCATTTATCCAGGCTTGGGACCGGCACTAAGCTTGTACTGGCTTGTGCAACCATAATGGCTGGGTTGGGCTTTCAATAGATTCAGGCCAAAGAAAACGACAAAGTTTGCCATAATTTTAAACTAAAACATAAAGAAAACACAGTGCGATGCATAAAAAATTATTATTATTAATATTTTTTAAGAGTAATTTATTTGATTTATTTTATTTTTATATTTGTAATATGGCGATTAAATGCTCTAAATGGGTTTAGTTTTCACAGATATTCCTGTATTGCAATTTCAGCAATAAAATGTAAATTTTTCTGAAAAGGAAACAAATTACTTGTTTATTTTAAGAGACCCGCCTTATTTTCTATTGCATATTTAGTGCAGCTTTTTTTTTTAAAGTAAAAAAAATTAAATTAAATTAAAAAAGTACTTCTTAACTGATTACTCGACAAAATAATCGGTAAAATAATCGATAGCTGCAGCCCTACTATGCTTAATGGGTAAGATGTTGGATATCTGATCAGAAGGTTATGAGCTCAAATCCCTGCAGCTCCAAGCTGCCACTGCTGAGCCCTTGAACAAGGCCCTTAACTGCTCACTTGTATAAATTAGATAAATACAAGTCACTCTGGATGGAAGCGTCTTTGCCAAATGCAATTTATTTCTTCTTCGTGTCTGGAGGGTTTCCTCACTTACAGCCTTATTTGTTGAGGCATTATTTTTCTTTTGATCTGTCGTCCTGTCCAAATATTTATCCTGACGTTAAAGAGGACAGATGCGAAGTATTATTACACATAAATAAAACAAAGAAATGTAAAAAAAAAATGTAAAGAAATATTTTCCTCTCCAACAACTTTTTTTTTTCTGCTTTTTTGATAAGCGTTGATAAGTTTCTGGGTTTGAGTTTCCTTTATGTACAGCATGCTTTTATTTGTATATATTAAATGTTTTTTTGTCACAGACATACCCATTAGGGATGGTAAGATTCACCGATTTACATCGAATCGATATGTTGCATCGATTTAATAAGGTGTGCATGGGATACAAGTTGCCATTTGTATCGTGGTGCATTGTTTTGTTTTTAACATATTTGCATCAGTAAACCAATTTATTTATATATAATTATTAGAAGATGTGCTGTACTTTTATTATTTAGAAAGACACCAATAATTTGTGACCAATATTTGATGTTTTGTATATATTATATGGGCCGAGGTGTGTCCTAAGAGTCCATACAATTCAGATTTACATGGCAGAGGTAGAGCTGCATCTTCCCTGAACATTTAAAAAAATCTGGTTTTATTTAATAATTTTTTGCACTACAAAGACCTGTTTGTGAAAGGAGTCATAAAAGCACTTAAGAAGATTGATGATTTGCTGTCTGTCTGAACCGAAGAAATAAAAGTGAACTATCTGTACCATATTAATATAGCATTATATTTTTTACCATTGCAATAAGATGCAATGGTAAAAATTATAATGCTATGCAATTTAATATATGCAAATATTTAATATATGCAAATCGCTTCGGCCTCAGTTTGGAAGATCCGCATCCCTTATGAAAGTAAACATTAAACCGTGCAGTGAAATGCATTTTTATTTTAATAACAAAAAAAAAAAGTGGATAAATAGAATCGAGGAATAAGGTAGAAAATAATGGCAGTGAAAATACAATAGAATGTGCAGTAGAAATGTATATAGAGTTATAAAAAATGGAAATCAAAAACAGAGTAATTATAGCAGTATTGACAGTATTTTATCATTTTCTTTTTTTCTTTTTTTTTAACTAATAAAGTAAGAATGCAATTTTGAAATTTATTTGCTTTGGATTGGAAGGTCATGGGTTCAAATCCTTGCCACTGCTGGGTCCCTTAATCCTCTATTGTTCAGCTGTATAACTGAGATAACAAGAAGTCTCTCTGGATTAGAGCTTGTGCCAAATGTCCTAAATGTAAAAAAACAAAAACAAACAAAAAACAAACAGTGTGACCTGCAGGTAGCAGTTAGACCTTGCAGTGACCCGCTCAGCAATTGAGGTTTAAGGGCCTTGCTCGAGGGTCCAGAAGTGGCAGTTTGGTGGTGCTGGGATTTGAAGTCACGACCTTCCGATCGGAAGTCTTACACTCAACTCGATGTGTAATGGGATGTTAATCAAAGCGCATAAATGAACATTCATTGGACGGGTTCTCTTTTTGAGTCTGGTTCCGCTCAGGGTTTCACCACTGGTTTACTCATTAGGGACATTTTTTATACAACTTTATAACCGCTTTATAAATGCTTTCAGCCGATGTCCATTGGTAAAGCGCTCTACAAATAAAAATGTAGTGTAAATAGATACGGTAAAGAGATTTAAATACAGCGACAACGGTGAGAAAGACGCCCAAGGGAACAGCTACAGTTGGCATCTCTTTAAACAAGAATGTCACCGTGTCCTGTGCAGTAAAATGTGTTTAAAGAGCTTTAATGGCTGATTGCCATCTGTTGCAAAGTAACGCTATTATGATTTCTATCTTCTAAAATAAATACCGTAATTTCCGGACTATTAACCGCACCCAAATATAAGCAGCACCCACTGAATTTTACAAAGATTTTTATTTTGAACATAATTAAGCCGCACCTGTCTATAAGCCGCAGGGTTAGGGTTATGGTTAGGGTTATGTCTACACTGAAACTAATGAACTTTACACAGGCTTTAATGAAAGACAGTGTCTGTTACACGGCTTGTATCTAAACAGTAGCCTACCAAGAAAGTCATTGTTCACCTCCTTCCTTTCACAACTATTTCTCTCGAGAGTTTTTCTTTCGGCATCGTCGTGCATTTAAAAATCACCATCGATGAAGCTTTTCTCCCGATGGCGTGCAGCTCAGAACACAGGTGAAGTGCGTTTTTTCATGCCCGGTTGTTTTCAGCGTGACGAATGATTCACATTTCCTGTAGACAATCCGAGTGAGCGGCAGGTCAAACGTCAGAGGAACATCATCCATATTTATGATGTGGTGCAGCCCGATTCAGTGGGAATATTCATTTTTATTGGTTCACCTGAACCCGTTCTGCAATTTAATTGGTCTAATGTTATGGGGCTCAGTTTTTTGGCTTGAAGCTTGTGAAACCGGGAAAAAAACAGGAAAATCCATAAATTAGCTGCTTCATTGTTTAAGCCGCGTTCAAAACGTGGGAAAAAAGTAGCGGCTTATAGTACGGAAATACGTTAAACGGTCCCTAATTTGTCCTCTGGTCCTCAGATCGTACTTGCAAGTGCTCGTGTCTTATATTATTCAGGAAAACGTTGTCCTCTGTGTGAAATTATGGCCATAATATAAAAATTGGTATAGTAAATAATATGTTTAGCTTTGTGAACAAAGTCAACGCAGGGTTTAGAGCAGACTAGTGAACTCCACTGTCTGGTTAAGCGTATCATACAGGGTGTGTTGCTTCAAGGTGTTATAAAAAGAAACAAAAGAAAACCCAAAAAGCAAATACAACTTGCACAAACATCAGTGCAATTGGAACAGACAAAATTTTTTTTTTTTCGTGCTGATTACAAAGACGTTTGTAAAAACGTTTTTGAAAAAAATTCTTAGGGAATTTATTTCTAAGAAAAATCTTTATTTTCTTATACATAACACGACAGAGTGAGCGATACTGCCAAATCTTTTATATAAATAATGTTTATAAAATGTACAAATATTCAATTTATATACAATTTATTTATTTTCTTCAGCTATTCCTCCCTATGATTTATTCGAACGTGAAAGATTTGATCGTTCGATGACATTAATCATCATTAATCATCGTAGGAGAATTTGCTTCCCGGAAAAAAGAAAGCATCTGCAAGAAGTAAATGGCAGTCAGAAAGAATTTTATTCTAAAGAAATATACTGGGAATCCGGTAACTAAGTTACCGCAAAAATACCAAGAAATAGATGGAGGTTGGATTTAAACCTGAAATAGACATGGGCATCTATTTAAAATACTGACACGTGGGACGTGTTTTCCTTCAAGCCATGCCTGCATATTTAATATTTTTGTTTGTACCAGCCTGTGATGTGTGGTAATGAAGTAAATACATTTTCAAAACCGCTAAGGACGAAAATTCTGTATTGTTCCTGAATGATTTGTTTTTTCTTCCTGGCTGTTTTTTCAGGCTTCATATTTTACACAGGATCTATTAATCAGTATTACAATTCATCCCAAAGGTGTTTAAAGGGGTTGAAGTCAGAGCCGTGTAGCAGGCTATTCATGATCTTCATGGAGCTGGCTTTGTGTACAGGGGTTTTGTCATGCTGGAACAGGTTTTGGTTCTAATTCAAATGAAGGGAAAATGTAATTCTATAGCAATTGTGTCAGCAATATGGGGAGAAGTCAATCTTCCAACATACTTCCAGTTTACAATTATGGTGTTGTTAATCACGTAAATCATCAGGACACCAAACCGATCTTCTTCTGTGTTTCCACACGGACGTTTTTAATGCCGGATTTTGGTGCTGATTTGAGACTCGGCGCGTCAGTAAATCAAACATTTAGCGATTAAAAAAGAATTTTTTTTCTGTGAAGTTTATTTTTATATCCGAGTAAAGAAAGGACGTCGTGAATAAGCGTGATGCGTTGAAGGTTTGAATTTCGCCTCGTATATGTTTATTTATTTCTACATTTTATAAAAATGGTCAAACAGAAATAGTTATTAAAAATGAGTGCCGTTTAAATAAATTTGCATTAAAGTGTTAACGCATTAATTTCGACAGCCTTTATTTATATATATATATATATATATATATATATATATATATATCATAGGTGCTGAATAACCAATTGAACGTAAAGCAAATTGTGTAATGCACACTAAAGGTGTGTATTCTGCTTGTATCATGGTAAATTGCTAGCAGTAACATGTTAAGCGGTCACTGTGGTTTGCAGTTTAAAGTTTACTGAATGGATAATAATCACGGGTAATTATATTTGGTAATTTAATATACAGGGTTTAAATCCTGCTGCTCTACAGCGTCCACAAATACAGTTGTGTAATAAGATTACATTTAGTTGAATGAGGGTGGGACAGAGAGAGAGTGAGTGTGTGTGTGTGTGTGTGTGTGTATGTGCGCGCACATGCATGTATTATGTGCTTCTATGTTCTATGTACTTCTAATTCGAAGCTGCTGGTGTTTGCTCCTTCTGTTGTTTTTTTTTTAATTAAATTTAAATAAACAGGGTCAACTATGATCCGATCAATAACCCACATTAATATAGAAAGTTCTCCAGACCTACCTGTGGGGGCAGTGTTGAGATCTGGGGTTGCTTTAGTTGGTCAAGTCTTGGTTCAGCAACATTATGTGGCCAAAAAAGAGGTCAGCTGAATATATAGAATCAATTCAATTCATTTTTATTTGTATAGCACTTTTAACAATAAACATTGTCTCAAAGCAGCTTTACACAGATAATGTGGTGATACAAAATGTATATGTAACGATATCATTTTTGTAATTTTTGCAATATTTCTAAGGTGAAAGAAGGAGATCCTGGTAATATTATTCACGTGAACCTCAAAGGAAAGACTAGGGTCAATTATAACACCAAGGTCTTTGACTGCTGTACACACTGAGACAGAAACACCATCCAGAGATGCTACGTAATCAGAAAGTTTGCTTCTAGCTGCATGTGGTCCTAGTAAAAGAACTTCCTTCTTATCTGAGTTGAGCAGAAGAAAGTTATCAAGCATCCACTGTCTAATGTTCTTTACACACTTCTCAACATTGTTAAGCTGATCTCTCTCATCTGGCTTTGCTGAAATATACAGCTGTGTATCATCAGCATAGCAATGGAAGCGAATACCATGTTTATGTATAATTTCAGCAAGAGGCAGCATATATAAAGAGAAAAACAGTGGGCCTAAAACAGATCTTTGCGGAACACCAAACTTTACCTCAGAAAGTGTGGAGAACTCACCATTAACATCAACAAACTGATAGCGATCAGTCTAATAAGACCTGAGCCAGGAGAGAGCTTTTCCCTTTTTCCAACAATGTTTTCAAGTCTAGCAAGCAATATAGTGTGATCAATGGTGTCAAAAGCTGCACTAAGGTCGAGCAAAACAAGTAAGGAGACAAAACCCTGATCAGAGGCCAATAACAGGTCATTTACCACCTTAACTAGCGCCGTCTCTGTGCTATGATGAGGCCTAAATTCTGACATGAGTAGATGTGAGCGTAACTGCTGTGCTACAACCTTTTCTAAAATTTTGGATATAAAGGGGAGATTTGATATTGGCCTATAGTTGGACAGCTGACAGGGTAAAGGTCAGGTTTCTTAATTAGGGGGTTGATAACTGCCAGTTTGAAGGATTTAGGTACAAAACCAATGCTAATGGAAGAGTTTATTATTTTCAAAACAAGTTTAATTACCTCTGGAATTATATATTGAAGGAAACTTGTAGGCAAAGGATCGAGAATGCAGGTTGATAATTTTGATGAGGAAATAAATTAAATTAATTCAATCTCTTGAATAGGAGTAAAACTTTGTAATTGATTGTCTGGTATAATTACACTGCTGTCTACAGGATATTTGTAAAATAATCAGGTTTTTCCATCAGTGGATTTTGTTTCCTTTTGGCACAGGCATGTTTTGCATTTCTTCAACCAAAATTAAACTGAACCGTGACAGATATACGTACCGAAACATGAATTTTGTGTACCGTTACACCCCAATACATGTAAATAGGGTGACTACAACTAGTGTTTGTTCAACAAACACCTTCCAGCCAATCAGAAATTGTGTGTGTGTGTGTTGTCTTACAGTAAACAGGATGGCTGATGAGGATCAAGCCCTAAGGTACATGCCTGGTATGTTGCGGACAAGCCAGCTGGAGAAGATGATGAGTAAAGAAGAACTGGAGGAAGAACAAAGGTGAATCTTTCTTTCTTTTTCTCTCTCCCATATTACCTGCTTCCAACACGTCAATCTTTTGAGAACTGATTTCACTTTCTTGCCACCTCTTCACAGGTGCCATTGTAGGCAGAGAATCAATGTTTGTTTGTTATGACTGATCAGAGAATTCTTTCATTCTATTCCAATTGTTCTATCTGAACTGCAATATTTCATAACCCTACCAACACACACCCCATGTCCCTATTCATTCAGCCCACATGATAGCTATGTACTGAATGAGCAAAAAAAGACCATGAAAACAAACCCCTTTTGTACGTCAGATTCTACTGTTAATGGCCCGCCATTTGCACAGGTGAGAGTGTAAACAGTGTCAGCAGAAAACGCCACACTTGCTAGTTTCACCTCCGCCTCACGTTTTCTCACACGTTTCTCCACTGTGTGCCTTTCAGAGTCCAGCGGGAGCAACTCTCCGCCATCCTCAAACTGCTCAAAGAAAACCAGGACACGTTTGGGGAGGTGACTGAGAAAGACATGGAGGAACAGCTGAAGCTTTACTCTATCTAAAATAAGAACTACACCGAACTCTAGACTGTCATGGCGAAAATGGAAAGTTAAGAATGTTGCTTCAGTTGCAAATGCAAATAATTCTGATGGCCACGATAGGAGGATATGCTAATAAAGCTCAGTGTGTTTTAGACTTCAACTGTACCGATTTTTAACCTCGTTAGGAATATTATGAGGTAAATATTGGGTGTAGATACTTATTTGTGTGTTTATATACAGTATATACACTGCAAGGTCCAATAAAGTCACCACATGGATTTGACTAAGCAAACAGACAAGAGCCTATTGAATATGAACTATTATCTGATATTATACTAATTATCGTGTAATGGATAATCGTTATTGGATAATTACTGCAGCTACTAATATGTTTCAACTGCCACAAGGGATTTATCCTTAACTGATGCAATGAGTAGATTCTCATTTGTTAAACAACCATGTGTGAAGACATATCCTAGAATCATGGAGAAGATCTTACTCTGTTTCATAAAAGTCAAACAAAGAACTAAAGAGTTTGTTTTAAACTTAGGTTAAGATCTGTCCTTCCAGTGGTGATCCATCATCTTCAAGGAAGAAATACAGTCAGAGAAAAAATAATCTTTTGTGATCGGAGATAACTTAAACGTTTGGTGAAATAAAACTGCACAAAAAAACACAACAGCAGAAATCACGGCTGTGTTTAATAGTAAAATTAAGAGCTGATCTGAGAAAAGGCTTCGATTTGCTAGCGAGAATAACGATTGTACTCTGACGCAATGGAAATGGGTCATTAAGGCCTGATGGGTTCGGATTTACTCTTTTCCTGAGTGATGGATGCACCAGGATCAGAACAGAAGAGGAGGAAATGATATCATGCTTAGTGCTTACCATACAAGCCTGTGGGGGCAGTGTAATGATCTGGGGTCGCTTCGTTCAGCAACGTTATGTGGGCAAAAAAAAAACAGGGTCAGCTGACTACCTGAATATACCGAATGACCAGGTTTTTCAATCAATGGATTTTTTTCCTTCCCTGCTGCCACAGGCATGTTCCAGGATGACAAAACTGGGATTCCTAAATTGTGGTTCAAGAAATATGAGACGTTTTCACACATAGATTTGCAACACACATGGATTTCCACAGAGACCAGATGTTCACCCTGTTGGGAATCTTTGGGATGTACTGGAGAGGACTTTACGCATCGGTCAGAATCTCTGCTCATCAGTACAAGAACTTCCCAAAACATGAACAGAAATAACTATTGTTACATTGAATAAGCTTATCGAAACAAAAAAAAGGCGGTATATTAGCGTGTGCTTTTTTTTTTTTCTCAGCATATACTCGCCATCCACTATATTAGATACATTTGTAGAATTACGCAGTTATCGAATCAGCCAATCATGTTGAAGCAGCACAGGTCAAGAGATTCAATAAAACTACAGAATGAAGAAACGGTGTGATCTCCTTGACGTTCATTGCGGTGTGAATGTTTGTACCAGGGTTGGTTTGAGTACAAATTTGGCATTCAAAACAATTTTTTAATCCAATAAGGAGAATTTTCTGTCTGGACACTCCACATGCCATTAAAGCTGTGATCTTTGGAGTGTTGTAGTAAATGGTGTCTTCTTCTATCTCCAAACATCACCTCTGAAGGTTCTTTATTCTTTTTTTTACCAAAGCCCTTCTCTCTGGATAACTATTTTGTATTTTGTTTATGAACTATGGAGGTCACTTTGCTCTTGGGAACCTTGCAGCTAAAATAATAAATAAATAAATAATCACTCTTTGCAACCATGATGAGTTGTTGTTTAACAGCAGTCGTCTTCTTTGGCAACCCGTGTGTCATTTGGTTTGTGGTATTGTGATGATATTCTGATTTGTTATGTTTAATTTGCTCAAACGTGTTGTGAACAGTGTCATTGCGGTTTTGAATAAATACAAGCTCACGTATAATATTGATTGAGGGTGGAGTGAATGAGAGCTTTCCATAGTAGTAAAAGGATGTTTGTTGGGTGTGGTACAACTCAAAGTTGTTTATATTACAGTAATCTTATATAATGTACTGTTTATTCATCTTATCATAGAACAGGCATCATCAAATGGCGGCCCGTGGTCCGGGTCCGGACCGAGTGACGAGTCTGCCCGGACTAGTTAAAATCTTTGATATTAATAAAAATATAAATCATTTGTTCATGCGCAGCTAATCTAGTAATTACGACAGGCGCGTCATCAATAGCCAAGCCAATCAAATCGATTGTTTACCTTTCAGCAACAGCGAGTGTGAGAGAGAGATAGAGAGGAGATGAGAGAAAATGGCTTGCTCAAAAATGAGAAAAGTAGATGCTGAAACCCAAACTTTTAAAGATGAATGGACGGACAAATACATGTTTATTCTGCCTGCAGCCGGTTCTAAACCTTTGTGTCTCATATGCTGTGAAAATGTGGCGTTAATAAAAAGTGGCAACGTTAAGCGTCACTATGAGACCAAACACGGGTCGTTTGAGGAAATGTACCCGCAGAAGTCCGCAGTGAGGGCAAGTAAAAGTATCGAATTGAAAGCACAGTATGACAGGTCTACTCGTGTCATCACGCATGCATTTACAGGGCAGCAACGTGCAAATGAGTGTTCGTTAAAGATGGGCACATCCTGGATCTTTACAGTTAGAGCTCACTGATTTGCAAGCAGATGTTGCTCTGAGAAGGCATTTTGAAACAACTGACTCTGCTACTTTCTGGTTACAGATTGTGCCAGAAACGATGTTCCCTGGTCTAACCAAAGTAGCACTACACACCTTAACCATGTTTGGATCAACTTACAGCTGTGATACAGCTTTCTCGACAATAAACATTATTAAAACAAAGTACCGTTCTAGGCTCACCAATGAGCATCTCCACATGAGCATGAGACTTGCACTAACCCCATTTAAGCCAAGATTCAAACTGCTGGCAGGACAGTTACATGCCCATTTCTCTCACTAGGAAAGAAAGATTGAAAGGGAGTAAGGAGAGGTGGAAAGGAGAGATGAAAAAGGGAGCTGCTCAAAGTTCTGCACTTTTCTTTTATTCAGTAAATTCTGCCCTGTTCTATTTTACTTGAAATGTAGGCATTCGCCTAAGTTTCCTGTGTTATTTTATTTAAAATGTAGTTCATGTTTTAAAAAGGTGGCAGCTCAAATGTCTTTTGTTTATTTTTTTTCTTGAAGATTAAAAGCACTTTTATTTTATTCAAAAGATTCTGAATGTTTTACATGACTTGAAATAGGCCCTAAGTTCAGGCTGCTCAAAGCTGTGTTTGCACTTTTTATTTATTTTATTCAGAATAATTTCAGTGTCTGTTACTTGACATGTAGTAAAGACAACTACAGTATTGTTTTCCATTCAAGTGCCATACAAGTTCAGACTTTTCGGTATGTTAAAAGCATAATACTTTAAAAACACTTGAAATTTAACAATAAATTATATAGAAATGTATGTGCGTTATTGATTTTATTAACATGAGGGTACACTATTTTAAGTGACAACATAAGATCCGGACCTTTGCTGGGAGAAAATTTTAGTAACTGGACCTCTTTGAATTTTAATTGAATACCCCTGCCATAGAACAATGTAAATGACTGGCAGCTGTTTTGACATCATAGATTTAATCACAATTTTTTTTATCTTTTTATGGTCACATTTCGAGTTTCTGATATTACTCATGCGAGGACAGATATAAACAATCGTTTCCAAAGCCAGGTTTTCCGATTCCGGCATTTAACCAGACGTGCATTGTAGCAGTGTGCAATATTTTCATATATGTACAGGTTGTTAAGGCTATGATATATATATATATATATATATATATATATATATATATATATATATATGATAGATATTAATAATGACAGACGAATGAACAATAGAAATATAAATAAACACTTAAAAAAAAAATATATTCTGGCACAGATGAGTTTAGACACATTTACATTTCCCTTCATGTTATTTCCTCAAGCTTGAAAAAGCTTAATATTTACTGTTGACAATATGGAAGGACTTGAGTAAGGCATGTACTGTAAGGTAAGTACATGTATTTATTTTACATACTTTCAGTTCTTTTACAGTAGCACTTTTGTATCTGTAATTGTTAAACATTGCTACACAAGCGATTCTTTGGCATCTACCAGAAGTGCAGATAAATATGTAGCATATTTACAGCATGTAATATATATGTAAGCATATGTACAGTGAATAAATATAAAGTCTATAACAGTGCAGAGACGTGTGCCCATCATTAAGAAGTACAGAGAAGCTATGGCATTGAAGAGGAATGTGCAGAAGTGAAAAGTTATAAGATTATGGCATTTAAGAAATGTGCAAGCTGAATAAACAGTCTACTATATATATATATATATAGTATATACACAGTACAGACCAAAAGTTTGGACACACCTTCTCATTCAAAAAGTTTTCTTTATTTTCATGACTATGAAAATTGTAGATTCACACTGAAGGCATCAAAACTATGAATTAACACGTGGAATTATATATGGAATTATATACATAACAAAAAAGTGTGAAACAACTGAAAAATGTCATATTCTAGGTTCTTCAAAGTCGCCACCTTTTGCTTTGATTACTGCTTTGCACACTCTTGGCATTCTCTTGATGAGCTTCAAGAGGTAGTCACCTGAAATGGTCTTCCAACAGTCTTGAAGGAGTTCCCCGAGAGATGCTTGGCACTTGTTGGCCCTTTTGCCTTCACTCTGCGGTCCAGCTCACCCCTAAACCATCTCGATTGGGTTCAGGTCCGGTGACTGTGGAGGCCAGGTCATCTGGCGCAGCACCCCATCACTCTCCTTCTTGGTCAAATAGCCCTTGATGCCTTCAGTGTGACTCTACAATTATCATAGTCATGAAAATAAAGAAGACTCTTTGAATGAGAAGGTGTGTCCAAACTTTTGGTCTGTACTGTATATATACTATATATATATATATATATATATATATATATATATATATATATATATATATATATATATATATATATATAAAATTTGAAATACAAGATACATAAAGATACATATAGATAAAAAAAATAGTGCAGCTGTAATGAGGAGTACAAATATATACTATGTAATATGTACATGTATAGTACAGAGGTTATATACAGTGTTTTAAGATCTTTAAATAAAATTAAATAAAATGTAAAATAATTCCAAATTATTAAAAAAATAATACCTGAAAATGAGATTTTTCACTGCTCAAAGTTGCATATCAATATACATCATCTTTTTTGGGACAACGAGTCACTTTTTACAGTGATACTGAAACAGTTTATCCAAGACAAACATCATCATAATACATTTACCATTAATTAAACATTTCCATCCCCACCCTTTGTAAAAAATTCTTATTAGGAAGTCATGACTTTTTATTTAGGGTATGTCTGTAAATAAACCCTATGACAAATTTGCTCAAGGAGATTAAAAAAAAACAAACAAACAAAAAAAAACAGCACGTTCAAACCCAAAACGAGGAGACTTGAGCAATACGGTCACGTGCGTGTGACATTTCTAAAAGCCACTCAGTCTCACACCCTTATTTTCAAACAAGACTTATGAAGGACAAGGTGATCCAGAACTATGCAGCCCCAAGTGGTTCGTGTTTTGGTGTTCCTGCTTTGCTGTAGCATGATTTATATCGTAATTTGGACCAACGTGCCGGAAACATTGTACAGGTAAGAAGTTTAGTGTGGTTTTTTTTTTGGTTTTTTTTTGGGGGGGGGATAGATTTTGATACTAGAGCTGGAAATTCAGTGTATATTTATAAAAAAATATATTTTTTCTAAAAAAAAAAAAGTAAGGCAAAAAGTTCCCAACGGATCGAAATTCTTGGAAGGAAAATCGATTCCTTTTTTTGGCAAAGTGGAGATGAAATCCCAGAGGAGCTTCTAAGAACCACTGCTGATGTTCCTTTGCTGAACTCGTCTCCACGCTCGCGGAACACAAAAGGATTGCTGGAGAATCTCGTGCCTTCAAACGCGACAAAGATCAAACATTTTCTCCACCTGACACCCATTCCCATCCTCTACAAGAAGGATTTCAAAAAGATGCCCAAATGGGACTTCGATGATGTTTATATGCGGAGCGGTGAAGCACCACGGCAGCAGGTCCGAGGTTTTTTTTTTTTTTTTTTTTTTTTGTCTTTTTTTTTTTTTTACTTTTTGATCTTTTTTATAAGTTTGGAATCTGTGCATCTTGATCTCTTTTATCTAGAATTTGTATAATTAAAAAAAAAAATATATTATTTAGTTTAATAGCTTGTTTATTGGCATCAGGTTTTGTCTTATATCCTTCCATTTTTGTTTCTAGGTCTGTTCAAAGTCTCTCCAGAACTCTAAAGACAGAGAGCTTCAGGACGCTGTGCTGTGGAACATCCAGCTTTGGTTTTACAAAGACCTTCTCAATGTGAGCGAATGGAACCGACTGGCACACTTTAACAATCCGTATGGGTTTATGGAATTTAATTATACTGGTGAGTAGTTTAGGTTTGAAAAAAAAATATTATTTTCAAAAGTTTTTCATAAAATTGTTTTTAATTAAGAGTGCACTATGAGAGTATTCGGGTGTCTGGATGCTAATATGTTTAAAAGAAAATAAAAAGTGCTTTGAGCTAAGCTCAGTAATAATTTTTTTGTAAATTTGAGTTTCTCTAAAGGCATTAAAAGATCAGTGGATTTGATCCCGAAGCCTAAACACAATCAGCTTCTCCAAGTGCCAAATGGATCCACAGATGGATGTATCCGCTGTGCTGTGGTTGGCACCGGTGGCATTCTGTACGGCTCTAAAAGGGGCAAAGAGATCGACTCTCACGATTATGTCTTCAGGTCAGAGAAGTACCCGCAGCTCCTGCCTTGCTTTTCTCTCTCTCTCTGAAATCATTCTTCACCTGAGAGCGTTGCTCAGCGAGGATTCAGACATGAGGACTGAACTTCTTTAACATCTGTTTCGAACAGAGTGAACGGAGCTGTCACTAAAGGCTTCGAGGAAGATGTGGGAAATAAAACCTCTGTGTATGTGCACACGTCATTCTCCTTAATCCAGTCCAGTTTAATACTGAGGAATCATGGCTTCAACCGAGCTCCACGAGATAAGGTAGGTGTTTTGTTTATGAGTCACATAAATGTATTGACGTGCACGAGTGCCTGCCTGTGATTTTGGCAGTGATAAAGTACAACAGGATTAAAGGACTTGCTCCAGGGCAAGAGTTACAACTTCCATTTATTTATTAATTTTATATATACTTTTCTTTCTTTCTTTCTTTCTTTCTTTCTTTTTTCTTTCTTTTTTCTTTCTTTCTTTCTTCCTTATGCTTGTGTTAATTTTCACTTTATATATGTATGTATACATAGTTTTTATTTTTTCTATCTATCTATCTGTCTGTCTGTCGGTCTGTCTGGTTTATATATTCATTTTATATATTCCTTGAATTGTGCTCGGTTATGTACTCTGATTAGAGAGAATTAGAGAGCATTTCACTGTGCTGTAATGTATATGTAACAAGTAAAATCTTTTTTTGTTCTTTTCCTGTTGATTTATAGTTTTTCTGTGTAATTGATGAACGTTTGAGCAGTTATAATTTTCATTTTGTACTAAAATGGATGCAAAATTTTGACTCAACTCTATATATATATTGAAGGAAATGAACAACAATAAAAACCTAATAATGTTTGTGAATGTAAAAAATTTATTTTAAAAAGCGTTAATATACATAAAAGATAATCAGAATTTTTCATTTCGACCCAAAGGGGATTAAATATGTACTGATTCCGGAGGGTCTTCGAGATTTCGTGTGGCTGGAAGGCCTCCTAGATAAAAAAAGGGTAACTAATGAAGAATACAGAGGTCACAGGTAAGATACCAATCTGACATATGGCACTGTTTAAATTTTATAAAACCTACGAGCAAATATTTACCAAGCTTATACGTTGGATTATGTAGATGCAATTGATGAGACAGAGATATTGATTCAGTACTAAGTCATTGTGTAAATATAGCTGTAAAATTGTGCTGCAGTTGTAAAACATGAATAACCTGATGAACTTGATCTTACTCAGGCCACATACCTACTACAGCGACCCGCTCCGAGAGGACCGATTTTACGTCCTTCACCCAGACTTCCTAAGATACATTCGCAACAGGTTTGATCTACAGTGCTTTCCACCAAGTATGGTAAATATGACCAAAGAAGTCTGTGAAAATTTGACTTAATTGTTTAAATTTTCGGATCTCTTGTTCAAGTCAAGTGGCTTTTATTGTCATTTCTACTATACACAGTGGTACACAGTACACAGTAAAAACGATACAACGTACCTCCAGAAACCTGGTGCTACACTAAACTACACAACTAGAGCTACAACACACAACATAAAGCCAATAAAAGTGCATCGTGTGCAACCGAGTGCAGAAAAAAAGACAGTACAGACAGACAGACAGACAACACAAGACAGTGTGGGACAAATACACATAACACAGATAGTAAACCTACTGTAAACTCTGAATATACAGTACTGTGCAAAGAGGACAATAAAGAGTATCAACAGATTATATGTAAAACAAACACAATGCAGTGCAAAAACAGCATGTAAATGGAATAATATGGTTAAGTATAAATAATAAATAAATGGTGGTGGAATGGTTTGAGATGAGTATTGAGTGTGTGTGTTGAGTTTCAGTTTAGTTCTGTGTGTTGAAAAACCTGACGGCTTGCGGGAAAAAGCTGTTGCACAGTCTGGATGTGAGGCCCGAATGCTTCGGAACCGCTTTCCTGATGGCAGGAGGGTAAAGAGTGTGTGTGTGTGAGGGGTGTGTGGGGTCGTCCACAATGCCGTTGGCTTTGCGGATGCAGCGTGTGGTGTAAATGTCCATGATAGAGGGGAGAGAGACTCAGATGATCTTCTCAGCCGTCCTCGCGATCCTCTGTAGGGTCCTCAGGATGGGGAAAGGGAGATGAGCTTTTCTTAGCCTTCTGAAAAAAGTAGAGACGCTGCTATGTTTTCTTGCTGATGGAGCTGGTGTTGAGTGACCAGGTGAGGTTATCCACCATATAAACACCAAGGAATTTGGTGCTCTTGACGATCTCCACTGAGTATCCATCGATGATCAGTGGAGAATGGCCGCTCTGTAAGTCCACAACCATCTCTTTGGTTTTGTCAACATTCAGAGACAGGTTGTTCGCTGCACACCAGGCTGTTAACTGTTGCACCTCCTCTCTGTATGCTGACTCGTCGTTTTTGCTGATTGGCGAACTTGATGATGTGGGTCGAGCTGTGCATTGCTACACAGTTGTGAGTCAGCAGAGTGAACAGCAGTGGGCTGAGCACACAGCCCTGAGGAGCCCCAGTGCTCAGTGTGGTGGTGCTGGATATGCTGTTTCCGATACAGACCGACTGAGGTCTCCCAGTCAGAAAGTCCAGGATCCAGTTACAGAGGGACTTGTCCAGGCAGAGTAGGCTCAGCTTCTCAATCAGGTGATTAAGAAGGGATGATTGTGTTGATTGTGTTGAAAGTTTATGAACAGCATTTGTACGTACAAAGAAACAAAACACAATTTTATCCTAAAAATAAATACAAAATCAATATTGTTAAATATGTGTGAAAATTATTGGCACCCTTTCAGAGACAATTTATTTGGTTACTCAAAACATCCTCTTTTCAATGGCTTAATAAAATACACTTCCAGGTTCATAACATTTAAAGTTGACTGGAACTTGTCTTGTCTTTGATTGACATTTTTGTGCTGCACCAGTCCAGTGATAAAGTAACAACTTGTTGTGCAATTGTGCTAAAAAAAGCACCACAACTGCATTCCTGACATACTGTATGTTTTACATACATCATAGTCAAACGATTTTCTGTCCTTAGTCACCCAAGTATATAAGAAAATATATAAAAGATCAATTGGATTATAGTTTAAATATGAATTTGAATTCATAGGGTTGGCAATAATTGTGCCAGAGTTACAGTGGTGTGAAAGTGTTTTTATTATGGAGGGAAAACAAAATCCAAAACTGTGGAAAAAGGTTTTGCCCCCTAAACCCAATAACTGGTTGGGCCACCCTTAGCAGCAACAACTGCAATTAAGTGTTTGCACAAACCTGTAATAAGTCTGTTACTGCGCTGTGGAGGAATTTTGCTCCACTCATCTATGCAGAATTGTTGTATACAGCCAAATTGGAGGGTTTTCGAGCATGAACCGCCTTTTAAAAGTCATGCCACATCATCTCAATAGGATTCAGGTCAGGACTTTGACTAGGCCACTCCAAAGTGTTCATTTTGATTTTCTTCAGCAATTCAGAGGTGGACTTGGTGGTGTGTTTTGGATCATTGTCTTGCTACAGAACCCAAGTTCACTTCAGCTTGAGGTCAGAAACAGATGGCTGGACATTCAGAATTCATGGTTCCATTTATCACAGCAAGTCTTCCAGGTCCTGAAGCAGCAAAACAGCCCCAGACCATCACACTACCACCACCATATTTTACTGTTGGTATGATGTTTTTTTTCTGATATGCGGTGTTACTTTTTGCCAGATGTATTGGGACACACACCTTCCAAAAAGTTCAACTTTTGTCTTGTCAGTCCACAGAGTATTCATCAACATTATCATCAACATGATTTCTGGCAAAACTGAGACGAGCCTTTATGTTCTTTTTGCTCAGCAGCGGTTTTTGTCTTGGAACTCTGCCATGAAGGCCATTTTTCTCAGTCTCTTTCTTATTGTGGAGTCATGATCACTGACCTTAACTGAGGCAAGTGAGGTCTGCAGTTTTTTGGGTGGTGTTGTGGGGTCTTTTGTGACCTCTTGGATGAGTTGTCGCTGTGCTCTTGGGGTAATTTTGGTCAGCCGGCCACTCCTGGGAAGGTTCTTCATTGTTCCATGTTTTTTCCATTTGTGAATAATGGCTTTCACTGTGGTTCACTGGAGTCCCAAAGCTTTAGAAATGACTTTATAACCTTTTCCATACTGATAGATCTCAATTACTTTCTTTCTCACTTGTTTCTGTATTTCTTTGGATCTCGGCATGATGTCTAGCTTTTGAGGATCTTTTGGTCTTCTTAACTTTGTCAAGCAGGTCCTATTTAAGATATTTCTTGATTGCAAACAGGTGTGGCAGTAATCAGGCCTTAGTGTCGCTAGAGAAATTGAACTCAGGTGTGATAAACCACCGTTTTAACAGACGGGCAAACACTTTTTTACACAGGGCCATGTAGTTTTGGATTTTGTTTTCCCTCAATAATAAAAAACTTAATTTAAAAACAGCATGTTGTGTTTACTTGTGTTATCTTTTACTCTTCTTCTTCTTTTGGCTTCTCCCATTAGGGGTCGCACAGCGGATCATCCGTCTCCATACCATGTCCTTGGCCTTCCTCTTTTCCTCCTTTCTGGTGGCTAAATCCTGAGCATTCTCCCACCGATATACCCCATGCCCCTCCTCTGCACATGTCCAAACCATCTCAATCTCGCCTCCCACAACTCATTTCTAGTCCTGTCCATCCTTGTCACTTCCAACGAAAACCTCAACATCTTCAGCTCTGCTACCTCCAGCTGTGCCTCCTGTCTTTTACTTTATACCACTGTCTCTAAACCATACAACATCACAGGTCTCACCACAGTCCTATAAACTTTCCCTTTCACTCTTGCAGATACTCTTCTATCACAAATCACTCCTGCCATTTTTCTCCACCCAGTCTAACCTACGCTTTCCACTCTTCATCCTTTTAATCGCTGCTATCACTTCCTCCTTACTTATCCTATCCACTTCCTGCTTCACCATCTCAACACCATCCAACCTTCTCTCTCTCTCGTTTTTCTCGTTCATCAGCTGCTCAAAATAATCCCTCCATCTTCTCAACACACTCTCCTCACTAGTCAACACATTTCCATTTCCATCCTTTATTGCTCTAACTTGCAGCACATCTTTCCCAGCTCGGTCCCTCTGCCTGGCCACTCGCTACAAATCCTTTTCTCCCTCCTTAGTGTCCAACATCTCATACAGCTCCTCATATGCCTTTTCCTTGGCTTTCGCCACATCCCTCTTCACCTGCTGCCGCATCTCCTTGTACTCCTGCCTACTTTTCTTATCACTCTGTCGATCCAAATTCTGTTTTGCCAACCTTTTTCTCCTTATGTTGTCCTGCACTTTCTCATTCCACCACCACGTCTCTTTGTCTACCTTTCCATTTCCAGATGTCACACCAAGTACTTTTCTAGCTGTCTCTCTCATCACTTCTGCAGTAGTTTTCTAATCATTAAGCACTTCTTTACCACCACCGAGCCCCTGTCTGACCTCTTCCCTGAATCGCACACTACAGTCTTCCTTCTTCAGTTTCCACCATCTTATTCTTCTTTCAGTCCTCATTCTCATCTTCTTCTTCACCTCCAAAACCATCCTACAGACCACCATCCTGTGCTGTCTAGCTACACTGTCCCCTGCCAACACCTTACAGTCTCCAATCTCCTTCAGGTTGCATCTCCTACATAGAACATAGTCCACCTGTGTGCACCTTCCCCCACTCTTATACCCTTATACCTCTTATATCTCTTATATCCACTCTCACCCTATGATCCTCCTTCTTCTTTAAATAAGTGTTCACCACTGCCATTTCCATCCTTTTAGCAAAATCTACCACCATCTGCCCTTCTACATTCCTCTCCTTAAAGCCATACCTACCCATAACCTCCTCATCACCTCTGTTCCCTTCACCTACATGCCCAGTGAAGTCTGCCCCATTCACCAATCTTTCATTCCTAGGTACACCTTCTACCACTTCATCTAACTCACTCCAGAATTTTTCCCTCTTCTCCATCTCACAACCCACTTGTGGAGCATAAGCACTGATGACATTTATCATCACGCCTTCAACTTCCAGCTTCACATTCATCAGAAAGTCTCTTCACCTCCACTACACTCTTACTGTACTCTTCCTTCAGAATCACCCCTACACCATTTCTCTTTCCATCTACACCATTAAAGAACAGTTTAAACCCACCTCGAATGTGCATGGTTTCCACCGGTACCCTGTTGTCAAATTGGTTGGTAACTCGGGCCTCGACCGATCCGGTATGAAATTCTGATTCATGATCCGTATATTTGATTTGGCTCATGTTTTACGCTGGATGTCCTTCATAACACAACCCTCACATTAAGAGTGACCTGCCTTGTTCAACCCTAATTACTGGGTTACTTGTGTTATCTTTTACTAATATTTAAATTATTTAGATGAACTGAAACATTAAAGTGTAACAAACATGCAAAAAAAATCAGGAAGGGGGCAAACTCTTTTTCACACCACTGTATATATTTGATAAAGATTTTTAAAAAATTAATAAAACTGTGTTTGTAAATTGTTTATATCCATAAATATAAAGCGTGTTTTAGTGAATGTTTTGAACAAAAGATCAAAAGATAAAGGCAATTTTTTTCACAGCCTTCTTTGCTCAAATTTACTGACAGTACCAATTTTATTGAAGGGAACTTTCGTGTGATTATGGCTTTATAATGTCATTTATGGGTGTTGCTTAGCAGTCTGAGAACAAACCAGATAACCCTGAATGTGTGTTAATCTTTAATCACAATCACACTTGTGTCATTGTAATAACTTTGAAAGGAAAAACTCCTGTATACATTTTAATATTCAAATCGACACAATTACATTTATTGATCTTTATTTTTATTTATTTTTTATTTTTTTGCTATTTCAGATTCATGCCATCCAGAACTCTGGATAATTCGTACTGGGCTTTATACAGACCGACCAACGGAGCATTCGCATTGTTCTTAGCTCTTCACACATGCGATATCGTGAGTGTTCTCTCTGTGTTCATGGGTTGGGTATATTATTTTTGCTGAAACAACAAAAGACAACAAATTAATCAAGTAATTTAAATTTTAAATTGTATTCATTTATAAATTTAAATATAAATGAAAAATGTTAATTACTCAATTTAGTAATCCATATATATATATATATATGGATTACTTAATCAATGACTTATTATGGCTTTTTTGTTGTTGCTTCAGCATAATTAATTAAATGAATTATTATTTAAATTATTTTCACAGTAGTAACAATAGAAATAACAAACTTTTGTATAATATATTTTATACATTTTATATAATATAGTATTTTGTTATTTTATATTATAATATAGTATAATATAATATGACAAAATATTATATTATATTATTATATTATTATATATATTATTGGGACACTGTGCTAAATGTAAATAAATGTAGAACGCAATAATTTGCACATTTTATAATCCTATATTTTATTCACAGTAAAACATGAGGTTTGACTGCAACAAAAGTCTGGAACAAATGAAGTGTTATTAAAATTAAACAGTTGGAGAAAAACTTTGCAACCAATGAGGTTATTTGACAGCAGATCAGTGAGCTGACTGGTTATGAATCGTGTATCTTATCGAAGCTCTCAGAAGTAAAGCTGGGCAAAACTTTAGCAATCTGTGAAAGACTGTAACTACAAATTGTGGAAATAAATAAATAAATAAATATGTAATGTTTTTACATTTTCACAGTGTACCAACTTTTTTGGAATTGGGGTATCATATTATATAAAATATTACTGTTCTTATTACCAGTCTTGTTCTACTTCTCTTTGATGTTTTTAGGATTATTATACTCCGATCAGGCATTACATTATGACCACCTGCCTAATATTGTGTTGGTCCCCCTTTTGCTGTCAAAACAGTCCCAAATCATCGATCATCAACAGCATTAACTTCTTCAGCAGTTTGAGCTACAGGAGCTCGTCTGTTGGATGGTACCACAGGGATCAGCCTTCGCTCCACACGTGCATCAATGATCCTCGGCTGCTCACAACCCTTTTGCCGGTTCACCAATGTTCCTTCCTTGGAGCACTTTTAGTAGATTCTGACCACTGCAAACCAGGAACATCCCACAAGAGCTGCAGTTTTGGAGATGCTCTTACCCAGACGTCTAGACGTCACAATTTGTCAAACTCGCTCAAATCCTTACGCTCGCTCATTTTTCCTGCTTCTAACATCAACTTTGAGGACCAAATGTTTATTTGCTGCCTAATAATTATATCCCACCCACTAACAGGTGCCATGATGAAGATATAATCAGTGTTCTTCACTTCACCGCTCTGAATGTCATAACGTCATAATGTTATGCCTGATCAGTTTATATAAGTCTTCTTGTTACCTGCCATTTCTGCTTCTCTTCAATGTTATTAGTATTACTTAATGTTTATATAATAATATTGTACATTAAGAGTAATAATTATAGTGCTAGGTAATTATCTATGACTGAATGTAAAGCTCATTTCTCTTCTCGTAACTCAGGTGGATGTCTATGGATTCATCACTGCAAACTACAGCAAATACTCCAACTATTACTATGATAGAAACACGAAAACCAGTGTTGTTTTTTACCTCAATCACGACTATAACCTGGAAATGAAAACATGGAAGAAGCTCCATAATGCTGGAATCATCAACCTTTACCAAAGAGAGGAAGAACTAAATCAGCCTTAATGTGATTTAATAAACTTTTTTCTATACTTTTTCTATAACAACTTCTTCTTTCGGCTGCTCCCATTAGGGGGCGCCACAGCGAATTATCCGTCTCCATACCCCACTGTCCTCTACATCTGCCTCTTTCAAACCAACTACCTGCATGTCTTCCCTCACCACATCCACAAACCTCCTTCTTGGTCTTCCTCTTTTTTTTCTCCTTCCTTGTGTCTCCATCCTCAGCATTCTCCTACTGATATACCCCATGTCCCTCCTCTGCACATGTCCAAACCATTTTAATCTCACCTCCCTCACCTTGTCTCCAAAAATGTCATTTTGTCCCTGATGTGGCAAGGAAAAACTCTTTGAGATGGCATAAGGAAGAAACCTTGAGAGGAACCAGACTCAAGAGGAAACCTGATCCACATCTGGGTTGCACCAAATGTCCATCTATTTCAGATATACGATGGTAATCCTATTTACTTCCTGCTTCACCATCTCCACATCATCCACCCTTCTCTCTTTCTCATTTTCCTCGTTCATCAGCTGCTCAAAATACTCCCTCCATCTTCTCAACACACTCTCCTCACTAATCAACACATTTCCATCTCCATCCTTTATTGCTCTAACTTGCAGTACATCCTTCCCAGCTCGGTCTCTCTGCCTGGCCAATCGATATAAATCCTTTTCTCCTTCCTTAGTGTCCAACCTCTCATACAGCTCCTCATATTCCTTTTCCTTGGCTTTCGCCACATCCCTCTTCACCTGCTGCCGCATCTCCTTGTACTCCTGCCTACTTTTCTCATCACTTTGTTGATCCCAATCCTGTTTTGCCAACCTCTTTCTCCTTATGCTCTCCTGCACTTCCTCATTCCACCACCATGTCTCCTTGTCTTGCTTTCTGTTTCCAGGGCTTCATCCGATCCGCTATAAATTTCTGATTTGTGATCCGCATATTTGATTTGGAACATGTTTTTACGATGGATATCCTTCATAACACAACCCTCCACATTTATCCAGGCTTGGGACCGGCACTAAGAGTGCACTGGGTTTATACTTTTTCTATAAATAATTTCTATATTACTGTATGAATATTTACACACACACACACACACACACAGAAACTCAGGTAAATGCACCTATATGTCGAATGTACTGCTGTATAATTTGTTGTCTTTATGTAATATTGTAATACGTCTGTAATGTTTTGTAATGGTGCATTAGCTATGTGTATGAGCAGTATATACCAAGTTTTTTTTATGTTAATTAAGAGACAAATGCATGCTAATTTTGTTTCTATGCAACAAACTGGGGTTATTTACATGTAGGAAGTTTTACTTTGACCAAATATTGCAATGTCCAGATAGTTTACTTTATTTTCATTGAAAAATCCTCCCTCAGCATGTAGAACAGCTTTACACACACTCAGCGTCCGGACACTTGGTTTCTCCAAACATTCTGCTGAAATATTTTGTAGAACTTGGCAAAGATGTTCTTCACTAGTTGGAGATTTCTTGTTCATCCCAGAGAAGTTCAGGATTTAGGTGTGGTGACTGGGCAGGTCATTCCATGACTCCAGACTACTGTTTGCTCTCTAAATAACGCTTACAGTACATACGCTTCAGTGATTCGCAGTCCAGACCGAATTGCATGGTGTTGAAATGTGGAATGGTTGCCACATTGGTTCAGGATTTCTTTCATTTTCTGGAACCTTCCCTGCTCCAAAGAAACCTATCAAGCTTCCACCTCTATGTTAGACTGAGGGGGTGAGGCAGTCTCCTAACAACATCTCTCCTGTTCTCAGTTCTTGTGGTTAAGCCAATAATATCCAATTTGGACTCTTCTGCCCACTTTCCTTCAGTCATTCACAATCCAATTGTTTTTTACCTAGTTTGAAACCAAAGGAACATACATATGTCTCAAAAAACATAAAAGACAATGTGTTTCCAGTGTTTGACAGGCATTATTCTCACATTATATGTATACAGTAAATCTATTTATATAAAGACTATTAAAATAAAATTATTAAAATAAACTGTGTGTACTGTGAATCCAACGTAGTTTAAGACCAGGGACAATGTAATTCATCCTGTAATTTTTATAGTGTTGAAATTGTGTAATTACGCCTATTGGACAGCAGGTGGAAGCAGATATCATCTGAAGCAGATAATACAGCACGTGTGGAAGCATGCAAATGAGTTTGACCTGATAAAAACCTGATCTGTCCAGGCAAATTATGAACATCTGAACTTGAGATATATATATCTTCTTTCTGGTTAAAAGGAGATTTCTTGTCATTCATGCACAAAGGCGTGAGTAAAGTCGTGAACTGATGTAGGTGAGGCGAGGAGGCCAGTGGTGCCGTTCCAATTCGTTCCATAGGTGTTCAATAGTGTTGGAATCCGAGCTTTATAGCAGGAGATCTTCCACTCCAAGCCATGTAAAGCATGTCTTTATGGAGATGACTGTGCTTTTTGTGCACGGCATGCTGAAACTGGTTTAAATTCAAGTGAAGAAAAATCCATCCGGTCCAATCCAGAAGATTGAAGAACCATCTGGTTTGCAGTGTAAGATCTTAATCTGATCGAGCATCTGTGTGGTGTGACAGCACATCTTCCGGAATCTTGTGGAGTCCATGCCTTGACACGCCAGAGCTGTTTCAATGTTATGGCTGACATGCTACGTAGGTGTAGATCTTCACATTCCTCCTTCGAATCTGCCTTCGAACCTTCCACATCATGCATTATCTTGCAGGAAGTAACCATTCTAAAAAAACGTTTATTGTGCCCATGAAGGCGATCAAAAACAATAGAGAGGCTTTGACGCTCACATGATGTCTGATTGATATTACCAGGTCTGGTGCAGGCCCAGAAAACCCCTCACCATTACACCACCACCAGTCCGTAAGATCAACACAAACTCCTGGATTCAATCGGATCAATTCTGCCAAACTCTAATCCGACCTTCAGCATAGCAGGAATTGAGATTTTTCAGATTTGAGCTGTCTTGGTTTACTTGTACCTACTGAACGCTCAAATCCCAGTGGAAGGATCCGAGATGCTTTTCTTCTCTATAGGGATGCAAAGAGTGGCTATTGGTTATAGCAATAAAGCGAAGGTGTAGCTCAGTGCTCAAAGTGCTGGGTTCCAGATCAGCAGGTTGGGGATCCAAGCCTCAGTATTTCAAGCCAAGCTGCCACTCTTGGGCTCTCGAGCAAGCTCTTAACCTTCTGTCGCACTCCAGAGATGTATCATCGCTAACCCCAGCTTCCTAACAACACCAGGATACGTGAAGAAAGAATTTCACTGTGCTGTAATGTGTACGACAAGTATGAAGCTCTTTTTACCTTTATTTTTGTTCCTGCTGGTTTGAGCTAGTCTGGATGTTCTCCTCTGAGCTCTTCCATGAATAAAGAGATGTTTCTTGCGACAGAACTGACTTTCACAGTTTGTTGATGGATGGATTGTTGCTATAAAAGCTATAAAGAAACTTCTTCTTCTTCTTCTTCTTCTTCTTTCAGCTTCTCCCATTAGGGGTCGCCACAGCGGATCATCCGTCTTCATACCCCTCTGTCCTCTACATCTGCCTCTTTCAGACCAACTACTAGCAAGATAAAATAATAAAGTAATAAATGAAGATAAAGACACTGTACAATGAGTGCAGGGGTGCACTTTAAAAGTGAAAAATCATTTTCCAAAATAAGTCCAAAGGTGCAGATGTTAAATATGGTCGTCTTCATTGTTTGTGTTGATGTGACACAAATGTAATAAGAATGTTGGGTTCACGTTAATGTCTGGTTTAGTGTTTATGGAGGCAGATAAGAGATGATGGTGGGTCCTTGGTGTTGCTGATGAGGTCAGTTGATGGTGGAAAGTTTTTCTGGTCCTGATGGACCAAAAAGAATAAAATCTTATTTAATAAGTAGGTATTAACATCGAGTTCCAAAGATCCTAAAGTATCCAAGGATCAAGTTTCAAAAGTCTAATAGTCTGAAGATACAGTATATTCTGAAGAAACAGACTATCGGTCACTTTAAGGACAATCACATAACTTTCTTTCGGCTTCTCCCATTAGGGGGCGCCACAGCGGATCATCCGCATGTTTGATTTGGCACATGTTTTTACGCTGGATGCCCTTCCTAACGCAACCCTCCCCATTTATCCGGGCTTGGGACCAGCACTAAGAGTGGCTGGGGTTGGTTCCCTGGCCGGGGATCGAACCCGGGTTACAGCGGTGAGAGCGCCGCATCCTAACCACTAGACCACCAGGGGACTTTAAGGACAATCCCATAAAAAAAAAACAATAAAAATTGAGAGAGATATATATGAGGAAAAAAAAGGTGTATGCTTGGTACGCTTATTACTCCAAAAATTAAGGTGATTTAAGGACAGTCACATAAACCACCTTAATTTTTTACTGATTTACTGTTTACTGTAATAAGCGTACCAAGCATACCTTGTGTATACACCTTTTTTCTCATATATATATATATATATCTCTCTCTCTATATATAATTTTTTATATAGTTTATACTTTATTTATCTGCCTTCTTTTTCTTGGTTTATTTTTTTTCCCTATCATATTCCCTCATGCCGGACCATCGTAAAGAGCATTTCACTGCATGTCGTACCCTGTATGTACGTGTATATGACAAATGAAATTAGATTTGATTTGATCTGATTTGATTTGATTTGATTTGAGATGCGGTAAAAAAGGGGGATCCCAATTCTAATGATCTTTTTGGGTTTGATATGTTTTTTTTTATTTCAAGAAATCTTATCTTGCAGGTCATTTGACTTGTTTCTAGTCTGTATTTTTGTTAAAAGATCCCTTTATTTGTGATATTTAGACGGTTATTTTTTTTTTGCGGTGCAGGTGAGAGGAGTAAAACACAATCTTCAGGGTTCTGGAAGTGTTCTGGTTTTCTCAGCAGTGAAGAGATGAAGGTCATGCAACACAGAGTCTGTTTGGTTTTTAATTTAATTCAATAAATTTTGTATTTCTTGAGCACTTTAACAATGGTCATTGTCTCAAAGCAGCTTCACAGTGATAAAGCGGTTATAATGCTGTATAAAATAATGTATAAGTTTAGTGCCCATGTTTGTTCCTTGTAATTGTAAGTTTATCCCTCATGAGTGAGCAAGAGGCGACTATGGAATGGAAAAACTGCCTGAGATGAATTGAGAGCAACCAGACTAAAAAAAGCATTCTGTTCTTTTAGGGGTTCATGGGATTGGCATATTTCTGTTGGATGCTTCTCAAATTTTGGCAATAATGAACCAAATAGATGAGAAATCTGTATCTTGGAGAGAGAGAGCCTTTTAAATAACAAATATTCATATTATTCATTATTATTATCATTATTATTCATTATTATTCATATATTCATATTATGTATGAATATTATTGTAAAATTGTTTAGCACTTTTAACAATGGACATCTCCCCAAAGTGATAAATATGCTATAAAACATTTATGTATATATCAGTGCTTATGAGTTTATCCATAATGAGCGAGAAAGTGATGAGAAACTCCTGGAGATGGCATCAGGAGGAAACCTTGAGAGAAACCAGCCTAAAAAAAGGGAACCCATCTTCATCCTTAACAACGTCCATTCTTTACATTGTTTATATCTTGAGCAGTACATGTGTGTGAATGAGAGGGAGGGCAGTGGAGTGGTGCGGTTGCAAGTAGAAGAGGTGGAGAAAGTGGAGGAGTTCAGGTGCCTGGGGTCAACAGTGCAAAGTAATGGAGAGTGTGTTAGAGAAGTGAAGAAAAGAGTGCAGGCAGGGTGGAGTGGGTGGAGAAGAGTGACAGGAGTGATTTGTGATAGAAGAGTATCTGTGAGAGTGAAAGGGAGAGTTTATAGGACTGTGGTGAGACCTGAGATGTTGTATGGTTTAGAGACAGTGGCATTGAGTAAAAGACAGGAGGTGGAGCTGGAGGTAGCAGAGCTGAAGATGTTGAGATGTTTGTTGGGAGTGACGATGATGGACAGTATTAGAAACGAGTTTATTAGAGGGACTGCACATATAAGATGTTTTGGAGACAAGGTGAGGGAGGTGAGATTGAGATGGTTTGGACATGTGCAGAGGAGGGACATGGGGTATATCAGTAGGAGAATGCTGTGGATGGAGACACAAGGAAGGAGGAAAAGAGGAAGGCAAAGGAGGAGGTAGTTGGTTTAAAGAGGCAGATGTAGAGGACAAGGGGGTATGGAGACGGATGATGGGAGAAGCCGAAAGAAGAAGAAGAATATCTAGAGCAGTGGCAGCAGCATAAACGATTGTGATAAGAGTTGAAGGACGATGGTGAAGATGGAGCAACCATTGCTCAGTCACAAACTTCCACCCATTCTGATGAAGCATTTTCACCTACATGATTTTTTTTGCACCAGCTTTCGGCCAGATGTTTGGCTGAAACGAGTGAGCAGGTGTGCAGGTGTTCCTAATAAAGTGGACGGAGAGAAGAAAGGAAGGAACGAAGCTCAAGAGGAGAAGAGCGACAACCCACGTGTTGGAGTTGCAGCAGAAATGCGCCTGTGGGCGGAGCCAGTCGACAGCCACGGGAGCGCGCGCTTCTCCGCCTGACTCTCGAGCGCCCGGTGGCGTGTCAAACACGTTCACGCGCTACCGGAGTCCGCTTCCGTCTTCTGAATGAGGGACAGGACCAGGCGGAGATCACGGCGTCATGGTTTATTATAATTATAATCATTATTATTACAATTATTTTTATTCTGCCGAGTGACTCTAAGACTGAAACAACTTCGTGTCGTGCGGTGAGTTCAGAGAGAGAGAGAGAGAGAGAGAGAGAGAGAGTGTGTGTGTGTGTGTGTGTGTGTGTGTGTATGTGTGTGTATATGCGCCGCGCGCGTGCGTGTGTGCGTGGAAAACAACACATTAGATCCAGCCTGGATTCGAGTATTTATAGTAAACTTTTAAAGTTATGCGTGAAAAAAAAAAGTGCATTTCATTCAAAAGTCACTAAGGTCACGTGTGAAACTGACACGTGGCTTTTACACCTCGAAACATTTTGCTCTTTTAATAATGTATCCTTGTATCCTTTTTTTTGCGTAATATTTCACCTGCATTTGTTGTGAAGTTTTTCCACGTGACGTATTTATGTAAAAAAACGTCAATGTTCTTTTTTGTTTGTTTTTACACCATAATATTTTCTATTTGTATATATTTTTCCCACTTTAAAAAAAAAATCTCACGTCTCTGTTTCGCACGTGCTTTGGGGCACTTTTTTTTATTTACTTTACACACGTGGGAAACAGTTTTAAACATTTCACGCTTTTTTGTGAAAATAAATCAGTCGCGTGGAAAATCGCGTGTGTCGCGAGAGAAACATGACGTGACACACGTAGCATGAAAGAAATAACGTGGAAAACGAAAGTCTGACAATAAACTAATCTAAGGAGGAAATAAATAAATAAAAAAAAGCGTGAAATGTTTACAAATGTTTCGCACGTGCTTTGGGGCAGTTTTTATGTTCAACAGTTTTGTCTCGTGACACACGTGATTTTTCACGCGACTGGTTCATTTTCACACGTTCAATTTTTGTTTAATTTCTTTTCCAATTTTTTCATTGTCCATGTTATTTTTTCCCCCCATGATTTCTTTTCCCATGACTGTTTAAACGTATATCACGTATGCACATTGTGAATGACTTTTTTTCTGAAGTCATCGATCCTGTCCTCAGGGTTCTCCACTAAGACCTGTTTTGTTTTTTGTTTTTTTGTCCTGATCTTGTTAATGAAAGGCCATTGACCTTTCACTTAGCTTTCTGATGTATAGTTGAGAGTCCTGGATCTCCAACCTTTTTCCCAGAGACCTACATCATTAAGTTCTCTCACTAATTTTTAGAAGAAACGTTGCAGAGATCGCAGGTTTGATGGCTCTCGTTATTATTTATTTTTTTCCCCCCTGACAGGATCTTCAAGTTTCCGGCTCTAGAATGGCACTTAGTACAGATAAACAGGATGGCTTAAGCCAAACCTCTTGACGATTGAGACGTCTGAATAAGAAGAACCGGACTGTATAGCATCTGTTTGAGGAAATAACGCGTAATCACGTGATGCTCGGAAAGCGAAGAGATGCAGCATGTTGTGGAGAACTAAGATTAAGCCTGTCTGAAGTGAGACTATAACTCGTCAGGGTTGGAGAAAAGCCATGGGAAAAGAGCAGGACCTCCTGCTGGCTGTGAAGAATGGAGACGTTCTCGCGGCGAATAAACTCCTCGCCAAGATCAAGGCCAACCGAAATAGTAAGTGGGTGATGGCAAGTTCCATCTCAAACCATTTAATGTGATCAGTTTTGTGTACGTTCTCTAGATTTTCTTTGACGTTTCACACTATAGAAGTTTGTGAACATCTGAGCAATCAGATTCATATGTGCTTCTTTTTGAACAGCCCATTTTATTCAGTTTCCATTAACAGTTAGAATAACCACTCTTCTGGGAAGATGTTCCACTAAAATCTGGTGTGTGCTTGTGGAGATTTATGCTTTAGACACTAATTGTACTAATGTAGGTGAGGAGACCTGAGGTGCAGACAGCATTCCAATTCATACTAAAGGTGTTCAATAGCGTGGAAGCTCTAGAGCAGGAGATGTTCCACTCCAACTCATGGAGCCGGCTTTGTGCACAGGAGCATTGCCATGCTGGAACAGGTTTGCGTCTTCTAGTTCAAGTGAAGAGAAAATTCAATGCTTCCACCTCCAAAGACACCCTGTATAATAACTTTGTGGAAACAGTCTGGGGAAGAACTACATATGTCTGGAAAGGTGTCTATTACGTTTGTTCATATAGTGTAGCTTTATGGGTGTTTAGTGATGATATATGATGTTTAGTGCTTATTTGCTGCTTCTAATGAAAGCTGATGTTCTCAGAGCTGTACTTTTGTTGTCACTAGTCAGAATTTGGCCACATGGCCCTTAAGGGAAGTACAGATCAGCAAAAAAAAAAAAAAAGAGGAGCAGATGGTCGATGAACTCTGCTAATTAGTTTAGCTGTTGGTTAGTCACACACTTCACCTTGAAAGCTGTTCAGGTGATTTTCTTTTTAAAAAATTTTTTTTTGCAAAGGATGCAACAAAACATTAATTACTTAATGATTAAATGCCTGCAGGATTAAATGCTGTGTTCTTCCAAAGGTTCTTCGGAATTGTTTAGGTTTTTGTTCAGTGTGGTTCTCTCGGACGCTTTGTACGATTCGACAATATTGTCCCACGAAGAGGATGTGAAAATCTGCGTATTAGAGAGAGCATCTCCAATACGGACAGATGTATTTAATATCGCGTCTGAATATTATCGAAGATTATTTTCCAGTTTTAGATGTATATCATTTTAAAACAATGCACTTTGTCCCCAAGTGACTGTACAGAGATAAATCTTCTTCTCCCGGCTGCTCCTGTTAGGGATCATCCGTCTCCATATCTCCCTCTGTCCTCTACATCTGCTTCTTTCACCCCAACCTTCACCACATCCATAAACCTCCTCCTTGGTCTTCCTCTTCTCCTCCTTCCTGGTGGCTCCATCCTCAGCATTCTCCTACCGATATTCCCCATGTCCAAACCATCTCGATCTCACGTCTCTCACCTTGTCTTCAAAACGTCCTACACACGCTGTCCCTCTAATAAACTCATTTCTAAACTTTACAGAGATAAATAGGTTATAAAATGTTTGTTTGTTGGAAAGGAAAAACTCCCTGAGATGGGATGAGGAAGAAACCTTGAGAGGAACCAGACTCAAAAGAGACAGGAAGCCATTCTAGTAGACTATTGATATTAATTAGATTAGATTAGATTAGATACAACTTTGTCATTTTGCAAGGTACATGTACACAGCCAATGAAATGCATAAGTGGCCTATTTACAATAAATAATATCAATAAATAATTACAGTCCAGATCCGTCCTTAAAGTTCTTTTGGTTGCCCAGTAACGTCACGGATGTTGTAGAACCATCTTTAGCTGTACAGTGCTCTCTACAATTGAATTCTCAATTTAGAGGCAGGGTGTCTGGATGTATCAGGTGGATCCGATGTGGTCACTAGTACTTTAGAAGGATCTTTAACTTGACAGAGAGATTGAGAGAAGGAGAGTAGAGGGTTAACGTTTTAATGCACCAGTGGGAACAGTCACACCAGAAATGATGAAATAAAACTCTCTATTCTTTCGGCTGCCCCCGTTAGGGGTCGCCACAGCGGATCATCCGTCTCCACACTACACTGTCCTCTACATCTGCCTCTTTCAAACCAACTACCTGCATGTCTTCCCTCACCACAAACCCGTTTCCTGGAAAATGCACTCATATGCGAGTCCAAAGTCCAAAAGCTTTGTGGGGAAAAAAAAAAAGATATTGCCATTACTGCATGTAGTTACGACTTGAAATAGAGAATTAGAGCGTTGTGATATATTTAAATGTATCTAATTGATCAAATGAACCAATGAACAGTGTTCAGTATGATGTGCTACCATTATAAAGTGTATAATGGGATAAAAACTGAAAACGAAACCTCATTGCTCACAGCTGAATTGCAGTACAAAGTTCAACAACATGCTGGATAGAGTATCTACACATTTTTACAACATGTACACTATAGAGATGTGGAGATCTGAAGATTACACCTGTGTGTACTTGTTGAACATTGCGTTCTTACTTTGTCCTTCTTTGCGATTTACAAAAAAATCTCCACACTTCTGGAAGGCTTTCTGATGGATTTCGGGGGAATTTGTGTGCAGTAGATGCTTATATTAGGTGTTTCTGTGTTTCTGTTCATCAGAAAGGTGTTTGGTGGATTTGAGGTCACACCTCCGAGCAGGAGTTTTCCCACTCTAACTTCATAACGTTGTCATGCTCAAGCTGGTTTCAAAGAGAAATTGTAATACTACACCATTTATCGAAATTCTAGATCATTCTGTGCTTCTAACTTTGTAGGAGAAACACATAGGTGTGATGGTCAGATGTCCACATATTTTTGGCCATTCCATTTATATCACTTTGCTAAATACTGACCTATCATAAGGAGGAAAGAAGGCCTAGTGTGAAAAGACATCACTCAGTCTCTTGTGCATGTTTTTTTTTTAAATATATAAACGATATGTTTGTGGACACCACAAACTTTTTTTTTTTTGTGGAAAATTCCACACTCTTCTGGGAAGACGTTCTACTAGATGTTGGGAGTGTGCTTGTTCTTTGCTAATTCAGACGCATAAAGCCAGGTACTGACGTAGATGAGAAGGTGAGGAGGTCTGGGGTGCAGTCAGCGTTCCCATACATTCCAAAGGTGTTCAATATGGTCGATGTCGGAGCTCTGTAGAAGGAGATCTTCCGCTCCAATCCTCATATCTTCATAGAGCTGGCTTTGTGCACAGGGGTCTAGTTCATGTGAAGGAAAAATTGAATGCTAATGCATCTAATGACATCCTATACAATTGTCTGGAAATGTCAGGTGTCCCAATACTTTTGTTCCTAAGTTACTGCAAGTAAACTAATTCAACTGTAGTCTGTTTTGGGTAGTAATTTTTTTTTTCCAAGCATGTAATAATTTATAATAGACTGAATCCTGGCTAATGTATTTCGAAATTCACGATCACAATTTTTTGGACTTATTCATTTACACACTCCTACTGCGGTCTACTTGTGATTATTATCACAATGAACCGAGCTAATTCGGTTTACTTAGCTCGTCCCGGCTCGTTCCTGTCACCTAACATATTAGCACACCAGTGTTCTACTCAGCTTAAAGGATCAGCGACGTTGGATCAAAGCCTTTTTTCTTTTCGTGCGTCGAAACGCCTCCCAGTTAGAAGCACGTGGTTCCCTGCAACGGTTACCCGTTTTAAATCCTGATCCCATTCCTTACCGAGCAGATGGACGAGCCGCTAAAGGAACCTTCTCAGTGAGTCATTCCAGGGCTTTGTTCCAGGGCTTTGTGTCTTTAACACACCATTATCAACTTCCTCTTTCCATGTTACCCTGGGAGAAAATCCCGATCACTTTGTGTCAACATTAGAGTAGAGCCCAGGAGCTGAAATCTGCTGCAGAAGAAAGCATTGTTTATGAAGGTAAACAGGAACACCGAACCATTTACCCCTTTCGCATTTAGAACAGGCTAATTTTGCAAGATATCTGGATTTTTGACAAGAACTCCACCAGCGAATGTTCTGCTTTCATAGTAGGAGACAATTAGACTGACAGGGCTGATGACTAAGTACAGGTTTTACCACTTTGCTATGTAAATGTCATCAGCGTTTCCTGCTGAAAAGAAGCACAAGCATGTTTCTGTGCACAAAGCCAGCTCCATGAAGATGACCTTCACATGGGTTCGGAGTGGAAGATCTTCTGCTATAGAGCTGTTGAACTTAAGCCTTTTGAACACCTTTAGGATGAATTGGAACACACCCCAGGCCTTCTCACCTACATCAGGAGCTGACTCGATGAGCGAATGAGCACAAATCTCCACAAGAACACTGCACAAGAACACTGCACAAGAACACTGCACAAGAACACTGCACAAGAACACTGCACAAGAACACTGCACAAGAACACTGCACAAGAACACTGCACAAGATCTTGTGGAACATCTTCCCAGAAGAATGGAGGAAAAGTAATTTAAGACATGGACTAGCCTACCCAGAAGTCTTAAACAATGATCAGTATGAGGTAGTGTACTGTAATTTGTAAAATTATCACATAATTTAGCAAAACAGAGCAATTTACAAATATTGATTTGTGATCAACATTTGAACAGTGTACATTTTTAAACAATTTTAAATAACATTTCTGCGTGGTTAAATTCCATGTCTCTCTCTTTCTCTCTCTCTCTCTCTCTCTCTCTCTCTCTCTCTCTCTCTCTCTCTCCCCTATTTGTATCATAGTATAATCACTCTCAAATTCCCATATCACTGCAAAGTCTGCTTAAAATATTCATTAATTTTTCGACCCAGTGCACGTTCTCATGCACATATTTGATTCGTTCGGCCTCATTTCAAGCCGCTGTCTTATTAGGGATACGAATACGAGCCTCGGTGCACCTTGTAGGCTAATTTGACTCGGGATAACTGCACAGGATTTTCCTTCGTCTCCGTTCTTGTAGAAACGTGTTATTTGGAGTCTGGTCGGAGTCCTGTGGGAACCGCAGTGTTGCTGTAATGAATATGCGCGCGAAGTCTGCTTTTGTTGTTGTACTGCTCAATATCTTTGATCCTCGTCAGCCTTTGAGCCTCATTTTCCTCCTGCGTTGTTTGCAAACGAGGCACTGAATAGAGGCTCTGCCACATCTATACGCATCCTTCTATTGTGTCTGTTATGTAACCAGGTGAACATAAGTAGGCCATGGGAAAAAAAACAACAATGAGCAAAAACAGTGAGTGTATGTGCTCATAGAGGTATATTTCAAGCCCTTAATAATCATCCGAGTACAGAATCGTGTTGTGTCTGTAATATGTTAAGTAAGCAAAGCAAACTTTGAAAGTGACCTAATAGATTATTAGATTGCAGATATAAATTTTGGTCATAGATTCGTAACTGTAAGTTTGCCACTAATGAGCGAGCCATTGTTGATAACAAGGAAAAACCGCCTGAGATTGTAGGAGGAAGAAACCATTCATTATAGTTCCATCATGTTGAGGTTATCAACTGTTTACTGATAGGTGCTTGAGTGCAAAAGTGTTATTTGTAGTCCTACAATTGCCTTTGAAAAAGAAAAAAAAAAGGAATTGGAAGTTGTAGCTCAGTGCTTAAAAATCCCAGCACTACCAAGCTGCCACCGATTGGCCCTTGAGCAAGGCCCATAATTGCTTAGATATATAAAATAATAATTGCATAAGGGCTTTTTAAAAAGGGCTGCTCAAAAAGTGGTATCAAAAAGTTTCGAGACTTTGGCAGGACAACACTGCACGCACATTCACAGGGAGCACCGACCTTCATAATTCAGTGTGCAAACAGATCGGTGTACATCGGGGGCTGTGCAGCTAGTGCTATACTGACCCTGTGCGCTACCACGACTGATAGTCTGACCACTGTCACCCGAGCTCTCCACACGTGAGTTTCTCGCTGGAAGAAACATGATCTTACTTCAACAACCACCCTTTCCACCAGATTTGGCTCCTGGGGACATTACCCTCTTTCAGAAGATGAAGATCCAGCTCAAAGGTCACCGTTTTGACACCATTGTGGAGATCCAGCGCAAATCACAGAAGGTGCTTGACACGCTTCGAAAAAAGAAGACTTCCAGGACACATTCCGTAAGTGTCAGGAACGGTGGGGGGGCCGTATTGCAGTGCAGCGGGACTGTTTTGAAGGTGATTGTGTGTAAACGTAGATAAATAAAGCACTTTCTTGTAAACAGAGCGAGTCTGTGAGTGGTTTCCAACTGAAGAGAACTCCATCCAGACGTAGGGTGTAAGACTGAATCAGGCAGGTCCAGAAAGTGCAAAGAGGATGTTAAAGCGGACCTATATAGTATCTTGCACCAGTCTCACCTCTTTTTATCTTCTCCTCTGTGTATAATGTTGGACCTGGAATAGGAATGGAGTTGTCTGTGATGATATCGAATCAGTTTTGGCATAATACTGTCAAATATGCTGTAATTATTTGTATGAAATCTATCATATAGTGACATCTGTATCATCTCAGTGAAAATCCACATGTTCCTGGAATGTTCCAGCATTAATGGAAGAACATACCTAAACATCCATCATCAGGAACGCACAGCTGATATCCAATACCCTGGGCCTAATCCTGGGAAAGTTTTCACTCAGGGTTTGGTTCTAAAATATCCTAAACTTTAAAAGTCAGGCACTTGTATTTTGTACAACTGTAAAGAATATGGCAGAACCACTGTTCCTCCTAATGGAGAACAACCATCAAAGGTTAATGACCAGGTATAGAGGACATTAGTCAGAGTAGCAACAAGGAGAACATGAGGTGACATGACACGCAAAATCGAGAGAGCCATAGCTCTAATAGCTCTCTAGTTTGACAGCTTCAGCTGTTTTTTGCTGTTGCTTTATATGTTCCCAGGACTAGCTCTTTCCGGGTTCCCTGTTTGGATGTCGAATACTGACTACTGCCACCTGCTGGTATGGGAGAGTTGTTCTCTTACGCAAGCGCAGAACATACACGCACGGTTTGGCGTTTCAGATGCGCCTGCCTAAAATCCGACCTAATTGGTAGTACAATCGGCTGAAACTGGGGACATAGGTTTACCTTTGAGCAGGAAAAAGTTATATTGGAGTGATTTAAACCCAATAATCTTGGAGAGTTCTACAGATAAGCTGAAAGAAGAAATAATGGTCTCCACCCAATCCTATGTTGTAACACTATAAAAAAAAAATTTAATTTTACTTTAAACCAATAAAACTTTTTCTGTAACGTTGTTTTCTGTAACGTCACTAAACCCTCAAACGTCCGTTTCTTTCCTTGCCATCAAAACGTATCCAAAGGACTTATCGTTTTCTTTCTAGATTGCGTTTCCTTCTCTTTGTTTCCTTTCTTTGAAGCTTTTCACTTCCTGCTGCGACCGTACCACGTCAGAGGCATTGGTCAGAGAGAGTTCGCCGTGTTTACATTAGCCTGCGAGCTTCATACATCACCGTGGCCATTATGCATATACGCCATCTGGGCCTGGCAGAACAAACATCTCTTCATCCTGTGCTGAAATACAGGAGGTGGGAAGGTTCAACAATTCACAACAAGTTGTTAAAAAGATGAATTGCTTAGTTCTGCCGTGGCGGGAACGCACGTATGTTATTTCGGGGCACGTTAAATGAACACAAACTCCTTTGATGGTCCAGATTGGCAATTTTTATATTGTTTTTACATCCAGACTTTATCGTCTTTGTGCGTTCGAAATTGCAGTACGTTACTGTTTGCCTAACGTTTTTGGTAGAGTATAGGTCTTAAATCAGTCACTTCAAATCAAAGCAAAGTGAAGGAAAATTTGAGTTTCCTCTTAAGCAGTGCTTTTCATCATGGCCCAAATGGCTTGGGTAAGAAATCCATTGTTTTAGGCTAAGGAAAGAATAATAGCACTTTCCTGTTTTGCTGGAGATAATGTCATGAGAAAGCACACTGCTGAAGCCGACGGATGAACACTGTTGTCCTTTAAGTCTTTTCACAACACAGACTTCTGACTTTTTAATGTCTTCTTAAACCAGTGGTGGACGAGATACACAGCAAAATATTACTCCAGTAAAAGTAAAAGTTCAACTGCAAAAGTGTTTGCCTTCAAATGTTGTTAAGTATCCAAAGTACGATGATTTATTACGGCTATAATGTTCCTAATATCATTTTTGTCACAAGACTCTTTGCTTAATCAACTCAGTTCATGTGAGAAGACTCTTGGTTAATCTTAACACACTGACTTATTAATACAGTGGTACCTCGACATACGAGTGCCCTTACATACGAGTTTTTTGAGATACGAGCGGTCACTCGGTCGATTTTTTGCTTTGATACGCGAGCAAAAACTTAAGATACGAGCTCGAGACGCTGCTGCTAGATGGCGAATTGAAGCCAGAAAGCGAAGATTGTGACAAAAATGAAGATAAGCAAAAAAGAAAAAGTTAAAATTGTAAAGTTTAGGGATACGTAGTGTGCAGGAGTTTTAGTAAAAAAAACGAGTTTTCCCTCCACCTCCGCTTATCGCCTCTACAATCCCAAACCCCAACCCCCCCTCCGCACACTCACACACACACACACACACACACACACACACACACACACACACACACACACACACACACCCCACCAGCGTTTTCGTTAGCTCAAGTCGTCTCATCTCCAACAAAAATACACTAAATAAAACCTTATTATATCTTTACATTCTCTTTTATTATGTTTTTATACAATATTTGTCATTTATAAATAAATTTTTCTAATTCAAAAACACGTAACAAAAAAAACTGGGGTGGCATTTTGGGGGCTGGAACGGATTAATGGCATTTCAATTAATTTCAATGAGGAAATTAGCTTTGAAATAGGAGCAATTTGACATACGAGCAAGGTTACAAAACAAATTAAACTCGTATGTCGAGGTACCACTGTAGAATGATATGAGTCAAACACTGATTATAATGATCATGAGCTCAAAACCTTCTTTTCAACTATTTCAAAAATCAGGAGTCTGGAGTTTCCTGATTATTTATTCCTCTCTAAATGATCTGCTTGCAGTTGAACTGATGCTGAACTGTATGTTGGTGATCAGAAGATACACCAATCGAAACGTGTTTAAAACAGAGCGTGTGCTCGAACCCTGATTGGTGGCTTACTGCGTGTTTGACCAGTTACATTTTTATCCTCATAAATAAAAAGGAACGACTGATTTCACTGAATGAATTTAAGTAACAAGTAAAATATTTGACTTTGAAATGTAGTGAAGTTACAGTAAAAGTCTCACCAAATAGAAATACTTCAGCAAATTAAATGTACTTGGTTACTGTGCACCATTCTCCTAAACTGATTCTGGTCTACTGTCTGATTATTCTGTATTATCTCTGCTGTCTATGGGTCAACCCGAGGAAGCTGGTTCAGATGTTTTCTTTTGTCTTTGGCAGGGAATGTTAACCTTGTACTGCTTTTGTCAGATTGTCAAATTGTCACACCCGTACAGGAAGTGAATGATAGGCAAAGGAAGGAAGCATAGATTTTCGACCCAGCCAAAAGATTCTGGGTCAACTTTGAGGAGGTTCAGGTTTATAAAATCCCTTGTTCTGGATTAGCAGTAGTAGATCTCTCCTTTCAGTGGTCGTTTTTGGAGGTGGAGCTTTAATGTCGCCACTTTTAACAAGCTGGCAAACTCTCAACACAGTGATTTGGAATGTAAAGTAAACAAATGCGCCTCTGTATTCTTATAAGGTCACTAATAAATCATATGTAATTTCCACACTGGGGCTGGACTGGTTTTCAAAAGCAATACCTTTTTGAAACCAAATTCGGAAATCTCAGCCTGGATTGAAATCTGGTTTCCTGAAAAGTTCCTTTGGTTGCTATTCTTGTGTTTAAGTAGGAAGTGTGAGTGGTGAAGTGAGTCGCAGTATTTATTGAGATGGTTATAATCACACAGCCACACATCCTCATAGATTTAGTTGCTGCTGTGGGAAGAAAGCCAGCACTGACACTTAGCTGGCTATGTATGGATAAGGAAATGTCTCACTTCAGATTCCTGAACTGCAGATGCGGAATCCAAACCAGCTGATCAGCGTTTCATGGTGTAAAGTAGCTGAGTGGTTGTAGTTGAAATGCATTTTGGGAATGGAAGATCAAATCTCAGGGCTGCTATTGTGAGCAGAATTATTTTTTTTTTGTCTGCAGATGATTTTTGAGCTGTCGCATTTCAAACCTTCTCGCTTCTTCCCATAATAGTATGACTTCCAACTTCTTGTTTGTGGATGGGTACCAGAACTTACATACAGCACAAATGATTATCTGAGTGACTGACTAAATAATTATCCGCCTGACTGACTATATAACAAACAAACTGACTGGTTCACTGACTTACTGATGACATCAAGAATTCAGGCGACAGGGAAAGAGAAATTATTATTATTAAGTATCCTTATTGTTAAATAAAAGTTAAACACCATACATTGTGGTCAGGGTGTAAGTAGGGACTTCGGCAGGTCTAGCAATGGCAGCGTAGCTAAAAGATAACACAGATATGAGGGATCTCTGGGATAAGAGACGGCCCACCTTTATCGCTAATCAGTAATTACCTACTTGTCTGACTGACTGTATAACTAACTTACATTTACATTTGTGGCATTTAGCAGACGCCCGTGTCCAGAGCGACGTACAAAAGTGCTGTCTAGCAATGAATAAATCTACACTGGTACGCAAGATTACAAACTTACGATAAATCAGACTACAACTCTTAAATTTGCACTTTCCAGTTTGCTTTGTAAAAATCAAGTGTTTCAGGAAGAGGTAGCTCTTCAACCATCGCTTGAAGATCCGAGCTTTGGAGTCTATCAGACCAATTTATTAAAAGGCTACATAACCAACTGGCTACTTGCCTTACTAACTGTCTGACTGACTCGATGAATATCAAATCATTACATTCACATTTATGGCATTTGGCAGATGCCAGTATCCAGAGCTATTTACAACTGAGCAGGGGAGTGTGAAGGAACTTGCTCAAGGGCGCAGCAGTGGCAGCTTGGTGGTGCTGGGATTTGAACTCGTGACCTTCCGATCCAAAATCCGAAGCCTTAATCAATAACTGTCTGACTGACTGGATAACAAACTTAACCATCTATCTGTCCAATTTACTCGTTAAAGGCTAACTAACTGCGTGACCTAATAAATAGATAAATAAACAACTAAATAATTAACTGGGTGAGTGATTGGATAATTAATTACCAGTCTGACCCACTCACAGATGTATTATATTACTAATGAACTAACTGATTAATGGACTAGATAGCTAACTAACTGACTGGGTTACAGACTACCTGATTACAAGGCTAAAAAACTAACCAGATGATTAAATAACTGTTTTTCTGTCAAATTTAGTGATTAAATGGTTGACTGGCTAAAGAACTATCTAAATAATAATGACTAGATACTAATATTTCTGTTGATTAATATTAACATTCAGACACAAGGTAAGGGAAAAATAAGTCCACCCTGTAATTCAATAGCATGTAGAAACACCTTTGTTTACTTACACACTATTTGGCAGATGCCCTTATCCGGAGCGACAATTATTTATACAACTGAACAGGTGAGGTATAAGGGCCTTGCTCAAGGGCCGATGTGAAGTTCAACATCTTACCAGTGGTGGATGAAGTACACAATGTACTTGAGTTAGAGTATATGACTCCAGTAAATGTAAAAGTGTCTCTTTAAACTTTCACTTAAGTAAAAGTACAAAAGTATTTGCCTTCAAATGTACTTAAGTATCTGAAGTACTATAATTTATTATGGCTGTAATGTTTCTATTATCATTTTTGTCAAAAGAGTTTCAGAAGTCAGAAGTTTCTTCCATCATTTATTCCTCTCAAAATGTTGTGCTTGCTGCTGAACTTACACTGAACTTTGTCGGTGTAAGCAGATACCATCAAGCGGCAATCAAAACAAAGCGCACGCTCCCCTGATTGGTGGTTTGCTGCATGTTTGACCAGTTACGTTTTTATACGCTCATAAAAAAAAAAGTAATTGAGTAAAAAGTAAAATATTTGACTTTGAAATGTAGTGAAGTTAAAGTAAAAGTCTCCAGAAATAGAAATACTTTAGTACGTTTCAGATAAGAGAAAAAGACAAGTACCCACTGAGCTACTTTTCTCCAACTCCCATGTCAGAATCGCTCTCTGAGATGGTTTTTGTTGAAATCTTGCCCTACTTATAGAGAGTACTGAGGTCCACACAACTGCTCTTAGGCTCTTATTAATAAAAACATACACTTGCTGTTCTTTTATTATTTTCACATAACTAATCTTCCAGCTGGCTAGCTGCTTAAATGGCTAAATACCTAGCTAGTTATTTGCCAAGCTAGCTGCTTAAATGGCTAACTACCTAGCTAGTTATTTGCCAAGCTAGCTGGCTAGCTGCGCAAATAACTACCTAGCTAGTTATTTGCCAAGCTAGCTGGCTAGCTGCTTAAATGGCTAAAAACCTAGCTAGTTATTTGCCAAGCTAGCTGCTTAAATGGCTAACTACCCAGCTAGTTATTTGCCAAGCTAACTAGCTCATATAGCACCGACTAGCTGATAGCGTAGTGTAAAGCAGCTGTTTCAATTCATGCACACCATTTATTTATCTTTTGCTTGTTGTAGATATGGGAGAGTGTTTAGGCATCACCTTGGTATTTAACACCCCTTCAGTAGGAAGTTAAACGGTTGGTATTAGGTTTAGGCCACCCCATTATTATCATCTTCATCATCATGTTCATTGTGTGTCTCAAGTGAACTCTGTTAATTGACTGCGGACCATTTCAATGAGAGATGCCCACATATGATAGAGTGCACCATTCCCAAGAGAAAAGACCATTGTTGATTGATACAAAGACAGTTTGTGTTAAAATGTGTGTGTGTGTGTGTGTGTGTGTGTGTGTGTGTGTGTGTGTGTGTGTGTGTGTGTGTGTGTGTATAAAGGAGAGAGAGACACAGGGTGGGTGAGCAATGTCTGGAATGTTGGATCGTGTTGAAACTTGAACTTTTTTTTTTTTTTAAATAAAGGCCCACAGCGGCCGTTTCAGTGCCATGTCTTTTTTTCCTCCATCGCCTTCTGTAATATGTAAAGTTCAGGCAGGCGTCTGTAGATGGAGTGCCCACTGCCCGCTGGCCATATCATTCAGATTTAAAGGGAGTCTCTGTCAAAGCACAACAGCCTCTGTTCAGGCCTTTGTGAGTGGGACGAGGTGGAAAGCGTGCCTGAAATCTGCTGTCCATCTGTCCGAGGTCATCGCACGTCCATCAGTGTTGGGTGTTAAAACATGGATCCCTCTGGATATGTTCTGAACCATTCAGAGATGCATTTAAATGCTTTTGTGCCCCACGTCTAATTTGCATATATGTTTTATGGGGTCTCTACAAATGTAAATCCAATGCAAAAAAGATTAATTAACGATTAAGAGTGAAGAGGTTGTTTTGATTGAATAGGTATATAGTTTATTAGAGAATCTTACGTATATGTGTGTATGTGTGTATATATATATATATATAAAACATTAATCACTTTGATATTTTTTTGAGTACCGTATTTCCGTACTATAAGCCCCTACTTTTTTTCCCGGTTTCACAAACTTCAAGACAAAAAACTGAGTCCTATAACATTAGACCAATGAAATTGCGGAACAGGTTCAGGTGAACCAATAAAAATCTTTATATTAAATCAGATGCGCTCCCACTGAATCGGGCTGCACCACATCATAAATATGGATGATGTTCCTCTGATGTTTGACCTGCCGCTCACTCAGACTGTCTACAGGAAAGGAGAATCATTCGTCACGCTGTGAACACACTTCACCTGTGTTCTGAGCTGCACGGCATCAGAAGAAAAGCTTCACCGATGGTGATTTTTAAACGCATGACGATGCCAAAAGATAAACTCCCGAGAGAAATAGTTGTGAAAGGAAGGAGGAAGACAGTGAACAATGACTTTCTTGGTAGGCTACTGTTTAGATACAAGCCGTGTAACAGACACTGTCTTTCATTAAATCCTGTGTAAAGTTCATTAGTTTTAGTGTCGGCTTATAGACAGGTGTGGCATATTTATGTTCAAAATAAAAATCTTTGTAAAATGTGCAGGTGCCGCTTATATTTGGATGCGCTTAATAGTCCGGAAATTACGGTAGTCAGTGTGCAGCTTGTATAACACTACAGCCATCATTGTCTAAATAATTGGCAACAAAATAAGTACACCTTAATTAACCGTGACAAAATATTTTGTGTGAGCACCATTATGTATTCCTCCTGGGCATGGAATTGAAACTGTTTGGCGTCTGTCCTGTTAGCAGCTTCAGTAAAGGGTTTCCTTGTGGATTGATGGCCTGCGAACAGACTTGAACCCGTCTTACAAAACCTCTGCATGACCCTGGTCACTGTACTGTAGCTCAGTTTCAGGGTGATACTGATCTTCCTATCTTATCGCCTCTGCATCTTTGTGGAGAGCAACAATTTTACTTCTTAAATCCTCAGAGAGTCTTTACCCTGAGGTGCCATGTTGAACATCCAGTGGTCTGTATGAGAGAAATGTACTCAAAGCGTATAATGTGTGTATATATATATATATACACAGTGGTGTGAAAAAAATGTTGTCCCACTTTAATGTTTCAGCTCATCAAACAAATTTTAATATTAGTAGAAGATGTACAATATCGTGCACATTTTTGTTACCACCTCAAACTAAAATATTCTTCAGGGTTTCCTCTGGGTTCTTTGCTTTCCTTCCTCCTTCTCAGAACATGTGAATGAGTAGGTGAATAAGTATGTGTCGTACTTTTGTCTCATTAAGGGTGTGTTTCTGCTCATGGCCAGTGAATGAATTACTAATCAGATTACAACAGGATTGAGGGATAAAATCTTTTGAGCTGATTCATAGTTCATGAAGATTTTCTTTTTTACATTTCTTAATGAATATCACACACAAACACATTTACTTCATATTTACTGTATCTCTCTCTCTCTCTCTCTCTCTCTCTCTCTCTCTCTCTCTCTCTCTATCTATCTATGGGGAAAAGTCAAGCGACTTTTCTTTTATCTTATTAAATCTTATCTGATTTTCTGCTGGCATTTCATGTTTTATATCATTAAAATGTATTATATTTGACTACAGTATAATCTGATATTTCTGCTTTTGTACCAAATGAAAGTACTTTCAACATGTAAAGGTCCCTATTGGATTTCTTAAACAAACAAATGTTGTCAGATTCAACCCCGATAAATGGTTCATGGCAGTGAATGTAATGATTGTACATCAGTATGATATATACAGTATTATTTTTAATATAGGCAGGCTGTTTCCCTTGTTCGAGTCTGTTATTTCCAGTTTTCTGATTTAGCTTGTTGCAGAAATTCAGGTCTGTACAGGATTGACCTCGTCATTACGGAATGATATGAAGATTTCATCTAACCATATGAGTCACACCCACAGGTTAACATTGTACCGCTATTGCATAAATATAGGCTTATCCATAAATGTTATTTATACTCCGTCATGTTTACATTCCTACCTGAAGCCACAATATGCAATCAGGGACAATGATTCGGAGCCCAGATTAAAGCTTTTCACTGCAAAATTATGATTCGATGCACACCCATAATTCAACAGAAGCTGTGCTATTCAAGCAGAAACATGCATCAGGGGAAAAAAAACCTCGATATTGACAAGTTCATACCCTTAGGTTAAATCGAAGAACTGAAGTAAATTGAATTTGTATAAGTATGACGAGTAACAAAATTGTGCAGTTGAGGTTCATCTTTTCACATATTTGTAGTGTTATTCCATTCACATGATCACCATATAAAAACACTCATTCCTCAAGCAACCTAGAGCCAGGTAGATATCTGAATGAACAATAACACATGGAAGTGGTAGCTCAGTGTTTAACATATTGGCTTTCTGATTGGAAGGTTGTGAGTTTAAATCCCAGCTCCGGCAAGCTGTTATTGCTGGGCCTTTGAGCAAGATATGTTGTGGGCGACACAAGCCTTATGAAGTATGTGGTAGCTAAGTAGTTAAGGTTTTTGGTTACTGATCGGAAAGTCGGGGTTTCAAGCCTCGTATCGCCAAGCTGCCACTTTTGGGCCACTGAGCAAGGCTCTTAACCCTCTGTGCTCCAGGGGTGCTGTGTAGTGGCTGATCCTGTGCTCTGACTGCAGCTTCCTAACGTTGCTAGGATTTGTCTGTGTATCTGTGTAAAGCTGCTTTGAGACAATGTTCATTGTTAAAAGCGCAATAGAAATAAAAATGAATGAAGAACAAATTTCACTCCGCTGTAAAGTGCATGTGAAATATAAAGCACTCTTTGTTCTTCTGTTCTTTCTTCTTCAACAAGTTCGGAGCAAATTTCTGGAGAATGCTCAAATACAGTTTTTGGTCTAATAGAGTTTTATTTATATGCATATAAATTGTAAACTTTGAACATTCTGCATTAAATCCGTTTTAGTGAACCTAACATGAACCACCACCACCACCACCATGCTTCACTATTAACAGTATCGGACAGGACGGTGTTTTTCATTTACCATCTCATATCTGCTTATTCAGCCACAAGTGCGTTGGGAAAGTTCTGTACTGAGGAGGTCTGGGGTGTAGTCATCGTTCCAGTCCATCCCAGCAGTGTTCAGTAGGGTTGAGGTCAGAGCTCTATAGCAAGAGATCTTCCACTCCAACACATGTAAAGTTGGTTTGTGCACAGGGGCATTATAATGCTGGAACAGGTTTTGGGTCTTCTAGTTCAAGTTAAGGGAAAATTCAATGTTACTGCATCCACTGTAAATTTGTGTGCTGCCAAATTTGTGTTTCAGGAAGAAGCACATATGGATAAAGTCAGGCAGCGAGTACTTTTTGTTCATGTAGTGTGTGTGTGTGGTGTGTGTGTGTGTGGTGTGTGTGTGTGTGTGTGTGTGATATATATATATATATGTCAGTTTTATAAGGTTCTCTGTGGCCTGTAAAGATTAGCAGAATGAGCGAACCCTGTAACACAATACCAGGATGAAGAGGGTCTTCTCTCCACTGTGTTATCTTTTGCTTTTAAATTGTCAACTTGTTTTAGGGCACACTTATTTTTCTTTTATCCTATTTATTTATTTATTTATTATTTTTTTTTATGATTCAATGTATTTCTATAGCACTTTTAACAATGGATATTTTCTCAAAGCAGCTTTGCAGAATGTATGAATTATAGAACAAAATCAAACAAAGTTCCCCTATATTTAAATGTAGATGTTATTTATCCTGGATGATGAAACCTTGGCTGACTTCAGCAAGGAAGACCGTCCCTAGATGGCATGGGAAAGAAACCTTGAGAGGAACCAGATTTAAAAGAGGAACTCATCCTCATTTGGGCGACACTAGGAGTGCGATAATAAATCGTTAAAACATCACATAAACAGGAGTAGTGAGAAATATGTGTGAGTGAGCAATTTTTGTAAAATAGAGATGCAATTTTCATCTTTACAAACTCTAAAAAGAAGTTACAATGGTGCAATTTCTAGAGGGAAACAAAGCCTGGTTAGTTTTTGCCTCACAGTGCGGAGAGATGTATTCATGATAAACTGTATGCCAATCAGTGTGGGGTGAAAGAATTTGCTGTGTTTCGGATATTTACTCCCACCAAAATTTGGGAGGAAGAAATGATTAGGATGTAGAGGCCCAGTGGTTCTTTAGTGTGCGTGAGGACGAGGGAAGTGGAAAGCTGGATTTGGAGAGTGAATATTTGAAGGCAGGACAGGGAAGTATTTGAGCATGTGTGGATCTGAGAAGGTGAAGGTGGTGAGGGGGGTATTTGATGACTGGAGTAAGTGAATGACTGACTGAGGCCTTGGAGTAGACAGGATGGGGCAGGTGGCTGTGTGTGTACTGACTGGTGAGTAAATGCGCAGCTATGTGTTTAGCCTGATGTTAAAGTTTCGCGTTTCAACTCCCAATTACCCAAAGCAAGTCTGAACCTATTAAATCACTAATATACAATATATATATATATATATATATATATATATATTTTTTTTTTTAAATTTTTATTTTTAATTTTTAATTTTTTTCCACTAGAGTGCCTGGCTGATCATTTTCCGCTTCTATACTTGCATCAATCGTGTCCTATAGCTTAACATACGCTGGAGTTTTATAGCGACTTTTATGAGGACGTCTATCGTTGTGTCTGGGATGAAAGACAGACACCGTGTCTCATCGCGTCCGCAGATAAGAGAGTTAAGGATCTTTGTGTGGAACGTACGAAGTCTTTTCATGATCCGAGCTCGAGAGCTTCGCGACGAAGGGACTCCAGTGCTGCGTTCAAGCGCTGACAGTTTTGACACGTCCCTTGTTCAGCATCTTTTCACTGCGTGACCTAGATAGTGTTTCACGCTCTTTTATAGGAGTCACTCGCGTGCAGGCTGCTTCTGTTCACTCGTGTTTTTTTTTTTATTCAGAACATAGCGGCGGATAATTAATAGAAACATGTTTTATTAACGTTCTGTTATTAATATTTAACCCTGCTTTACTGACAGTACATTTACTAGATCAAAGCAATACAAGAAAGATATATTTACGTTTATGGCATTTGGCAGACGTCTTTATTCTGACTGATTCAGAACTGAGCAGTGTATTGTATTGCTCGAGGGTCCAGCAGTGGCAGCTTGGTAGTGCTTGGAGTTGAACTCGTGACCTTCTGATTCCAATGCCTTAACCTCTGAGCTTACACCTCCCATTGAATGTTGTTTAATAATAGCAAATTTTGTGTAGTAAATTGTGTTATTTGTTCAGCATTGAGAAGTCGATCAATTTGGATTATCTACAAGAAGTGAAGTAGGTGAACCAGAGGGTGGATCATTAACGTGTAGCCGCATATGTTCGGGTTTGCAGCTCCTCCTGGGTCTCGTTCAAGGTTGACAAGGCTTAAATATCTCTCTCTCTCTCTCTCTCTCTCTCTCTCTCTCTCTCTCTCTCTCTCTCTCTCTCTCTCTCTCTCTCTCTCTCTCTCTTTCTTTTCTTCTGTCTTTCTCTTTCTTCCTTTCTTGCTTGCTTGCTTGCTTTCTTTCTTTCTACCTACATGTTTACCAGTAACTCATGGCTTCATGGTGCTGTACCAACCTATTCATCCGTTGTTTATTTTGCTACAATTTAATCAGAGTTTATTTCTATAGCGCTTTTCACAATGGGCATCGTCTCAAAGTCGCTTTGAAAAAAAAACCTCATTTTAAATATGTGAATTATCTGTGTTTGTCTCCGATGAAAAGCCTGAGGCAACTATGGGCACAGAAACAGTCCCTTTAGAATAGAATTAGGAAGAACCCTTGCGGAGAACCAGACTCTAAAGGGGAACCTGTCCTCATTTGGCTGACACCAAGAGTGTGATTATAATCATAAAAACATTACAAACACCGGAGAGTGAGAAACATCAAGACCACCGGCGTGAGTGAATTCTGATGTCCTTTCTACCCCCTTATACAGTCTTCAGTTGTGGAACTATGAGCTCCTGAGCGATACATTTGAGATAATCTGAGTTCATAATAAAATATTAAACATTATTAAGTATCATTGTTGCTTACGATTTAAATATATATACAACAGGAGGCAATATATGTCTTTAACATTAGTTGAGGTGAGGAGACCTGGAGGTGCAGTCAGCGTTCCAATTCATCCCAAAGGTGTTCATTAGGGAGGAGATCAGAGCTCTACAGCAGGCCACTCAAGATCTTCCTTTCCGCCCCATGTAAAGCATATGCTCATGGAGCTGGCTTCGTGCACAGGAGCATTGTGATGCTGGAACAGGTTCGGGTCTAGTTAAAGTAAAGGGGAAAAATTTAATGCTTCTGCATCCAAAGACAACGTTGTGGTAACAGTTTTGGGAAGGAGAACATATGGCTAAAAAAAAGTCAGTGTCCCAATACTTTTGTTCATGAAGCGTATTTCCAGGCAGCTGACGCGGAACCATCCTCAGCACAGACCGATGAAAATCAATAAGTAGGCCGTATGGATAGATCGGCATGTACAGAAAGATCAAGGGTGGCATGATCACTGGTACCTCAGGAGCTTGATAGATAATGGTGAGCACTTTAGTAATGGAGTCCGTTATATTGCAAAAAAAACACTGAAATACATTGTTTTTACGTGGAAAAGTAAGAGGAAAAAACTGAACGTCTAATTTTGTCAACATATGATACATTCATGGCATAAATGCAAAATGAAACCAAAACTATGCTCTTGCTGCGAAAATAACAGGGTTTCCAAAGAGATCGGGCCTGAAAATTACAGAGAAGATAAGAATCTTGGCATTTATAATTTTTTTCCTTCCTCACAGAAAAACAAACTTTAACTAAATATAACCGAGTCGTTGGATTTCCTTCAGTCTCCGCGGTCTCTTTGTGGTTTAGAAAGCAGGCTATTCATAGCTGACCGTTCTGAGTCAAAACATACTTGACTAGTCGCAGCAATAACAGCCGCATCAGTCTCGAGGCTCTTGTAAAGGGAAAGCACTCCTAATTTGGTTAGTTACGCGCAGACATGGTCGCGGAGGCAGCATTGTTTGGACGGCGTACAGCAGCGAGGCTATGTGCAAGCCCTGGCTTATCTCTCTGATGACACCGATATTGAGTTTCCGATTCTTATTCCCAGCATTCCTTTAGCATTTAATCATCGGGCAGATATTCTAAAGCCGAATCAATTGCACACGATCCGGACCAAACACAATGGCAGCGCTGTTACAGGCAACAGTTACAGAACTGAGCATCGTTGTCAAATCAAATGTACAAAAAAAAAAAGAAATACTTGCGTAATACTGACAGCATGGCTTTAATTCTCTGCCCCGTCATTTGGGCGGAAACCCCGATGCGTCGTACATGTGAAACAAGTGCGTTCATGCCGTGGAAAGATCATGAATCATATTTTCTTTAGCAGGAATCAGAGATAATGGATTCGTTGTATATACTGTATGGATTGGTATGTGATTATTGAACATTAGTCCCCATTTGAAGGTCCTCCACTCTTCTGGGAAGATGTTCCACCAGATTTTAGTGTGTGCTTGTGGAGATTTGTGCTCATTCATCCAGTAAAATCAGGTACTGTTGTTCAGTGAGGAGGCCTGGGGTGCACTCAGCGTTCACATTCTTCCCTGAGGTGTTTAATAAGGATGAAGCACTCTAGAAGGAGATTAGGGCTGGGCGATAAATAGATTTTATCGATTAACTCGATGTGTAGTTTACATCGATTTCTTTTAATGTCCGCCGACGCTCCCCTCTGGGCCATAGAGTTTGCCATAGAGATACACAAACAACATGGCAGCGAGCAGAGAAGAACTCGTTCCCAAGAAAGGCACAGTGTCATCTGTAATTTGGAATTGGTTCGGTTTTGCTGCATCAGACGCAACACAAACAACACCCCGCTGCAAAGTGTGCTGTCGAGTGGGAGAGATGTAGGGCCCTACGACATGAACAAGACAGCGGCAGCACAAGACTGCGGTTGAACCAGCCGTATCTTGAAAATACACGGTTAAGCAGCCGCACTTTGTTTAGTGTTGCGCGTCTAATCGTACACTTACGGTACGGGTGGTGGGTGCGGTCAAAATACATGTAAAGACAAACAGAAAAATCAGAGCATTTGAATAACCATATTCAAACACTCATAAAACATTTTTTTTGAGGTTTGCTCAATCTTTCAAATAATTCTTATTTAGAATCTCCCTTCTTTTATATTCTTATTTCAAATTTCAA